>JAFIRS010001142.1:0-427961 GCA_018342105.1 Gonioctena quinquepunctata
TATATAAATGATAATAATAATAGTATTGAGAAGCAATAAATTTCAGAATAACTTTCCGATGAGCTAGAGACTTGAAACTTTGAACATAGCCCAGAACTGAATGGAAATGCAATATTAATCGCTTTCTTGTCCGTATGTCTGTTGGTTTTGTCTGTATTAATGATAATAATAATAGTATTGAGAAGAATAAATTTCGTATAACTTTCCGATGAGCTAGAGACTTGAAACATTGAACATAGTCCAGAACTGAATGGAAATGTAATGATAATTGACATTCTTGTCCGTATGTCTGTTGGTTTTGTCTGTATTAATGATAATAGTAGTATTGAGAATAATTCGATTTCAAACTATCTTCCCGATAAAGACTTGAAACTTTGAACATAGCTCAGAACTAAATGGAAATGCAATATCAATTCGCTTTCCTGTCCGTCTGTCGGTTGGTTTGTCTGTAATGATGATAATAATAATAGTAGTAAGGAGCAATAAATTTCAGAATAACTCTCCGATGAGCTAGAGACTTGAAACATTGAACATAGTCCAGAACTGAATGGAATGGAAAATATTAATTCGCTTTCTTGTTGAGTCAGCCCCATAACGGATAATGAAATTCCTAACCTAAAACCGTCATACTTTTTTCTATGAGTGACTGGGCCCCCTTAACGTTCTGATGCATCTCAGACCTCTGTGGGAGACTCTCGATACCGATAAATACCTCAAGAGGGTCGGCCCCCAAAACAGACATCTTGAAATTCCTTACCTATACCTGCCATGTTTTTTTTTCCAATGATAGGCGACCATGTTTTTTTCTCTTAGCGGCCGCCATGTTTTTTCTATATATGGCTGGGCCCCCCAAAACGAACCCCCGTTCCCAGCTGTCTCATACCTCAGTGCCCCAAACCAGTGGCGGTGCCATGTGGCGGGAGTAACCGGAGAGCGTGTGGAGCTATGCCGATTCTGGCGCAGATGGAACTGCGCCAGAATCGGCATAGCATATCTACTAACGTCGAAAATGGAATGTTTTGTTATTCGAGTTGACGCTGAAATTCCTCGAAATATTCTTTCACAAGGTAAAATATAAGCTGCTTTTCACAAACTGATACTTATTTCCATCCATCAGTTGCAGAAATTTTTTCACAAACTGGTACTTATTTCCATCCATCAGTTTCCATTTCCTATCACCATTTGAGGAAGTACATGTGGTCTCCTTTGTGCTAATAAATTAACAAAATTATTGAAGGTTTGTTGTGAATGTAATTTGTTTTTATTTTGGTTGATTTGATGTTAAAATTGTTTTGTCTGTAGTTGTACCTTGTCCTAGATACAATAAAATGTGTTTTTATAGTGTTCAACTTATTATTCTTGTTTTATAAGATTTTGTTCTTGATATCATGAAATAAAGATTTACTTTGAAACTTTATTTTAACAACGAACGAACTGACAGATTCTACGAATCGATTACTGTATATATTTTATTAGTGATCGATTTGCCATTCCTGTATTTCATACGATACAACCATTCATGTGGTATGGAATACAAGAATGGCAAATCGATCACTTATAAAATATATACCCACCATATCAATCATATAAAAGTAACGCATTTGAAAAACCCGCCTTATCTCAATCGGTTTTACCAACTGTACTTAGTTCGGCCAGTTGCGAGATATGTCGCCACTGTCTAAACGTGGTGCCAACTTTTACTGCAGTTTTGACAACTCTCTTTATTTTTAGTTTCTCTATGAGGTGCCCGAACGCTGACTGCTGTGCCGGTCGGAGTGGGGGGTGTTAGGTATTTTCATTACGGAATTTCTGGATTCGGTCTCCGCGCTCAAGGCCCGCGATAGCTTAATAAAAAATAAAAAATTTGTAAATCAACTTTTTCGATTGAAAATTAGTCTTTCTTTAATTTAAATTCGTATACAATCGAAAAATAAATATTTTACTTAGAAATAATTGCAGCTCACTTAAAAACGAAAAAATATTTCACACGAAGTTTCATAGTTTTTTTTGGGGAAAATAAAAAAAACTGTTTTTAGTGTTTTTATTGTTAATTTTGAGGTTATGTTGAAAAAAGACTGATAAAAAAGTTTTAGATTTTTTAATAATCTATAACTTTTATCCGATGAGATGCATGTTTGAGCCACAAATCATAAAAAAAACAATATCTAACCCTGAAAACGTATATTTAGCTACCTACACCCCCCTTCAGGGACTTTTACTCAGTCATCCACATACTGCTAATAATTTTTTTTGTTTAAAAAATGATTGGCCCTGGTCTATAGTGTGGCTTTTTATAGTTCCCTCCCTGTTAACTTTTGAACGGATCGACATAGAACGATGGGACAAAAACCGCTTTGAATGATATCACCGATACTACTTTCTGGAAAAGACTTTGTGATTGCTCGATAGATGGCGCGGGAGAGCACACCAACTTAAAAATTTCAAATGACATGGGGGGTCAAGTGGCACATCGTTGAACTGATAATTCAATTCTATTTTCAACCATTCTATTTCTTTTCAATTTCGTTTAAACATTTTTTTCACAATATGCATTTGAAATGTCAAGTATAAGTGCGGATCTGAATGCTACCCTTACCTCGATAACTTGTGAAACAATGAGACATGATATACATTGACGGTATTACCGGTCCTACTTTTTGAGAGGAAATACATTACTATTACTCGACAGAGGGCGCTGGGGGCACATCAACTTGAAAATTTCGAAAGGCATAGGTCGAGTTGCACATCGTTGAAAAGGCAATTCAATTTTCTCCCAACTATGGTTGTTCTACGGAATCACAATTGCGAGTGCGGCTCCCCCCCTGTTAACTTTTGAACGGTTTGACATAGAACAATGGGACCAAGCTGTTCTGAATTATATCATCAATACCACTCTTTGAAATGAAGGAGATCGTAATTGCTCGATAGATGGCGCGGATGGGCACATCAACTTAAAAATTTCGAATAGCATGGGGGGTGGCACATCATTGAAAAACTTTTTAACAAAAAATTAAACCGACGAAATACGGAACTGAAAAGTAAAAAATAAAATAAACTGATATTTTTGAGGTGAGTGTCAGTAGCGCGTCTCGAGTGGAAAGTTTTTTTCTGAAGCCATACTGTTTATAAGATAAAAAGTTATACTTGCAAATGTGAGATGTCAGCCCTTATGAGCAAAATCGGTCGGTAATTGGTTATCTCTGACTCATCCCCCCTTTTGTATATGGGAATCACAACATCTTCTTCGAAAGCCTTTAGCCAGGTACCCTTTTTCATGCAAAAATTGATCAGATTTGAGAGGGGTTCGTTCCTTAATGTACATACTAATGTACAGCGCATATATCATCCATGCCCTTACTCTTTCTATTTTTCAAATCACCGATGAGACTTACAATTCCTTCCGCATCAGTTGGAAGGAGAACAAATGAATTCATTGATGTGTATCTTGGAGGGAAATAATTTGGGTTTTTTTTGTATATTATGGGCCATTTTTTTTCCGATTTAGGTAAAGACTTGAATTTATTAGCTGTTTTTTATCAGTTATTTGTTTCCCAGAGTCATTGTTTATTATTGTTTTTTTTTTTTGATTGCTTATATCCTGAACTACTTTCCACAATGCTTTTATATTGCTATAATATGGCCGGTATTACCACCATGTCATACAGCCAGTATACCATGTCTGGTTTCAACCCCCATTTCTTCTCAAAATAATCAATGTGGTCTCTGCTATTTTGACCACTTTCATCAGATGTTGGTTGAAAGTCAATTTCGAGCCCAGTATCACCCCGAGATATTTGACCTCTCCCTTGCTCTGTATATTTTTTCCTCGAAGTTTTATGGTTCCTAGTCCCCCTATTTTACGTCTTCAAGTGGATGTTACTATAGTGGATTTTTGAGGGTTGATGTTCAATCCCTCCAATTCCGTCCATTGGGTTACCACATTTAGGGCCTCTTGCATACGATCTCCAACCGTGGTGTTGAATTTCCCCTGTTCTAGGACGGCTATGTCGTCAGCTTACCCAGGGGTTTCATTACCTTTTTCTTTCAGAGACCCACTGTAGTCTGTCCACGACCAGATTCCATAGGACTGGAGAAAGAACTCCCCCCTGCGGGCATTCTCTGGGCACCCGCGCCACTACAGTCTCCTACATTAGGGTTGTGTGAATCAACCTGCTCCTTAGTATTGAGTCTATCCAGGCCACGCAAGGTTCCTCGATTCGTCTCCGCCTAAGAGACCTGAGATTGAGTCTATAGGGGTGTTATTAAAAGCTCCTTCTATATTCAGGAATGCCGCTAAACCTCCTTGTTTTCCAGCGATTTCTCCACTCTCTCTACTAGTTTGTGGAGTGATGTTTCTGTGGAGCAGCCGGTCCTGTATGCATATTGTTTTCGATGTAGTGGTCTTTCTACGGCAGTGCACCTCCCCTTATATGCCTATCCACCAGCTTCTCCAGAGTTTTAAGTCCAAAGGACATGAGACTTATGGGTCTTAGGGACTTCGCCGTTTCCTGTCCAGTTTTTCTAGGTTTTGGTATGAATATTACCTTAATATTCCTTTATGGCTTTGATATGTATCCCAGAGCCCGGCTGCCTCCGAGTATTTTGCAGAGCTTGTAATTCAGTGGGTCCGTTCCCTTCTGCAGTAGTACTGGGTAAATCCCGTCCGGTCCCGAAGATTTTAATGATTCAAATGAGCTTATTGACCATTGTACTTTATCATAGGTTATTACCTTTTTCGCTAATGTCCAACTTCCCAGGAGCCCCTTTTCAGAGCCTCCAGTCCATTCTCTGTACTATTTGAGCCCCAGGAAAGTGAACCCTAAAGAGTTTCTCTATGGTTTCTTCTCCTGTAGTGGTGTACTCTCCTAGTTCGTTTTTAAGGAAGTGTATTGCTTGATGTTTGTACATGGAGAGGATTCTTTTGAGTCTGGCACACTCCTGAGTACTTTCTATCTCCTCACAGTACTTCCTCCAAGATCCTCTCTTGGCTTTGTTTAGTGCTTTTTCGTAGCTGGTCAAGGCGTTCTTATAGTCATCCCACCTTCCAGTTTTCCTGGCGCTGTTGAAATGTTTTCCTTGTTTTACTCCTTAATCTTGCAAATTCAGCATTTCACCAAGGCACGTTTCTGGTGGAGTTCCTTGTGATAAGGGGACAATTGTTGTTGAACGCAGAGGTGACTGTGTCATTGAATTGCTCCACTGCCAGCTCTGCAGTGCCTTATCAGCTCCCTCACAGCTTTCATGGGTGGTGGTTCAGGATCATCCGAAGGAAAATAGCCCAATGCAAGGATTACCTCCTTTGGCCCATTGTCTCCCCTGATCCTTAGCTTCACTGCTGTCAAGTCCCTACAGCATAGGTTCATTAACGGCAGTATATTTATATATTTTTTTATATATACGGTTCCAGGAGGGTCTCAGTAGATCTGCTATATAATAACTCACCACGTACGCCTCCCAAACCATTGATTTCACCATGTCGGGTCCAAGGTTCCTGAATAAGAGTCACTCATGGCACCTGGAAGTCTGCCGTGACAGCCTTACAGTGCTGGAGGTTTATCAGGATGACTCTTACCCCCCTCATGTCTCTGTTTGTCCAGGAACCTGAAGATTACTTTTTCTAGCCCGTGGTGGGCTAGTAATCGAATCCTCTCCAACGCCCTGCGAAACGTCGTCCAAAAAGAAGGCCTTCCTTCTTGGGGTTTGGCTCATCCATTCTCGAGTCCTTAGATCCGTGTTCCGGATCTGAAGCCTCCGGCTGATCTCTGGTGGTGTGTTTGCTGACAAGGGACGAAAACGAACCCCCTGCTGAATTGACCACCGTCAATTCGGCCAATCGCCCCCCTGAGCCAGTTCGATAGGACCCCTGCGCTGAAGGGAGCTCTTTCGAATTGTGGTGCTGCACTACTGCTCCCTGATGGGGTCTGGAAGAGAGCATCCACAATTGCGTTCAATAGGACATCACCCTATAGTTGAATTGAACCGAAGGTAAACCGGTTTGATTATACTGCTGTCTTTTGAGTCAGGTCACATAGAGATATTAGAAAGCGTTCTGATCGTAGAATTTGAGGTTTACACAAACATTTAAATGCTGTTTGTGTTTTCCAATGAAATTGTGTCCTATTTTGTCTGGCACATGGATCGTTAGCTTGATTGGTGGCAATTTCAGAATTAATAGATGCATTCTGAAATCAACTTCTGCGACTAGTGATATTGGGTTTTTTCATTGAAATAATCCCTACTACTGTTGAGTTTCAATCATCGAAATCAAATCATGGACACTCTTGAAAAATATATAATTTTATTTACAAATAAATTCATTGAAATATGAAGTAACATAATTGCCATTTCGTAAATAATAAATCAATTCATTCAACAAACTTCGTATCACGACTCCAAAATATGTTCTTCAATGTGAAAAACTGGATGAAATATTTGGAAAATATTTTATTAACTATTTGATTTTGATCACGATTTCTGTGGTTTGACGTCCTCGAGTGCAACCCCCTCTTCGTTCGTATCTTCATCTCCTTCTTCAAGGGCGAAAAGGTACTTGTAAATGCCACATCCTAATATTGCTCCCATATTCGGACCAACCCAATACACCTGCAGAAACGTTCCAAGATTAGTATTGAAAAGTCAATGTAGAGAAATGGAGAGTTTGAGAATGTACAACTAGTTGTTGCAAATGCAAATTACAATAAGTGGGAGTTGCTTGTGATAGTGAGGAAATTGTACAAGTATAAGAACTAAATGTAGCAAGATTCTGAACCATGAAAGAAACATTGAGAATCCAATTAAAATATTTTCGTTATTGTGACTCTCCCGGTTTCTCCGGGAGTGGCGTCATCTTGGTTATTTTCAATAGGACACCCTGTATTTTATAAAATGTTTGAATTCCTCTCATTTTCTGATTCGAATTCATGTATAATACCCATATTTTGGCTATTATCTGCCTGAAATTGTTTCAAGATATCCGGGAAATCAAAACCATATCCAGACATCATCAGAAGATTAATATTCAAACCTTACGAACTATGGATCCTTCAAGAGAAAGATTATTGAAACCAAAACGGTGATAGACAATGAAGAAGATAGAGAGGAGGCACAAAAGTGCCGCGACCAGAAAAAATACGTTTTTACATGCTTCGTACACTTTGTTAATTTATACATTTGTACATAATCATTTTACAGATACAGATATTTGCTTAGTCTTACATAATGGTACTTACTAGTAGTTATAATAATAATATTTATTTTCAACAGTCACTTTTCAAAAGTGTGGGATTTTATTGCTAAATTTACCTGATTGTATTCTAAAGTATCTATCATATTGAATCATTCTTTAATATTCATCTAAGTTTTTTTTTTTTTCCAAGTTGAAAAATATTACGGATTTGCAGAAACATAACCAACATAACCAAACATTTAAGTCGTCTCCTCTTTTCAAATCAGCCATTATCAGATCATACACGTCCATTTGATCGATATGTATATCGAGAATCCTCACCAGTAAATTTTTTACCCAGCCCCAGATATATTTTGCATGCCCACATTCCTTGAGCCTATGGCTCAAATTATCAGTAGTGCCGCATTTTTCACAATTTTTTGTAGTAGACATTTTATGTTTGTGTAGCTTTGCTTGTACGGGGTAAATATCATTCAGAGTTCTGAATGCTGCAGCTCTCCAAACGATATTTATGTTTTTGATTGAACAGTTTTTCCAAATTTTGGGGCAATTTTTGTTCGTGATTTTTTTTCTATGCGACCGGTGATAATCTCATCCTCCATGATATCTCTGTAACGACTTCGCGAGGATATTTGTGTATTTTCATTGATGTCGAGCTTAATTATTATATTGTGAACATTTTTGAAAGATTTGTGCATATTACCCTGCGAGTTCGTTATGAAGATATCATTTAATATCGATTTATATTTTGTATTGGTTAGGAGAACTGCAGCTTTGTTTCCTATGTTGATCAATTCCATACCCCATCATCTACTATGACAGTTATATAACTGTTTTCGCGTGATCTTACATAGGTGCCCCTGCCAGATGAACTTCCCTGTCATGAGCACAAGCTGGTGACTATGTTTGTTTCCTAAGGGTAGGATTTGCGCGATGTATTATTATTATTGGATAAGATGGACGTATTCGAGTACCATACCTTTTTTATAATATTCATGTACCTTAGATCATCTGTATACATTTTTCATTGCACTTTTTGTATAATTCTTTTCCAGTTCATTTCTAACATATCATCGTAACTTGTGGTTAATGTTATTCCAAGGGCAAGCACTTCGAAAAAGCATTCTATAAAGTCGAACATAAAGAATTTGTGGAGATACTAAAAAACACAGTAGTTGATTACAAGGGTATTCGGGTCATTAAGAATTTATTCTGGAACCAAACCGCCAACTTGAAAATCGGAAATAATCTCACCAATGAAATGTCTATACAAAGAGGAGTTAGACTGGGTTGTACTCTGTCCCAAACACAATTTGATGTGTTTTCAGATCAGCAATAGCCATTACAATATAATAAGATATGCGAATTATATGGTGATTCTATCAGACAACATTGAAGTTCTCCAAGATCTGCTTGATCGTATTCACGAAGTGGAAGAGAGAATGAACATCAAAATTAACGAAAACGAAATGTCTGCAGCCGTATCTCACATCCAGATGCAGGGCTCCAATTAAATTAAGTGCAAGTTGAGAGGCTTCACAAATTCACATACTTAGGAACTATCACAACGGACCAAATAGATCCAGATATAGAAACAAAACACAGAATTGCAATGACTAAAACTACTTTCCATCAAATTAGATCATTTCTTTGCAACATCCATCTCAATTTAGAACCGAGACAAAGTTGGCTAAATGCTTTATTTGGTATATGCTGTATGTAGTGGGAGCGTGGACTTTATAGATATCAACAATGAATCGAATTGTGGCATTGGAAGAGATACCTTGGGCGGCACACAAGACCAACGAAGAAGTCCTAAGAAGAGTTAACAGGGGTAGAGAACTGCTGAAGACTGTCAAATATCGGAATATGTCTCATTTGGGTAATGTATGAGTGGAAATCGATATCGATTACTACAACTGATTCTCAGGTGCAAGATAGAAGGTAAAAGAGGTGTAGGAAGAAAGCGAATGTCTGAAGAGCATTCGAGAATGGACTGAAATGGGAAAAGCTGGGAAACTTTTCCATGTTGCCGAAGACCGTGAAGCCTTTGCTATGATGATCGCCAACGTCGGACAATTCTGATATGGCAAATGAAGAAGAAGAATATTTAAGATCATACATGTAAATTAATAATTCCTCGTTTACCATACCAATGTTCTTATCGACATATCATTCTACGTCCAAGCTAAATGCCCATTACAATGAAATTACTCTGTCCTATTTTCACTGGCCGCACGACTTGGTCTCGGGTATAAAATAAACATAAACCATAGGCGTTATATTTCCTACCAAAATGTAAGAAGGAAATTCAATGATACTTATTACGAACTTTTACACTGTAAACACAGATTAACTTAAGAGCAAGTTATGAGAATATGGTTAAATACTCACAAAATGAATATATAATAATACTAATAGCTATTACCCTCACCACTTGTTATTATGAAGGAATTGAGGTAAATATTTGAGCACAATTACTATAGTAAATAGTCAGGTCGAAAAAAATAAATTAGATGGAAATTCCCGAGATACACTTCAACTGTACATTCGTTTCTAAGATTCGGACATTATTACAAAATGAGGGCTCTTAGTTAATACACCATAATCAAAATTTGCTCACTTCTTAGGTAAAACCAATTCAATTCGAATTTGTTATTATGAAAAATAATGAATGCAATGTGGATGTACCTGCCCCAATGGTATTGAAAGCAAATAAATAAAGGAATTCTGGGTTTTCCCCGTCGGCTAGTTTCTACAAAATACAATAGAATACTGTTTTGCTGTGGAGGGGAGTCCGTGACGAGCTACTGCTTATTCTTAATAAGTGGTGTTTATGAAAATGGCATCGGGTGCAAAATTAAATCCAATACATTTGTTGCATACAGTGTAAGAGAAAAACCTATAGTGCTTAATGTGCATGATGCACTTGTTCATCAACAATCCACGAGTTCCGTTCGCCAGATAGTGTCTACATGTTCTAATATGATGGAAGTGAGTAAAAGTGGAGACATTAGTGCACGAAAAAAAAAACATTTAGGAAGGAAGTCACTATCAATCGATGACTTTGATAGGACCACCATCCAAAGGAAAGTTCACTCTTTTTATATGAATAAAGAGACAATTGACAATAGACAAAGTTCTACAGTCAATTCAGGAAGACGACAATTCACCACAAGTAGGCAGAATCAAATTATGGAAACTTTTACGCGAGATAGGCTTTTCCTGGGAGAAGAAGAATAGGAAGTGCCTCCTTATAGATAAACACAAAATTGTGCGTTGGAGAAGAAATTATTCAAGGACGATCAGGAAGTATCGATCTGAAGGAAGGCCAATTTATTATTTGGACGAAACATGGCTTAACGAAGGACATACTGTGCAGAAAACATGGGTCGACACTAACATGAAAATTTCCCGCCAAGCAGTCATGGAAGGATATTCCTCTGGGTTACCTGCTCCGATCGGAAAAGGGCGTAGGCTAATTATCACTCATATTGGAAATGAGCATGGTTTTGTCGATGGTGGTTTGCTGCAATTCGTTTTGAAATCAACAAAAGATTACCGCGAGGAGATGAATGCGGATGTGTTTGAGGACTACTTTTCACAAATGTTGCCTGCGAATGCCGTTATTGTCATGGACATTCCGGGCTTAAGGAAGCGTTGCCAACATGAGAATGGAAAAAACAGCTATATATGATTGGTTACAGCAGAAAGATCTCCCACATGATAATAGGATGGTAAAAAAATAATTATTATCCATTGCGAAGCAACACAAAGCAATCTACAAACAGTACGTAGTTGACGAAATGGCTAAAGAAAAAAGATGGTTGTATTACGATTACCTCCATACCTTGCGAGCTCAATCCTATCGAGCTCATATGGGCTCAAGTGAAAGGAGACGTTGCTAGGAACAACACCACTTTCAAATTGGATGATGAACGTCAGCTCCTTCTAGCATCCTTCTTCAAAGTGACAAGCGACAATTGGAAAAATGCTGTAGATCATGTATCAACAGAAGAACAGAAGATGTGTGATAATATAATTTAGCAAACTGTGGAACCTCTAGTATTTTCAATGGGACCTAAAGATTCATCTGATTCGGATACCGATGATGACTGTGAAATGGACTTTCAGGTAAGTAACTACATACACTTATTACCATCACTATTTGCAACTAAAACATTTTAGGTGAGCTGCCGCAGTCGCGCACAGGACGCAGTTATAATAATTTGACAAGTGTAACTTTGATACATCCAATAATCGATGAATTGTCAATTATTACTCTGAATTTAATATTTTTATAAACATGTATTATTTCTTGGAAAGTTTTATAAATAAATAAATAAATATTAAAACATGGTTTACCGAACGCGCGTCACTGATCAGTACTTTTACCATCGATGCTTTGTAATAATTTCATCGTTCTATCGTTATTAGAGATGAAACAGAGTGGACTAGAGAAGTGAATACGAAGTCCTATCAAAACGTGTTTTTTACCATGAAATTTATTTGAGCCGATGGTAAAAAA
Organism: Gonioctena quinquepunctata; assembly: GCA_018342105.1. NCBI lineage: Eukaryota > Metazoa > Arthropoda > Insecta > Coleoptera > Chrysomelidae > Gonioctena > Gonioctena quinquepunctata. The sequence continues at coordinate 11,715 of JAFIRS010001142.1, forward strand.
CTTTTGGCAGATTTGCATTTATAATGAGGGTGTTTAGCTGCCAGTGAAAAAAGGACAGAGTATAACTCAAGGTATTTTAATGAAGATTCGAGGGTTTTTTCCTGAGTTACTTACCCATTGATCTTTGAAATTCCCCAGTAATACTGCTGGTGCAAATGTTCTTACTGTGTTCATACTCGCCCCTGTGAACGGACCCTGAAAATAAAATCAGTGAATATAATATACATTCGGCCATTTTCCCAAATGGATGAAAAACATAGAAATAATCATTGGTTTAACTGCGGCAGTCCCACTGCAGTCCCACAAGTGTTTACTAATATAATAATTTCCGATGTGCCAATTTTTAAAATTTTTTGTCTCCGTTTATTTTTGGAAATGATCGTGTCATTATATATTGTTGTCATGTGATCAAACTGTTTGTTTCATAGTTTTTGACGAAATCCCTAGTGCATGAAATATTGTTTTTCGTAACATTTGTTGTCGAGTCCAATCACACCGACCATTCAACAATTAGTGACGAAGAAAATGACGTTATGGAACGTGACCGAATAGAAGAACAAGCCGAAATAGTGATTCTCCGGTACTAGATGTCAATCAATCAGAGTCTAGATTGATAATCAAAAGACGCGTTGCTATTAACCACATTTCTAGCAGGTCCAAATTTGAACAATGGCTAGTTTAGATGAAATTGTCAATCCTAACAATTTCTCTGAAATTCAGCATCGCACATTTGTTATATTTGGTGCACATTTTTATTTTTGTTATTTTCATAATGGCTTTTAGAGACATTTTTTCATAAACTAAACTTTATACTTTACTAAAGAAGTTATAGTTCTCTGTTTTCTGTTGATATGCATGAAAACTTCTCGACTTAAAAGAATAACTGTTCATCGTGAGATGATATTCGGGATCAGTGTAGAACCTACATCCCAGTGATAATTCCATTCAACCGAAAAGAGAATAGCCAATATATGATGAATTATACGAGGGTAGTCTAACTGAATAAGAAGATGGCAGCACCTATCAACAATAGCTAGAGAATGTGTTTGCGCATCTTTGAAAGGTATTCACCAAAATTGTAGTCATCATGGACATGGACGCTCAGTTGTTGTTTGACCATCGTTTGAGTGAGTTGAAGTGAGTGTTTTTGTGAAACTGGAAAAAATCGAGTATCGAGATGTCATTAGATATTTGTTTTTGAAAAGAAATACGCCTACGCAAATCGAATACGAGTTGGACGCTGTACACGAAGACTCTGCACCATCATTTACCACTGTAAAATTTTGGGCAGCTGAATTTAAACGTGGCCGTACCAACTTGGGAGACGACGAACGTTCGGGACGTCCAAAAACTGCAACCACTGACCATAACATTGCTCAAGTTCACCAAATGGTGCTAGACGACCGTCGAATTGAAGTGAGAGGCTATGAATATGTCCAAAAAACGTGTTTGTCAAATATTGCATGAAGAATTAAGCATGAGAAAGCTGTCGACGCATTTAGTGTCGCGTTTGCTCCCGTTAGGCCAAAAAGGTGTTCGACCTTTGTCGCAGTTCTGGCGCGATAAATCAGAGTTTTGGGGCCGATTAATGACCTTGGAGGAAACTTGGATACACCATTATACCCCAGAAACAAAAATACATCAAAACAATGGACTGTGAATGAGAAATCGGCTCCAAGAAAAGAAAAAACTGTTTTTTTGGCTGGGAAAGTGATGGTGACTGTTTTTTGGGATGGACATGGAGTTTTATCTTCAAAAACGAAAAACCGTTACAGGAGCATACTACGCATCATTACTCATCAAGCTGAAGGAAGAAATTGCGGAAAAACGGCCATATTTGCAGAAAAACAAGACAATGCGCCGCTTCTTTTTTCTGTTCCCTAAGCTGAAAGTTGCGCTCAGAGGACAGATATTTTCGTCAACTGAGAAAGTAAACAATTATTTTGCAGAGAGAAAGACGCCGAGTACTACTTGGACTCGCTGGGAGAAGTGTCAGACTTACAAGGTGACTATGTGGAAAAATAAAAATAAGTTTGAAGAAAAAACGTCTAGTATCTTTGTTGGGTCGAAATTTTTTCAGTCTACCCTCGTAGAAGATATGTTGAATAGTTTAACGGAAACGTATGTCAAATATCATAAAGACTTTATTCAGAATTTAAAAATACAAAAGCAAAGTTTTAAATATAAAATAATATCAAGATGAAAATCATGACTGAAGCCCGGGACTCGAAGTGATGGCGCATTTGCAGTTTCAGTTGGAGGAAAACCCGAAAAAACCCACAACACCATCAGAAATGAGATCATCAACTTTCTCATAGAAAAAGACACATGCTCCCTGGGAGCTGAGAGAATCAATCTTGGAAAATACACGGCAGTCATCGAAGAGGTGCCAACAGTTAGAATAAGGGTGTTTGCAATATGCCGTATAGTGTCCATTAGAAATGCTGCCGCTATGATTAGATATGGCGTAGATATTATAAAGAGTATTCATTCCATCCTGAGCAGAATATTGGTCCAAATTCAAATTTTGTATGGGAAAATTAATCATATTGTCCAATTTCCTGCCATCAGTCGAAGAAACACGTTTTAAATGTATAACTAAAATTTCTGAAAATTTTTGTATACGAATCATCTTTTTGAATTCCTTTTTCATTCCACAAGTCTCTCATGAATCCATAAATCCATTCAAAAGCCATTCTTTTTCGAAAATATATTCCGATGAAACTCATCAAGAGAGCTCACAAAGTATGGGTTAGAGCGGATGTGTCGAGAATTGTTTCTCATTTTCGAATATATATTGCTTGGAGAAACTCTGACAGTGAAATAATTTCGGATCGTGGTTGTAAATGGTTTGATCGGAGCTGATCCTGAAGTCCTTCAAAGAAGTAGACAGTGCTTGAAAAGAGAGATTAAGTATAAGCCCCATTTCTCTAGAGATAATTCGATTACATTTTAGTTTTCGTCAAGATGTCGATAGATTGTTGATCATTTCACCGGGGTTCGCAGTCATCAATCATTGTCTGCGTGACTTACTCTGAATAAAGGGCAAATATTTCGGAATGGGTTTGAATGTGGTCAGCGTGAATTGGGGTGATTATTGTTTCTCTATTTCGCAACAAGCATCTGCAAAGTAACCTTGCAAGACTTCGCACAATTATCCATCAAACATATTCCAATATGCGTCGAGGTTCTAGCCAGGGAATTAGTTATTCGATGGAGATTTGACCCAACATAGAAACATTGTATAATTTAGGAGAAGTGAGCAGTTTCAAGAAATAAGATATTTTTATTTTCTCTGAAAAAAATCGAAAAATTATCATTCTAGAATTATACAGGGTGTTACATTGTAAATGGGACATTTCAAACGTATTTTTTCAGTTCATTGAAGGCTCACATGATGGCTTTTCGTAAATCTGAATGAGATCTACTAGCAATATTTCATTAAAAACTTTCATCGATACTTACGGCGACCATGGAAATTGCTACAATTACGAAACCGAATCGCAAAGGCAATGAATCTGAATTATGAGCATTCCTTTTATCCCAAACTGCACACACCACTATTATCAAGGTGGTAGTGATTATGATTTCGATAGCCAAGGCCTGGATTGGTGTGATGAGGCTATGAGGTAGGGTCATGCAGAAGCCGTCTTTGAAGTAGGCCGGTGGCATTAAAACCTGAAAAGAAACGCAAGAAAAAGACGTTTAGAAAACTCTACAGTAACAGCAATTTTTCGTTAACGAAAATAATTAACTATTCAACAAAAATTTTGATTTGATATGTTAAAGTAAGCGCGCAAGGAGATTTTTCAACAGTGGGATTGGGAGGTGAGATAACAACTAGTAAAAAACTTTTTAACAAAAAATTAAACCGACAAAATACGGAACAGAAAAGTAAAAAATAAAATAAACCTTCTTAGTCTCAATAACTAAGTTCCTAAACTAATGTAAGTACCTAATTTTGAGTCGACGCCAAACAATCAAGCAATTTTTTTGAAGTAATTTAATGATCTTCGTTGATTGTTCGTTTGGCAACGACTCAAAATTAGTTACTTACATCAGTTTAGGAGCTTAGTTATTGAGACTAAGAGGTTTATTTTATTTTTTACTTTTCAGTTCCGTATTTCGTCGGTTTAATTTTTTGTTAAAAAGTTTTCATTTTTTGTGGCTGAAATGTATGAATTACTACCTACTTGTTTTTTGATTACTTCCAAAATACTTACTTACCCACCTTACTTCAACTATTACCAGTTAAATAATATGATTATCTACTTTTACTATTTGTTGTAATATAAATTATTTTTCTTGTTCTGGTAAGTTTATTTCATTACTTTGTATATCATTCCATCCTCTCATAGAATATAATGATTGTGATGGATGTAGAACAAAAATAATGACAATAGCGATCTGTCATTGTCAACTACATATGTGTGCAAATGTTCACAAGTGAAAAATCGATTATCCCCCATTTTCTACCCGTAAGGGTGGATAATTCCATCCGAAATCCAAATATGATCAACTATGAGGTATACTCTATCTAATAAAAAAAGAGTCATCCAAATCGAAAAACCCAGTACAAAGTTATGCCTGATAGAATCGGTTAACGGACCAGAATTCAGAGGGTGACTGATCAATATCCTTCATTTTGCTACCCTCAAGGGTGGATTTCATCTTTTAAATTCAAATGGGACCAACTTCGAAGTACACCCTATCCAAGGAAAAAAGAATTATCGGAAGCGGACGTCTCAGTAAAAAGTAAAGCGTGATCGATCGCAAGCAGGGACGTACTCGTTGTTGCTGCTACAATGAAATTTTCACACAAGATGATATGCAAGTTTGTAGATAATGAGTCTTTCCAGACTACTATTTTTTAAACTAAAACATCCGTTTTATCTTCCAGTTTGCGACAAAGTATCGTTTTCCAAATACCATAGAACAATAGGTACTTATTTTTTATGTGTGGAAATATATAAACGTAAAGATGATGTATAACGTATGATTCAATAATAAATGATAATAAATAAACAATACGAAAAAGTAAAGTGTAAAATAAATATAGGATATAATATTGTAGAATATAAAAACTCAATTTCATACATTTCGGGTACAGATCTGACTACATTTTTTACATAATTATGTATTAACAGGTATAAAAACAGTACAAAAAAATTAAGTGATACAAAAAGTCAGTTTCACTGTCACTGTAGTCATCCAAGTTCACAACAATTCAGTTCTCTGGGCAAAACAGATCAATATTTACACATGATTTTTCAACTTTTATAAAATGCACTACGCAATTTTCCTGGCTTTCATTTGGAAAATTCCGCATTTCTGACTGATTCAAAGCTACCGCAGATGAATTTAAAGTTGGAGATTATTCCTACTTAGCGATGCTTTTAGCTCTTACCATATATTGGATTGAATTTTTTTTTTAATATTTTTTATAATTCAATCGTCAAATAGCTTCTCACAGAGAAACAATGATTTTGGTAAACAAGAACTTTACTGAAACGTTTTCTCTTGAAAATGTTACAAAAGTTTACTATTTGCTAATGGCGAAAATATCTGAATTTTCAATGGTTCACAACAAAATGAATAATCGTGTGCATTAACCGAGTCCCCGGCAGTGACAGGATTTTTTTTTGACAGCTTTAAAAAGCTGCTATCACAAATCTTTGTTCAGGCAAAAATCATATCAGCAGGTGATCTTAATGTTCACTCTTCAGATACAAGCAGCAGAATTTCATGACCTTAACAACTTATTCATTTCTTTCAACCTTACGATGCATGTAACAGAACCTTCTAGAATATCTCAACATTCAGCTAGTTTAATCGACTATGTATGCTCAAACGTCAATGACTTATAGGTTAAATAAAGCTTCAGTTTTTCCTGCAGGTCTCTCTGACCATGAGGCAGTTTTTTCTCTTCTTGAATAAAAACAATGAAATCAAAATATGGTAGAGTCTACAGTAAAGAAACAAAATTATCAAAACTTAAAAAATCGCTGCACGACAACACACTGGGAAAACAATCCAAACCCGACTGAAGCATTTCAACAACATTCCATTATCAATTAATAGACATCAGTACGAATAATTAAAAACAAACCTCACAAAAAACCGTTGATAACAAATGGTATTGGAATTTCAGCAAATATTCTAAGATCAATGCATCCATCAAGGAAATATAGCAATAGCGAATTTTTCTTAGCATCTTTTAACACATATAGGAATGTCTTTAGAAGTATTTCAGAAAGTGCTAAAATAGATACTACAAAGCCAGATTTGACAAAGGCAAAATTCAACAGGGAAGCATCGGCAAATAGTTAATGATTTAAAAGGAAAAAATAATATGTCATCACCTGCTATGGATATTGACCCAGATACGCTCAACCAGTTTTATTGTTCAGTTGCGGAAAAAATTACATCACACTTAAAGAGTCAAATGGATCATATGGAATTCCTCCGAAATCAAATCTGTGAAAACTTTTTCTTGGTACCAACTGATATCTATGAACTGGAAGCTTCTTTCGAGGAATTAAAGAACAAAAAATCTGCTGGTGTAGATGAAATTTCCATCAATATATTTCCAAATTTACCTGACACCGCTTTATATGTCCTAGTGGAATGTATCAATGAATCCTTTGAGTCTGGATCATTTTCCACTTCCTTGAAAGAAGTTATCATAACTCCACTTCAAAAAGGTGGTGAAACGGACGATCCTACAAATTATCGTCCGATATCACTACTCTACACCCTTTCAAAAATTAAAGAAATATATTTTGTCTCAATGCCAGTTTGGAAAACAGAACTCCGAAAGCACAACTGATGCATTTTTTTTAAGTTTATTTAAGACTAACCTCCGGTGAAGTGTTCTGTTATCTACGCAATGGATTGCGTAGATCACAGAATAAACTTTTTCATTATGGATTCAAGGGGATGCCTTAAAATGGGTTGAATCCTATCTCACTGATAGAAAATAAAGGGTTAAAATATCCAGGGAATGCTCGAGCTAATCTGATCAGATCTAGAGTACCTCAGGGCTCAATGCTCGGACCTATCTTGTTCTTACTGTACCTCAACGACTAGACATTTTTATCCATCACTGGAAAATTCACTTTATTTGCTGACGATATCACCCTCTTATGGCACGACAAAGATGTGGATAGTCTAAAAACAATCATAGTCCAGGATCTACAGGAGGTCATATCATAGTGTAATTCAAATAGTATTTGCTTCAATATAAACAAAACTAACATCTTAACATTCAGGTTCGAATTAAACAGTATCAATCTGAACACACATAAAGTGGAAAACAAACCTTGTACCACGTTTCTAGGCATACACATTGATAATAAACTTATATTCGAAGATCATGTCAATAAAAAAAAGCATAAGGCTGCTTCGCTGTTAGAGTGGTGTCAAACAAACTTGGCCCAGTCATTGATAGAAATGTGGATCTTACAATTATGTTTTTGTATACTTTTCCTTAAAACACATATTAATCTCAAGCATATAGTCCTGGATGGTAAGTTTTGTGTCATTTGAAGACGAAACTTCATCTAACCTCCAACTGTGGTAGCTCGTTTTATCCATCACAATCACACTGGTGATATATTTGGTAAGTCTATTTTTAAACCAGTATTCGAATAGGTCTGTCGTAGTATCGTTGTGATAGTCAACACAGGAGTCCTTAATATTTTTGTCTGATGAGGCCAGCGCATTTGGTATAAAACCATTTTTTGTTCCAACATGAATTATTGTAACACACTTTACTCTATTCGATGGAGCTGACCAGACGAATCTACCCAATTCTATATAGGTCTGGTTTTTTAATAAAAAAAAATCGGAAAATTTGTTATTTTCAATTTTTTTAGACGGATATTTCAAATCACGCGTATGGGCCTAATCAAATTGTAAACAACTTTTTTAAATAACTTTTTCCACCTTTTCTCCCATTTCCCATTCGTCATGAATTTTTCAAAATGGCCACTATATTGGTGGTCCCGTGACATATGTCAAAATCGGTTTTTTGATTTTTCGATGTGCAGTATCGATCCCCTATGAAGTAGATATTTTTGTAATTCTCATAAGATAAAATATATTGCCCATATGTTGCTCATATGCTTTGAAAAGTCTTGAAATGATGATGTCCGCAATAGATTATATTTCTATGAAATATTCCTAATGGTCATACAATTATTTGTTCATTTAGGTGTTATGAATTTTGTTTTGTTTTTCACAATTTATCAGTTGTTATTAACATTTTTAGGGTCAAGTACCAAGTAATCGCGTGAATAGATAACGTCACAGTTTTTTTATATAAAAAAGTTGAAAATATCGTCAACAAATGCGATTGATAAATATTCTAAAATAAGACGCCAAGTTGATAAAGTATCCCCGATATTTATGATTTCACAACCGTTTCAAGTTCAACACCATTCATAATTGTGATTGTCATGTAAACTTCCCATATATTTTGGCTTCATTTCGTAGTAAATATTTCCACCGTGCTCAATGGGGCATTTTCTTCTTGAAATGAATTCGCTTTTCTTGCCTGTCTGTTCGGTACAATTTTTGCAATTGATTTTAAACCAACCTTCTGATGAGCTAGAGACTCGAAACTCTGAACATAGCTCAGAACTGAATAACAATGCAATATTAATTCGCTTTCTTGTATGTCTGTTTGTTTGATTGTCTGTTATTGTAAGAACGGGTAGTTGTTATTATATTATTGTATTTCATATTTTAATTATAAAATAAGCTGAAACTTTCCGACGAAGGACGGAAACTATGAACGCCCCTAGTATTATAAGTTATAAGATAGTCGTACTGGGCTGCAGGCAGACTCATAGATTGGAATTGAATTCACAAGCAAGCCTAAGGGCAGGCAACCAATAATGAAATTCTTGGCCCGACGTCGAGAAAATGACAATTACCGAGAAGACTGTAGAGCGCAACAATTTGCAACAAAGTATTCGAGAGTATTATGTCAAAATACAAAGACGGCTTTGAACGGTCCACAAGTTTCTCCAGCCAGATAAGTGTCGAGGTTGACAATTTTTGTAAGTGAAGGCATAAACTTCTAACCAATGGACAACTCTCAAAAAAGGCGTCGGTTGGTTTGAGAAGCGCAAAAAGATGAACTGGTACTTCCTTCGCGTACCTTTGACGGGTTAAGTACGGATTTAGTTGATATTTGGGGACTTCAACAATAAGTTCTATCGGGCGTTCATAAAACGGAGAATAGAAAGTTCTCCGCGTACCTATTTGTCTGGACCTGTACGTTAAGAGTGAATTGAAGAACTTCACAAAGTTGAAGTTCCATCGCGCGGTTTTAAAGCGGAAAATATTAGAGTCTCGCAGCGCATTACGGGTTTGGAATCGGAAATTTACCGGGATTACCACGAGTTCTATAAACGCGAATTTTGTAGCAGAAGATATACGGATTGAAAAGTATTCTCCGCGAGAGAACAGATTGCGAAGGTTGATAAAGGGTTGTAAAATAATAGTTAGTCAATCCGCACGAGTAAGTGATACATTTTGGATTACGAGAAGAAATCTGCTAGATCTTCAAGCCAGCAATTAGTTAGTGAATTTTTGGGATATGGAATTTCTTACTAACATAATTGCTATTTGGGTGGATTGAATATAGTTAAAAAATGCTTTATTTCAATTTTTCAGTCAAATGTTCGCAATGCGAGGTTGCTCCCATAATAGAGTTACCGCTCTAGGCGAGCAGTTCTACCATATAATCATGGCGTAGACCCAAAGGGCAGGTTCATAGTTTGCGCCCATGAGGCAAAAGTCCCTTTTGTATGTATAACTATGGAGATATGACCTATTTCTACGACTCAAATGAGTCGGAATTCTACTTGGTTTGATTTTGTCCATTATCCCCTTTAAATGTATCGTCATTTTATCTACAATTTTTCTATGAACACATTTGTTTCTAACGTTGAATAGTATCATTATTTGCCGGTCAGGATGGCATAACAACTTCGCTATCAGAAAGGTAGAATCTCAGACCATTCACTAACCCCACCTGGAGAGGGAAAATCATAAAATAGACTAGACATTGATTATAGCCGCATCTAAGACCTATCGGAAGAATTAGGTATCAAAAACCCAGTGCCAATTTTCATTTTGAGGAAAGTAACCTGAAATAATAAAATCCTGTCGACTTTCAGTGGACAGGTTGGTGACAGCGTTCGTCCACTCGAAAGAGTGGAGCCTGTCAAATTTTTTTTTCGTCCGCTTGTTGGGCAGAGTAAAATATCTTTTTCTTTAATAACTTTAAAAAGACAGTACATAATGAATAGACGAATATTACAATGGTGACGTCAATCAGATAGTTTTTTTTAGAATTTATTTTTCTCTAAAAAGAAAAATTTAATAAACCAAGAAACTTGGTCATCAAAGACAATGTCTCTTCGTACATTATAATAATAATAAGAGTAAGGAGCAATCGATTTTAAATTACCGATGAGCTAGAGACTTTAAACTTTAAACATAGCTCAGAACTGAAGACAATGCAATATCAACTCTTTTTCTTGTCTGTCTGTTTGTCTGTCATGATATGTAAGTAAGTAGAAAACTGTATTTATTCAATGATAATATACTTATATACAAATATAAAAATAATTACAGCCACGGGCTAGTGGTACGAGCGTTTGTCTTGTTGCCACTGTTTCCACCCGAAGCGGGTTCGACTCCCACTGCCGGTGAAAAGAGTGGTTTGGATCCCACTTTAAAAGGTAAGGCCCCCGTGATCTCAACTCGTACAATTTTTAATTAACTTCTGAGGGTAGGTAAAACAACTAAGAAAGCGATTAAAAACAAAACAATTACAGCTAAAGGATGAAAATTTTGTTTTTTCAATATTAATTGTCAGCAGTTGACCTTTATGAATGCAAAATCAGATTTGACTTTGTGTTTCAGTTCATGTCATGTTTTCGCTTCATATAAAATTGTGATATCATCAGCATACCCTGTGGCACTACATTAGCTGTTCAATGAAAATATTTAATTAATGTAGAGATTGAACAATAGAGAGCCCAAAACAGTTCTCTGCGGTACGCCATATTCCATTTATCTCAGATCACTCAGCGTTTCAGCTACTCTCACTTCTTGAATTCTATTGTCAAGATAATATTTCGATGTGTTGAACACTCACCTCTTATTCTCATATTCAAATGTATCTATGAGCAATCGGTGACTAACCGTACCGAGAGCCTTCGAAAGGACAATGAAAACACATAGACAGGGACACAGCATCTTCCGTTGAAGTTTTACTTTTTTATGAAGGATGTAATTCACTTTATTTTTCATTTTTCGAAGATCTTCGACAAATGAGTGATGAGAGAAATCGGTCTGTAATTGGTAACACTCGTTTTGTCTCCTTTTTTGAAAATTGGTATCACTACTGATTTTTTGAAAGCATCAGGCCAGATTTCTAACTCCGATATTTTATTGTTTTTTTTCGAATAACTCCATTCCCTCACCTCTTCGGATCGCTTTTCATAATAATGATAGTTTGTTTTTTTTCAAATTCCACTGATCTTTCAGTTGAGGATCAATTGGTTTTTTTCTTAAGTTAACAAACAAGTTTTTTTAAATTTAATAATAGTAAGCAGCCATCGATTTTAAACTTACTTTCTGTTGAGCTAGAGACTTGAAATTTCAAACATAACTCAGAACTGGATGACAATGTAATATTAACTACATTTCTTGTCTGTCTGGTCGTTTGTTGTCTGTACCGATAATAATAGTATGGAGCAATCGATTTCCAACTAACTTCCGGATGAGCTAGAGACTTGAAACTTCAAACATAGCTCAGAACTGGATGACAATGCAATATTTACTCGCTCTCTTGTCTATGTGTTTGTTTGTTTCTCCGTTATAATAATAGTAAGGAGCAATCGATTTTGAACCAATTTCCCGATGATTTAGAAACTTTGAACATAGCTCAGAACTGGGATGAACAAACAAACAAACCGACATTTATGAACAGGTGAAGACAAACTGAAATAAACCTATAATTTGCCACATGTCTCTGTCATAATCTCATAAAGATGTTAGAAATCGATTACAAAATTTCACACACACATACAAAATACTGAAAAGAGTTCAAAATGAAGTTATTAATGCAGATTGTGATGTAGGGGTATCCGAAACGTGGCTGCACTCAGGCATTTCAAGTAATCTGAACCACTATAGCATCATTCATTTATTAATTTATTTATTTATTTCAAGTTTGGGATACAAACAGGTGAAACCCATACAAGCATCCACTAATAAAAATAATAACAATATATATTTCGGTAGTCTAAGAGGTACAGAAATAATCTAAATTGTAATCATTATAACATTATGAATTGAAAATATGTCTTACAGTTATTTTGAAAACATTGAAAGTCATGGAGAATATATCCAGATTATTACAATATTTGTTGAAAGAGTAACACATTCTGGTGATTGGAGAATTTTTTCCCAAATTCGTGTTGTAACTGGGGCTGGTAAGTAATTGTCTATTTCTAGTGTATCTTTGAGGCACATGATAAAACATCATAGACGCTAAATTAGGAGAATCATAACAATTCTTTATGATTTTGTACATAAAGATTAAATCCGTGATTATCCGTCGTTGTTCTAGCAGCTGTATATTAAAAAGAAAACGAATTTCACTAATGCCAACAGTTATAAAAGCCTTTGTAATTTTGAAGTGGAGAAACCTTACAAATCTATTCTGAAGTCTTTCTAATCGTAATTTATAAACATTATAATGTGGGTTCCATACTACACTGGCGAAATTTAATTTGCTGTGAACAAAAGCATAATAAATAGATTTGATGGCTGCCTCATTATCAAAGTCTTTGCATGTTCTACAAAAAAATCCCAAAGCTCTATTGCAAGAATCAATTAGGTACTCAAAATGTGGGTTGAAGGTCATTTTTGTATCGAAGTATACACCAAGATCCCTGATTCGGTCCGTTCTTTTGACTATACTGTCGTCCAGTAAATATTGGAATTCTAATGCTTTTACTGAAAGATTTACTCGCACATTCAATGACATTGAGTTTCATTTTGTTCCGATTACAAAATTCATTGAACCTATTTAGATCTTCCTGAATCTTTGAGCAGTCCCTAATTGTCAACACTTTTCTGAATATCTTCAAGTCGTCAGCATATAACAGTACCTGTGTATGTTTGAAGCAGCTGTTTAGATCATTAATTAACACTGAGAATAATAAAAAACCCAGATTTGAACCCTGAGGGACTCCCGATGATACCACGAAAGAGGTTATATTCACAAGTTGACTGCGATTATGAAGATATGATCTACCACGGGCGGAGGTGTGGGCTTATATATCAGAAAATCACTTGAAGTTTGATTTTATCTTTGGTGAATGTAATGACTATGTAGAATATACAGTGCAGTCCATAGGTATGGAATAAATTCATTTTTAGCGTTATTATGTATTTGTTTAAAGAAACCTGGAACTGGTCGATTTCTATTGTCAATTTGACAATTTACAGTATGAAAATATTACCCCTTTCTTGCACCGCCTCTGAATTATGATCACTCCTCAAAAATTTTAAATGAGAAAGGGGTTTGTAAGGCACCTCGATCGAAGAAGATTTTTATTCTCTGTTCAGCAATATTAAGTTTTTCAAATTTGGTGCAACATAACTGAGAAAATTTATTTTGAAAATGTAACCACCAAAAAATGTATCACAAAACCCACATAAATAATGTAATGTCAAACAAATAGACTACTGTTATTTTCATATTCATAAGTTGCTGACACACATCAGTGTATCGAAAAATATTTGTGTGTATTTAACTATGGCTCATTTATCCGAAACTCAAAAGAATAGACAATTTAATAATGATTGATAGATAGATCCTTTATTAGTTCTTTCAAAAGCACCTTTTCAGGTGTAGAACATGTCAATATAATTAAGATTACACATAACTAGCAAGTAAAAAAATATAAAAACACAGATACATTAAATAAGTAGATAGATGTTACAGTAAAAACACAGATACATTAAATAAGTAAATAGATGTTACAGTCAATACACAAAGTTATAAATAGATAAAAAACACTCATTATATATATATAAACACAACCCACACACACACACGTATAAGTAAAAATTATATTTCTGGATATAATCAGAATTATATTTTTGGATATAATCAGAAGAAGAAAGAAAAATAGTAAATTTCACAATTCATAAATTGAAGGAAAAGGAAGAGAACATTACCCGTCTAATATGTCTGTGAAATACTCATCCAATGTATAGTATGCTTTTTTGAAAAGAAGGTTTTTCAAATTAATTTTCAGCTCCCTAGTAGGCTGTGTTCTTAACGATTCAGGTAATTTGTTATATCTGTTAATTACTGAGAAGGGAATGTTTTTCTGAATGTATGCGAGGCTTGGCCTAATATTCAGAAGATTGTTTTTATTTCTAGTATTATGTCTATGATCTCTGTTATAGCATGTATAGAGGGACATATTTTCAGTAACAAATATAGTTGCTTCATAGATCAATATACTTGTTAAGGTAAGAATCTTCTTATCCATGAATATAGACCTACAGCTGACTCTTCGTGGAATATTGAAGATGTTTCTTAGGCAGCGTTTCTAGAGTATGGATATCTTCTTAACATCAGTAGATGTTCCCCAGAAAATGATGCCATACCTAATATGACTTTGAACATATGCATAATATGCTATCAAGGCTGCATCTGAGGATATGTTCTGTGAGATGACTTTCAGAGCATAGCAGTATCTCGATAAGTTCTTTGACAGTTCACTTATGTGGCTTTTCCAATCTAACTTCGAATCGAACGTGATGCCGAGAAAAGAAAGTTTTGATACTGGAATTAAGGATGTTGTGCCATGGTTGAAGCTGTCCATATTCATTTTATGACCAAAGGGGATGATTTGAGTTTTATTCAGCTTCAGATTGTGCATGGTGAAATATTCCTCCAGTGTATTTAAAGTTTTAGTGATATTGTATCTTATTGATTCTTGATCATCAGAACTGAATATGATCGAACAGTCATCAGCATATTGAACCATATATTCACTTATCACTTCAGGAACGTTATTGGTATAAAGTATATACAACAGGGAACCCAGAACTGATCCTTGAGGTACACCTCGGGTGATAAGTAATTTTCCAGATATAAACTGGCCATCTGAGTTGGATTCAGTCACATATTGGTATCTATTTCTGAGATATGAAATGATTAGATTGAGTGCTAACCCTCTAATGCCATAAAGAGACAACTTTTTGGTCAACAAGAGGTGGTCTACACTATCAAATGCCTTTGACAGATCAAGATTGACAGCAGTAGTTTTATGTTTCTTATTCAGTGATTCGATTACTCTACATAATGCCTGATAGGTAGCTCAGATAGTTGATTTATTTTTCCTAAAACCATTTTTTCTGTCAGATAGAAGATTGTTTGATTCCAAAAAGTTAGTCAATCTTGCACAGATTACTTTTTCAAATATCTTACTGATATTTGACAAAATTGCTATAGGCCTGTAGTTGTCAATGGCACTCTTGTCCCTTTTTTTAAATATAGCCCTCACAAATGCTGTTTTTTAATTTATCAGGAAAGATACCCGTTGAGAATGACATGTTTATTAGATATGACAGAGGCTCGCATAACTCATGAGCTACATACTTTAGAAGTTTTACTGGGATTTCATCCTCCCCAACTGATCTAGTATTTTTTAAATTCATGATTGTATTATAAACTTCTTGTAGATTTGTTGGCATAAAAAATATACTCTTTTCGAAAGAGTTTGGCATAAAATGAGCCATTTCTATATAATTGTCACAACTCAGATCAGGACAACTGTTGATAAAAAAGTTATTTACTTTATTTAGGACCAGTGTTTCATCATTTGCATGTGGGTCAACATTTTTAATTATAGAGTCTTTCACACCATTTGAGTGGCCAGTATAAGCCTTAACAAGATTCCATACTGCCTTAGATTTATTGTTTGATTCTTGAATATAATTAATATTAGATAGCTTTTTTGCTTCATTTATCACAGATTTTAGAATCCAACAGTAATTTTTGTAAGTTTCCTTTGATATTGTTCCATTTCTCTGCTGTTGATATAGTATTTTCTTATGTTTACTGGATGTTCTAATACCTGTGGTTATCCAATCTCTTTTCTTCCTACCACTAATTTTAAACTTCTTCAAGGGAACAACTGAGTCCATCAGTTGTTTCAATGTTCCAAAGAAGTAGTCATATGCTTCATTCGGATCATTGTAGGAGTAGAGTGTTGCCCATGTTAAAATCTGTAATTCATTTCTCAACTGGGTAAGTTTTGAGTCTGAAAATATCCTCTTTTTAGTCCTCATTCCATTGGTCACGGCTTCAGCCTGTTTAGTGTTATTTATTTTAAGAATTTGAGCCTCATGATCTGATAGAGCAGATGTAACTACTTCACCAGGAAAGCCATTTTCGAAGTTTATGAAGATATTATCGAGCAACGTAGAAGTTCGGAGTGTTATTCTAGTTGGTTCATTAATTTGTTTCGTTAGATTGTACATATATAACAGATTTATAAAGGACTGGGTGTTTTCTTTCTCTTTATTCAACAGATTGATATTGAAGTCTCCACAGAGCACTATTTTATACTTCCGGTATTTATTTTGGATATGGTCAAGTATTTCACCAAGTATTTGTAAAAACAACTCAATATCTCCAGTAGGAGGTCTATGAATGCATATTAATACTAATACAAGAGACTTACAGAGTACTGATGAACATTCAATTACACATTTTGTTATTGATTTCTGAGATACAGATCCACCATGTATTTTATGTGTCCTTGCGAAAGTAGAAGCCAACTGGTATCCTTCGACTGTAATGAGATATTGTTCTTGCTCTGTGTACCAGTGTTCGGTTGAACAAATAAATGATGGTTGAGATTCAAAAGTTTCTAGAAATATTTCTAGTTCTAAAGTTTTGTTTTTCAAGCATTGTATATTTTGATGCAATATAATATAGTAGTCATTTCGGTATTCAGCTGGGCCTGTTAGTTTAGTTTTTGTCATATATTTATTTCTTTGATGGTTGTAATCTGAAAATTTACATCTTCAATTGTCTGTACTGTTGTAAGGACAACATGTTTATGCTTAGGGTCAGACCAATAATTTTCAAGTTCAAAACAAATATTAAATTCACTACCTTGTTCTTTTTTATCCACAAGAAATTTGATAGAACAGTTTCTCACAAGTCGAAGGGTACGGTTCACAGCATTACCTATTTTATGATTTATTATTCGATCAGCAGGAGTGTCACATTCAGAAATTATTATTAAATTAGTAGTTTTACTGATCAACAAAATATTTTTTAGTGCTGAATTCAAAGTTTTAGTATTGCTCACATTCTTTGTATTAAACATCACTATAATGTAATCGTATGTAATTGGATGCGGTAATAAAACAAGAACTCAAAAGGAAGTTTGTGAAATGTTTAATATCAAATATCCTGGTCAACACGTCTCATAGTCTACAGTTAGCAAAATAGAAAAAAAAAATCGTGAAATTGGACATTTAAAAAATAGGTCGAAATGTTGAATTGGATGAGGAAAAGAAGTCAGATGTACTGTTAGCGATTGAGGAAAATCCGCATATGACAAGTAGACAACTTGATGTAAGTAAATCATCGATATTGAGAGCTTTACGTAAAGAAAAATACCATCTTTATAAAGTTCAGTTGGTTCAGGAGTTAAATGAGGATGATCCTGATAGAGGACAACAATTCTGTGAACTGATGATGGACAGAATGGTAGCAGATTTGCAGTCCATAAAGAAAATTGTTTTTTCTGATGAAGCTACTTCTCATTTGAATGGAACGGTTAATAGACAAAACTGTAGATATTAGAGCAGAGAAAATCCTCATTGGATGTGTGAGTCTCACACAATATCCTAAAAAAGTTAACGTTTGGGCTGGTATCATTAACAACAAAATTATTAGCCCTTATTTTTTTGAAGGCACAGTTATTGGTGAGGTTTATGTAGATTTTTCGATGTACTTTTCACAGCCTACATTAAAAAGTCTTTTTCCTGATGTTAATGATCCAAATGCAATAGATAGATCAATTTAGTACCAACAAGACGGAGCTCCACCGCATTACAAACGCATTGTTAGATATTATTTGAACGAAGTTTTTCCCAATAGGTGGATTGGAAGACGTGGAACGATTGAATGGCTGCCTAGATCTCCCGGTTTGACTCCTTTCGATTACTTCTTATGTGGTATTTAAAATCGAAAGTATATTTCAATTGACCAGAAAATTTTGCAGATTTGAAATTTAGGATAACGGAAGAAATTTACCACATAACCCCTGAGGTCCTACAAATTGTTGTACGAGAATTCCAAGATCGACTTGCTTATTGTCAAGAAGTGAATGGTGGTCATTTCAAACAATTAATTTAATTGTAATACTTTATGTGACATTATTTCCTTCTAGGTAAAGTATCAAAATTTTAAATTTTCAAAATTAATTTTCTCAGTTATGATTGCACAAAATTTGGAAAACTTGAAATTGCTGAACAGAAAATGAAAATCCCTTTCGAACAAGGTGCCACACGACCCTCCTTTTCATTTAAATTTTTTGAGGGGGTGCTCATAATTCAGATCATAATTCAGAAGGGGTACAAGAAGGGGGTAATATTTTCATACTGTAAATTGTCAAGTTGATAATAGAAATCGACCAGTTTTTCCAAACAAATACATAATAACGCTAAAAATGAATTCATTCCATACCTATGGTCCGCACTGTATATGGGTCAAAATCGTCATAGAAATATATGGAAAATGTTTATAGACCTCCAAATTCCCGGAATTCATGGACCGTTTTCGAATAGTTTAGCTCTGTCCTGAGTTCATTCAGCTTTTCTTAAGTTATCGATGAACCTACTAGAACGATGAATTCATTTGTAACTCTCATCGATATGATCGTCACAAACTGCAGCTCTGATGAAATGGAAAATAGCCAGACCATAACAGTGTATATTGTGAATTCTATTTAAATAATCAATTTCGAGATGTTGAGATTACGTATAAGGACTTGAGAAGTATAAATAAAGAAAACCTTCAGATAGATCTCCTGGTCCTCCTCTGGTACATTATTTTTTAAACATTGATATTAAAGTGGACATACTCAGTAACAATATTACTGATCTTCAGAATTTTCAGGCTCCCAAAAAAACTTTCACTCCTAGAAACAAAAAACATGCACCTTTGATCACCGATCAAAACCATGCAGAAAATTAGGAATAAAGCCCTTCATAAATTTCAAAAAAGTCAATTGCCACACCATTAGTTTTACTATAATCACATGAGAAATTATATAACGAATGCAATCAAAACTGAAAAAAAGCATATCTGAACTCAATGTTTAGCAATTGTACAACCAAAGAAAAATGGAATGAACTAAAAAAATTTAATGTCGCAAAAAATAAAAACTATGAAATTCCGAATTTTTTTAATATCAATAAATATTTTATCGAGTCCACGAAAAATTGCATACCAAAAAACAGTGAACCGACCAATTATTATAATAATAATTTTAAAACTGGAATTAAAAGCAATTTTGCTTTCAAACAAGTCTCCGAAGAAACTATTCGTGTTATAATAGTAAATATAAAATCGCAAGCATTTGGCAATGATGATATAAATGTAACAATCATTTAACTTTGTTGTCCTCTTATAATTATGATAATTATCACCCATATAATAAATCAATGTATCTCGAAAAACTATTTTCCCAACACATGGAAGTTTGTTAAGTCATCCCTTCACCGAAAATAGATCAACCAATGGAATTCAATGATCTACGTTCAATTAGTATTCTGCCAACTTGATAAAAAATTATCGAAAAAATAATGGAAACACAAACTTTTTGACAATTCTACCACCCAAACAATCGGGATTCAGAAAAGGGTATAGCTGTGCAACACCCTTTTCAGATGTATTGGACGACATCTTGAGGCGACTGATAAAAATCAAATGAGTATATATCATGATACATTGCTTCCGATTCAGTGAGTCGGCACGCACTCTCATGGCTTCATATCTGCGTAATAGAACACAGATAGTAGAAATTAATGATGAGAAATCCACTCACATGAAACTACCTTGTGGAGTACCTCAGGGGAGTATCCTGGGCCCTCTCTTATTCACATTGTATACTTCGAATTTATTTAACGTTTTGAAACTCTGTAACTATCACTTTTACGCTGATGATACCCAATTATATTTCTCATTCAAATTCTCGGATCTGGCAATAGCCGTAGATTGTATTAATACCGATCTTGATTCTTTACACAAATTATCAACCGATCATGCTCTGAAAATCAATACAAAAGAATCCGTGGCTATGATATTTGGTAAACAAAATATCTCAGACTTACCGAATAATCAAGTAGCCTTGAAAATAGGAGATACGGAAATACCTATCAAATATTCACACAAAAATGTGGGCTTGATATTAAATCCATCTATATGCGTTTCAAAGAATAAATTGAGGAATGCCTACTCTTCTCTCAAGCTGATTTACACGCAAAGACAGTTCCTATCAGTGGAGGTGAAAAAAATGCTATGTGATTCATTGCTACTGTCACACTTCATCCACTGCGATGTAGTACACAGTCCTTGTTTGAATAGAGTAGGTGCTCGTCGAATACAAAAGTGCAAACATCATAAATTCAGTCGAATATCTATTTCTGAGAAGTTCAAACAATTAAAATGGCTCAATATGTATAACAGGCGAAGTCATCATATGTCGTGTATGTTCCACAATATCCTCAAAACGAATTCACCACTCTATATTCATAAAAAACTAAAATTCAATACAGACGTCCATAATTTGAACATTCGTCAAACACTGTTCCTAAACACACTAAAGAAATATAAAGACGTTCTTTCTCCTACTATGTCGCAATTTGTATCAATAATATTTTTAAACTAGACAGAACATTTCTAGAATTTCCTCGAACAGCATTCCGTTTCAATTTCAAACAATATTTATTTAAGAATGAACTTCTTGCTTTTTTCTTCCTAGTATTTTGTTCTCTTTCATTTTTATCTCTCCTTTGAATTCACTATAAACCTTGAGATCAAATAAGTCATTACGCTGTTGAATCTTATTTCTTTATCTCTTTTGGTCGTGATGGAAAAACAGAAACAGTATCAGCTGTTATCTGAATCAATGTGCCTTTTACTCACTGTAACTCTTGCTCCGATATATGTGTGTCGGTAGTTGATGTTTTTTGTGTTAATTATTATTATTATTATTTATACCGTGTGTCCCAGCTAAAACTTGTCACCCCCCTAATCTCCGAACTCGTGAAAAAAATTGAAAATCGCTCAGACCTGTCGATTTTTATTTCAAGGGGGAACACTTTCACCAAATACATCATCATTGTTTTGTCAACCCCCTCAGCCCCAGCACTCCCTACTTCAGAATTTTAAATGGGACTACTATACTTGTGATACATCATTTTGAAGGGAATTCAATCCCAAATACATCGGTGTACGGAAATTGAGGATCGATCAAGTGTTGTTGAAGTTTTAATGAAAACTAAGTTTTATCAAGATATTTTTATTTTTCATCACCTAAAATGTTATCATCGTAAGAAAGGTTCACTGTGGGTACGCCACTGTATTGAAAAATAATATGCTGTCAGAAATGATAGTTTAGAAGGTGAGACAGACGTTTTTATGAAAAAAAAATGTCGCCATGTGTTTTTGTATACGCATGTCTTTGTTTGCGCCTTGGTATATTGATGTATTCGAGTCACTTCATAGAGAATATCCATTGTAGCTGCGTATTTTGAAAATGGACGATGTGCTAGAGCTACGGCTCGAATTTCCAATGAAATTCATCCAGAAAAAACCACAGCATATCAGTACGTGCTTCAATTGATGAATAAGTTCATGGAGTCGGGATCAGTGCTGAATAAAAAACATGAACGAGAGGAGCCTATGAGAAATGAAGGGGTCGCTGTTGCAGTTGTAGGACATGCAGTGATGTACAACATTCAATCTTTAAGACAACTTGAGACTATTTCTGGAGTTTCGAAAAGCAGCGTACAACGAATTCTGAAAGAAGCAAAATTACATCCTTATAAAATGCAGAATGTACAAGAATTAAATGAAGATGATCCTGACAGACGTACAGAGTTTTGTGAAATCATGAGTCAGTTATTGATTGGTGATGATAATTACCTCTACAATGTGTGCTTTTCTGACGAATCTTCTTTTTATTCAAATGAACATTTATTCAAATGAACATGTGAACAGGCACAACTGCAGATACTGGAGTGACGTAAATCCCCATTGGTACAGGGAAACTCATTCAGAAACTCTCCGGAAATTGAATGTTTGGGCTGGTATTCTGGGAGGCCATATTGTAGGTCCATATTTTATTGATGGTAACCTCAACGGACAAACGTATCTTGAACTTCTTGATACAACTGTGAACCCCAGAATCACTCAGTTACTTGAAGACGATGATAGGCTATTTGAAGGTCAGCTCACCTTTCAACAAGATGGAGCTCCTCCACATTTTGTTGCATCTGTACGTCAATTTTCAGATGACAATTTCACAGGGAGATGGATTGGAAGGCGAGGACCAATATAATGGCCGGCTAGATCTCCTGATTTATCACCATTAGACTTCTTTTTATGGGGTCATTTGAAATCCAAAGTTTATATTACACAGCCAACTTCTCTTGATGATCTAGGCAGGAGAATTGTTGTGGAGTGTCGTGCAGTGACTCAAGAAATGTTGAGCAATGTGCGAAGACATTTCGAAAATCGCTAATACTTCTGTATGGAACTGAATGGTTCACATTTTGAACCTTTCTTACGATGATAACATTTGAGGTGTAGAAAAATAAAAATATCTTGATAAAACTTAGTCTTTCTTAAAACTTCAACAACACTTGATCGATCCTCAATTTCAGTACACCAATGTATTTGGGATTGAATGATGTATCACAAGTATAGTGGTCCCATTGAAAATTCTGAAGTAGGGGGTGCTGGGGCTGAGGGGGTTGACAACACAATGATGATGTATTTGGTGGAAGTATTCCCCCTTGAAATAAAAATCGACGGGTCTGAGCGATTTTCAATTTTTATCACGAGTTCGGAGATTTGGGGGGTGATAAGTTTTAGCTGGGACACACTATATATACACATTTTACTGTATTACATGGTGGGTAATAAAACTATTTTATAATGATTATTAAAAAAAACAGAGAATAATGATTGCCATATTTTTTTAATATACCACGTTTTTGAAATGGACATAAAAGTATAAAATAACTTTTTCTAGTACCTTTCAGGTTTATAACCCCATTAGATTCCTTACCCCATACATATTGTCCTGAAATTTCGTGATTGTAAATTTTTAATAGCTATGAACATAGATAGTAGTAAGATTTAAAACGTAAGGGGTAGTCACAACACTTAGACATGATTTTCCCAAAATTTAATAATAATTACAAAAGTTTCAAAACTTCAGAAGAGTGAAGAGGACATTCATATCATATGTAGTCTGATTTTGCAACCCTTTCTTCTGAACGGAAGATGTTGAAAATCAGGATTTAATGAATTTTCACATTATTAGCGCGGAAAAATTTGCGAAAGTTCTGCAATCTTTCGAAATTTTTAAAAATAGCAATTTACATCCTCTGATGAATTTGCAACCTCTCATACAAAACGGGAATGTCTGTTTTATCGAAAAAAAAAATTGTTAGTCCTAATTTTTTGATGAAAATTCCAAAAAATCTGCAAACTCGAAAAATAACTAAAATAATGTTCTTGACAAGAGTTTTAATTTGCAATCTCTTGCGTCAAACGCAAAATATATTTTTTCATCAAATTGTTTTTTTTATTGAAATAAGTATTGGAATTATTACAAAAGTTTCAAATAATGGTTGCAAGGGGAGATGTCCTGACGTAGAATGTTTGTTTTTATTGATATACTTATATATTTCGGTACAAATTTCGCGTTTATACAACTCGTGGAGATCCCGGTAAATTTTCCGATTCCAAACCCTTAAACTTTCCAATACAAAACCAAACCAAACGCTTTGTTCCCGACAAAGGTACGCGGCAGACCCTTTTTATTAACGCGCTACAGAACTTCAACTTTTGTTGAAGTCCCCAAATATCAACTCAAAACGCACTGCTCACCCCCGAGGTACTCGGCGGACTTCTCGTCCAAGTTAATCTTTTCCCGCTTCTCAAACCAACCGTACGCCTTTTCGGAGAGCTGTCATTGGTTTAGAAGATATTGCTTACTTTATGAGAATTGACAAAATCTTCGATTCTGCGGTTATAAGGACCAGGTGGCCCAGTCAAACACGCCATTGTCTGTGACTTTAGATAAAATAAAGATAAAACATTTGTAATTACATTGTTGCCTATACCACAGTTTATAGCTAAAGAAGCTTTAGCTATAAACTGTGCCTATACCAGCCGTTCGGTTAATCGTCATATACCGTAAGTCCGAGCGTAATTTCATTACTATTTGCATACTCTTAGGCTGCTTATGAGAATTTAATTCCAATCTATGTGTTTGCCTGCGGCCCAGTACGACTATCGGTTTCATTGAAATTATATTACGAGGGGCGTTCATAGTTTCCGTACTTCGTCGGAAAGTTTCAGCTTATTTTAAAATTAACATATAAAACACAATAATATAATAACAACTACTGGTTGTTACACACGCTGTCGGATCAGCAAAGTACGCGCAAAACGGTTTGCCCATCAAACAATCTGCAACAAGGAAATGGAGGTAAAATAAAAAATAGTATATTAAAGTATAAGTGGATAAAAAGGGCTTTAAAACATGCGCGATTTTTCGAGCACGACGGCGCAGCCGGAGTGCTCGAAATAGAGCAAGTGTTTTTAAGACCAGTTATCCACGAATACTTTACGTTATTTTTTTTTATTGGTGCACTTTGAAATCATATATACTGGTATTATTACTACAAAAAATAGAACTAAGAACTAATAATGCAAGAAGGTTGAATTCGTGATATGACATCAGTATACCTTTCGTTGTCATGGAAATGAGAAAAACATTCATTTGCAATTTGTTACCAAAGATCAATATTTGTTGTCACCAGAGCTCAAAAATGAATGATTCTAATATCGATTTTTTGAATAGTGAGGCAGAATCGCGGTAAATACCGCGGAAATCCAGTGATATATATAAAAAGAATATGAAAAGTTCATACTCGTACTCCTGTCAGATCAATAATCAAAAATTTGTCATTTAGACTTCACGTTTCTCGATTTGTTGATGTTGTCATGGTTACCTTTAAAAAACGCGCGTTTTTTAAAGTTCGATTTAAACACGCTGAGGCGTGCTTTAAATGGGTAAAAAGGGGCACCAATAAAAAAAAAATATTTTCGTACTTCTACTCTACCAAAAAAAGCAAAAGTTTTGCGAATCGGACAGTCAACTCATCCTACCAATTGGTGGCAGTATAATAATTTGCAAACTATGTTACAATGCGGGACATTAGGAATTTAAAAAATATTTATTTTTGCAATACTTGTGTTTTCTGAATAATAAAGATTTTTATATACCCGATAAATGACATTAATTGTGTTACCAAGTTAACTATCGACCAAGAAGATCGTCAACGGTAGGTGAATTCATTCAATGTTGAAAGCTAACTTGTTCGATATGAATTCAAAACATCATATTACAATTAGGAATTTGCATAAAAAATACTCTTGAGTACGTTTGATGGAGGATCAAGAATCTCTTGACACGTTTTCATAATTTTCTTATTCATTAAAGAATGTTGCAAATACTGAGAATTGAAAAACACCCGTGTAGTTGTACTTTAGTACGATTAACCTACAACTGTGTTACGTCACAGTATTCTGTTTACAGAGTAATGAATGCACAGCAGTTTAGTAACATGATTTATTACCAGAATAACAAGAAGACTGACAAATATATTTTTTGACAGACAACTTTTTAACTAACCAAAAACAATGCACATTAATAGTCCTTGAGCTACAACTGAAAGAGAATTGCCTACCAACATGTTTTTCAATCTTTATTTTAAAAATATTTATAAATCAAGAACATGATTCTTACATGTTGATTACATTTCAGTCCTCCGTTCGGATTCGATGGAATTTTTCATGCGAAACCACAATTCAAGAAATACATACCTGTAAAAATTAAATTTGAGATGTAATATCAATTTAAATTTTTGTTATTTTTCAGCAACGTTTCTGTTGATGATGAAAATCATGTACTTACGAGCTATACAATCGATAACGTTTTGATATCCTTCCTTCCATAGAACATCGATTATTCATTTTAAAATCTCGTCGATTGCTATAATGTCATGTTGTGACAAGTGAAAATTTTAAATGATGAATGATTGCATGTCATTTCTAATGCGATAAAAAATGATTGTCTTCCAATTGTCTATTTATAAAAAAATTGTATTCTTTCGATTGTTGCATTCGAAAATATTAGATTAAATTTATTTCGCTGATTAGTCGGAAACAGTGATTGCTTCTGAGATCAGTAATTAGTTTCAAATTTTTTAATGGTTAACTACGTAACTGTATCATTCTTTGGATGCAATTTCAATCAACCAGTACAAAATATAACGGATATACGCGATGGATAATCAAGTATTTAACTGGACCACTGTAGATATGTCGGTCAAATATATATCTTAAACCAACAATGTTTGCATTTATGGCCAAATTATAAAAAAACAAATCACTTATACAAAAAAATTGTTCCATCGAACAATGACGGTTGCAAGTCTCTTGCTTCACGTAAAATATCACTCGTAATTTTAATTGCAATTTGCATAACTTTTGCAATTATTTTAGAAGTTGTAAAAATGCAAAAAAATATATGGTGGATAAATAGAATCCATTTTTCGTATGAGGTTACAAAATTACATATCCACTAAGACCAATATTCTCTTTATTTGCAATCACAATAAAAAACTTTTGTAATTATTTCAATACTTGTGTGTATTGGAAATGGGGGAGTCAATAAAAAAGTTTGATGAATAAATGATGCGTTTTTCAGAAATGGTTGCAACTTTTCCATTTTGCAGAACTTTAGTAATTTTTTTAGGCAAATCAAAATGAAAAACTTAAAAAAAATACAAAAAATAAGGTTACGTAACTTTCACAAGGTTGCAAACTTAATGCATGTTGTAAAACTATAGGTATGACTAGTTTGCAGAACTTTTGCAATTTTCAGTGCAATAATAAAGTATAAAGTTTTTTGCAATTATAACAATGTTCCGTTCATCGCAGACTTATGCAAAATTTGATAGTTTGTTTCCATTGATGCACTAACATACCATTGGAATTTGAAAACTTTTGGAATTAATGTTAATTGATTATCTATACCTACTGATCTATTAGGTGAACTATTCATTCATGCATCAATTATCTATTCCATGCGCCCCACGATCTTTACAAGTATTTTCATAGCCAATTTGTATGTGGTTGGGAATCTGTATGGGCTTATAAATCTGTATGGGGTAAGGAGAAATCATTTCATACTTTTTAGTCCGTTTTAAAACGTGGCAAATGATTTTTTTTTCAGTATATACAGTTTTTTGACATCTAAATGTGTTGAAACATTTACCGAACAATCATCAGTGGATCATTTTGAATATTCATTGTTTGTACTTACTTTGAGCAGTGCAAAACCTATGAAACCTCCGATGAACTGCGCAGTGACGTATACTAAGCCAATTATGGGACTGAATACTTTCATTATAACAGCTGCAATGGTAACTGCTGGGTTCAAATGGGCTCCTGAGATGTGTCCAAATACCTGAAATGGAAAAAGCATAGGTTGATCGAAAGTGTTCAATGTATGTTTCACATAATGGAGCTAATTGATGGGTACTTAACGGCACCAAATTATAATTAAACTAGCGGACCCGACAGACGTCCTGTGCAAATTTCTATGTTCCCTAAAATGTTTTTCCCGAAAACTCTCGTCCGCGTAAAATTTCTTATTTTCTATGTTTTCCTTCATGTTGTTCCATCTAGACTATGCTTTCGACTACTTCCGTTCCTGTTGTCCCGTTATCTCGTTTTCCCGTTATCCCATTCTCCTGTTACCCCTTTTTTTGTTTATCCCGTTATCCCGTTTTCCCGTTATCCTCTTATCCTGCATCCCGTTATCCCGTTTTTTCGTTATCCCGTTATTTCCGTTATCCCGTTATCCCGTTTTCCTGTTATCCCATTTTTCCTTTATCCCGTTATCCCGTTTTCCCTTATCCGTTATCCCGTTATCCCATCCCGTTATCCCGTTTTCCCGTTTTCCCGTTATCCCGTTTTTTAATTATCCAGTCATTCCGTTTTCCCGTTATTCCCTCAACCCGTTATCTCGTTTTTCGTTATCCCGTTATTCCCGTTATCCCGTTTTCCTGTTCTCTCATTTTTTCTAGAAAATAAAAAAAATAAAAAAATAGGGGTTGATCCTAGGAGGGTGAAAATTAAGAGTAATATGAAGTCATGACAAAATAAAAATAAAAATCTTGTCAAAAGAATAGAGGTTGATCGTAGAAGGGTGAAAACTCAGGGTTGTATGTATTTTTGAATGCTGTATCATAAAAAAGAAATATTTTGTTTTGCTGAAAAATAAAAAAAAAAATTAAGGGGTGGACCACCCTTAACATTTAGGGGGATGATTTATGAATCTAAACCATCCAGGGCGCCACCCAAACGCATTCAAGAAAAGTCATTCGAATCGGTCCAGCCGTTTATGATACCGACTGCAGCGCCATCTGCCAAGCTGATTTGTGAATCTAAACCATCCAGGGCGCCACCCAAACGCATACAAAAAAAATTCATTCAAATCGGTCCAGCCGTTTAGGAGGAGTTCTAGACTAGGAGGAATCGGCGCATGAGTACCGAAAACTATTCCACCTCAATTTTTTTATGCGATCCTCTTCAAATTGCCCTACTGATGATATAAATGCATGTTGCCATGGGGCAACCCCGTGCCATATTGTTTGAACAATTGCAAGAAATTGTTATTTTTTAACCGGACAATTTTTTTTTATATTCTTTATAGAAATACAAATTAAAAAGGTCCTATGACTTTTCACGATAAAGTTAATATTTTTAGAGATATGAATTTTTAAAGGTTTGAAAAATCTCAAATTTGGGTACTTTTGACCCATGAAAAATATAAAAAAAAAATATATAAATAATATTTTTTTTATCCTTTACACAATAGTTAATAATATTCTCAATAGATATTTAAAAAAATTTCATTGTTTATACCTGTTTTTTTATTGTTAATTTCGCGCGCTCACAAGTATGCGTCGCTTACCTTTAAGTATCGCCGTCTCTCTCTGACTCATGCGCTGCATCGGCCCCTCTGTTTAAAGAGAGCAATGTTATCAATAATGAAATTGTCTACAATTTGTTTTTACCAAATTTTTTTCTGGAATCAATTATACAAAAGTTATTTAAGCATGAATCGGAACATGTAATTAAAATAACTTTTTTATCAGTTTATATTACTTTTTTGTTATTAAAACAGAAAGTGATTACATTGAATAGCTTCTCCCAACGAAGGTTATATATGTAGAAGTATGAAATAATGAAACAAAATTTAAAAATAAGAATTTATTTATTATCAATATCATTTTTATATATTATATTCTTACAGTCTTCTGAATCACAACCACATAGAAGTATGCAACTAATATTATTTTTTTTACAGTAACAAGCTTTGGTTGCACAGGATTTCTTACAATTACACGGTTTTTTAAGATCAGTTGGAAATGGGCTTTTGTTTATAAATAAAGGTAGCAAAGTACCATTCTCTAGTTTGTATCCGAAATTCGTAAAATCTAATGTTTCATATTGGGGATTCAATGCATTTTTTGCAAATGTATGTTTGAGCAGAAGCTCTAAGTGCATGCAAATGCAAGGCATCTGATGTGCACGGAATTTTCGATAAATTAATATTAGTGCCAAAGCAACGAGAAAAAATACTTTGTCTAGCTTCATCCGCGGTGCTACCTTTTTTACCCAAAATATTTAAATACAATGTTTCTAAGCCTTTCAACTCCTTAGTACTTAAATCCAAGACATTGCCAAGAGGGACTAAAGCATCACGATTTTCTTTTACTTTTATCATTTCTAAAGCTTTTTTTTTGTGCCAATTTTACTAGTCGTATTACAACCCGTAAATGCGTGTAAAGCAGGTGAAATTTCACAAACCGGGTACGACGCATACTTGTGAGCGCGCGAAATTAACAATAAAAAAACAGGTATAAACAATGAATTTTTTTTAAATATCTATTAAGAATATTATTAACTATTGTATAAAGAATTAAAAAAAAATCTTTATATTTTTTTTTAAATATTTTTCATAGGTCAAAAGTACCCAAATTTGAGATTTTTTGAACCTTTAAAAATTCATATTTCTAAAAATATTAACTTTATCGTAAAAAGTCATAGGACCCTTTTAATTTGTATTTCAATAAAGAATATCCGGGAAAATAACAATTCCTTGCAATTGTTTAAACAATTTCGGTTTAAACAATATGGCACGGGGTTGCCCCAACATGCATTTATATCATCAGTAGGGCAATTTGAAGAGGATCGCATAAAAAAATTGGGGTGGAATAGTTTTCGGTACTCATGCGCCGATTCCTCCTAGTCTATTCAGTGTCACACACGTACAGTAGAATTATATATATATATATATATATATATAAATATATATATATATATATATATATATATATATATATATATATATATATATATATATATATATAAAATAAGATATGAAAAAAATTACTTTACAAATAAATTACAAAAAAAATTATTGTAAGTTATAAATTGAATGAGAAAATAAGGAAAAATCTCTTGTATCCGAAAAATCGGTTATGAAACATGAAATTTATAGTTCTCGAGTTTTGAGTGTTGAAAATTAGTTTCGTAGTTGTTATTTCTTATAGACTCTTTGTTATATACGGGTATGCTAATCTTGGTATCGATTGAGAATTGAAACTGTTTTTAAGATGACTTTTTGTTCAATGTCGCAGTCAAAAACCATGCAAGAATCTGAGATTTCTCCGAAATATTGCTGAATTATATTTTAGACATAAATTTTATTTCATCAGATTATCTGTAAAACCACGACAAGAATGATTCAAATCTAGGATTCAACCGAATTCAAACTTATGTATGCAAAATATTTGAATAGTAATTGACACGAAACTTGACGTTGAACATCCTGTCTGGGTCTCGAATTTATTAATAGACTGAAGTTGAAAACGTGAGTAAATGATAGGTATATTTTACTTCTAGGATCCCAAGTAGCACAGAGTCATAAAATCAACATAATGGCTTCTTATAACGTCTTGAACACAACGTATTTGTATGTTTTAAAACCAAAAAGTTAATGTGCGTTTTTTAACCTTCAGGCGTTGCTATGACGTCGTGTAGTAGATATAACGAGATCACAATGAAGAATTCTCGAGATGAAGTTGTACTGTGGTTTGTATGTAAATAAATTGTATGTGTCGCTAAGTAGAACTTAAGAGCAGTTGATGTGAGGTTATTATGACAATGAACATATGTGGTTCTAATGAATAGATTTTTGAAACGTTTCCACGACTACATATTGTACTCATGTAATGTAGTTTTATCAACTGATGAACTTTGGTCGTAATGATCACATTATGTATCTAGGTTAGATTGTTTTTGTTTGGTTATGTTATTTTTGTTGGATAGTTATATTGTGTTATGTATGTAGAATATTCAGTTCCGTATGAATGATTAAAATGCCAAAACAAAAATCCAACAAGAGAACTGGAGCGTATAGAAAAATATAAAGAGGAAGAATGAGTGCCTACCCCAAAATTAACATCTGAAATGATTAATCAGTCTATCGTGACACTGCAAAAAAAATAAGTTCATCCAGTTCCTTCAATTATTTTCACAACAAGGATATTGCGATGTCTTTGAGACACTCGTATGATAGTACACACCGTAATAATTACAACTTTTCTACACTAGAAGGACGGCATCCATGTTTTTCGATTGATTGATAACATCATTCTGGTTGCCATATTGGAACAAAAATATTTAAAATAAAAAATGTGTTATATCAAATTAAAAATCATTGGAGATATGCTAATCAAGTACCTTTCGTAATATGGTCTACATATTTCAACGACTAATGAGAAAAATTGATGAAATATATTTTTACTGAAATGAAAATAAATATTTATCTCTCTTAATTTTCGAAGCGCATGGATTTTAAGTTAGTAGAATTGGATTTTGATCGTAAAAATGGATTTGCTTGGTCACTAGAGTTTTAGAACAATTCTTAAAGATCATTTTTATCTCGATAACTATCACGGTCACAGAGTATCATGAACATGTGAAGGAAGGCTGACTTATATATTATATTG
The DNA here is from genome assembly GCA_018342105.1 of Gonioctena quinquepunctata. NCBI lineage: Eukaryota > Metazoa > Arthropoda > Insecta > Coleoptera > Chrysomelidae > Gonioctena > Gonioctena quinquepunctata. Next base: position 44,241 of record JAFIRS010001142.1, read on the forward strand.
ATATTATATAAAATCTTTTGATATGGTATACATATTGTAATACTATATTATAAAGATTATGACCTTCATGCAGAATGATATAATGACTACACAAAGACCACAGAACGACCCTTTTGCGACTGGCTTATATAAGTCTATATTGGCAAGTCGTTACCACTACTTTATAACGTCGATACGACGTCGCGAGAGTGTGCCTTTTTGTCGTATAGGCACACATAGCGACGTCTTAGCATATTACAAGACACAAGTAATTTTTTTCAAATGACATCTTTTAGACACACATTCTATAGATTCTGATTTTTACGACGAATCCATTGATGGTTTCGAATCGAAAATCAGATGGATAACAATCCTAATGCACTAATTATTTTTCGAAAAATTATGAGGAAATTGGGGAATATCGCTCATTAAATATGCTGCGGATACAAAATTGAACCAAACCAGATTCATAATTTCAATTTTACGATCAAAAGTAAATGTATCTTTAGAATAAATCAATATTTAAATGAGTCAAATATTTCGAAAGTACCTTCATTCGTAACCAAATCAAACTTTGAAATTATTGATAAAACGCTCTGTATAATTATAAATTTTTCGATTCCACAAACGTCTCCAAGTAGGTCCACCCAGTTTCGAAAACGAATTGTGCTCAATTTTTCAGATTTATTACCATTCTCATCACAGAATTTTCATTGTTTGGTGAACACTTCTTTAGAAATCAAAAGTGTGCTATGGAAACAAAAATCAGACATTACTGTTCTTCAATAACCTCATAAGTTCGTATACCTAGTGTGCTTTAGGTCATTTAATTTTTGAACTAACATGTATACTAGAGATGGAAAAGTGGACATGTTATTCATATATGCAACAATAATGTAACTTTGTATGCTGAAAAGTACACCAACAGACATCATCCATGTTTTCAATATTTCCCCGTTGTGGAGGAACAACTCGGACAATAAACCATCCATGGAGCTTTTATCATTGATGAGGTGACGGAAATCAATGTTTTAGCATTTATAGAAGTGAATCCTACCGCTTCTACTAGGGAAATTAGCTGAGTTACAAATTAGTTATGAGTCAGGAAGGTATGTGCAGCACCATGGTATGAAAATAATATATAAGTTTATCGTGATTGGTAACTTCAGAGCAATACTATAAAAAATAAAAAGCTTCCGGAATTGACGAAATCTCAATGAGAATTTTTGAAAATCTTCCTGACACTGCCCTGACCTCTTTAGCAGCAGTGATAAGCCATTCTTCCGAATGTGGCTCATTCCCGTCCCTCCTCAAAACAGCAGTTGTGATCCCGCTTCACAAGGGGGGTGATCTGGAAGATCCATCGAACTTTCGTCCCATAGCCCTTATTCCTTCACTAGCAAAAATTAAAGAAAAATACAATGTGATTATTGAAAAGGGAAACATTCTCAATTGAATATTGATAGAAGATTTTTCTGTGAATTGAAAAATCCACGATTAAAATGAAGTTATTTTTTGTGAATATCTAACAGAAAACAACTACTTCATCGGCTGAAGCCACGCTGGACATTGAACTACATCTGATAGATATTCTGAAAAGGTCCTAACTCAAAAGAAAAAAATCTGAAATTGAAAATTTGCATTTTCATTCAGATAGTTATTCAATTTTCCATTCCATTTTAATCGTGGATTTTTCAATTCACAGAAAAATCTTCTATCAATATTCAATTGAGAATGTTTCCCTTTTCAACATGAATACCTCACAAGAGGTTATCTTGACGATGGAAGATAGTGACTAAAGTTTATCTTTCAGTCGCAGATGATTCCACATCTGATTTTATGAACATCCTGTTTATATTTTCAACAAATCAACAATGTGATTAGTTGTGAACAGTTTGGATTCCAATCGAAAAATAACACCCATGATGCCATACTCTCTTTCTTATACCAAGTTTATCACAACATTAATAGTAGAGAAGTGACCGCAGCGGTATTTTGTGATTTGTCCAAGGCGTTCGATTGTGTAAATCATGAAATACTGCTCCGAAAACTGAACCACTATGGCGTCGATGGGACTGCTCATAAATGGTTCCGATCATACTTGACAGGTAGAAGCCAGATGGTGAAATCCTCAACACCTTCTGCGAAGGCCAATATAAATGGCGGGGTCCCACAGGGATCAATACTGGGGCCTACACTTTTACTGCTCTATTATATAAATGATTTGGCAACTATAGATATGGAACATTTACCTTATTCGCGGATACACGACTATATTATGGCACGGAAAATGTACAAACGAGCTTCATGAAACTATCAGTTCAGTTGTGAAAAAACTTAAAGATTGGTGTGATCCAAATCTTTCAACATCTCAAAAACCAATTCAATATCCTTCCGATGCAGTATCGACGACATACCTTTAGCTCCAAACTGCACGAAAGAGAACAAAACCTACACCAAATTTCTGGGGGTATCAATAGATAACAAACTTTGAAGACCACATTGTAGCTCTCAAAAAAATAAATCTCGTCAGGGTGTTACGCAGTAAGAGTAACCTCCATTGAATTGGGATCATCTGCAGCAAAAATCACTTAGTTCTCGCTCATAGAATCGCACTCATTTACAGTCGGTTTTCGTTTTGCAAAAAAAAGCAATCAGATATATTTTCAACGTCAAACGACGCGAGTCCTGCAGGCCCCTATTCGTTGAAAATAAAATCCTTACAGTACATGCCATTTTCATAATGGAAACGGTTTGCTTGATAAATAAACACAAATCAAAATATTCATCAGCAACTTCTAATTATTCCACCCGTCAGACCGCTGATCTCAAACTCCCTATACCAACATCTACTCTCGTTAAAGATTCAATTGTTCACAACGGCCTCAAGATGTACAATCCCCTACCAAATCAAGTCAGGAACATTAATGAGCCCTCTCATTTCAGAAAGGCCACCAGAGACCTTTTTGGTGAAAGACCCTATTATAGTTTTAAGGAGACATTTAAAAAATAAAAATTATGTTCTTTCAAATCTTAATATTTTATTATTATATTTTTACACTTTGAGATGGGTTCTACAATTGGACTGTTTGTATTTAATTGTGTTATATATTTTTATTGTATTCACACGTACCTCATGTTCTCTATGTTTTTTATACATATCTACATACATAAAATTAATATTTACTTTGTCAATAAGATTTACTCTTTGGACAATAAAGCATATTTATTATTATCATTATTATTATTATACCGCTAATCCCGACTTTGTTCCTTCGATATTGTTTTCCGACGAGTCAAGACGGTAGTTCGGAATTCCATTCAGTAGCGTATGGTTGAAGAAATGCAGAAGAATTCAATACATTTCCTAGGATTTCTCTAAAATTTTGCAGAGGCTCCTTTACAACTTCATCATTCCATTTTCAGAAAACCGATAATATCAAGAAACTTATTTCGAAATGGCTGTTTTTTTAAGTAACAACGGATGAGATTTGGATATTACTACTTCATTGATAAATGCGATGAGTGATTTTTCTTGTCTTCTACTCTTCAGAATACGCACCGAATATTTCGGTGTTTGTAAGAACAAATTTCAGCAAAAAGACAATAATTTTATTAAAAATGAAAAATGTCTCATGCCTCAAGACAGCTGACTACAAAAACCTATACATCTTCAGAAAACCGATAATATCAAGAAACTTATTTGGAAATGGCTGCTTTTTTAAGTAACAACGAATGAGATTTGGAAATTACTACTTCATTGATAAATGCGATGAGTGATTTTTCTTGTCTTCTACTATTCAGAATACGCACCGAATATTTCGGTGTTTGTAAGAACAAATTTCAGCAAAAAGACAATAATTTTATTAAAAATGGAAAATGTCTTATTCCTCAAGACAGCTGACTACAAAAACCTATACAATAGGTGTATGTGGGTCGCAAATCCATCAAATAACAACTACTTCCCTGGCGAATGCCTCGACGGACGTTGAATGACAACCGATGGATAAACGTGCAAAATCCTACAAGAAACTGTATAAATGCAAATGTTTGATGGATATGCGACGAACATACACCTAATGTATAGGTTTTTGTAGTAAGTTGTCTTGATGAATAATACATTTTCAATTTTTAATGAAATTATGGCTGGCCATCAAGAATGTTACGGATTTCTGTCTCTTATTGCGGTTATTTCTATCCTGGGATTCAGGATGACATTCATTGGTAATGTTTTGGTTGCAGTAGTTGTGTTGAGATGGCGTTAGCTCCATTCTGCTAATTCGATCCCAGAAAATACTTTGAAATGGATGTTGATTGTTTCAGTCAGGTAACGCAGACATTAATAATTGTCTGCTTGGCCCACCCTGTACTGATGAGGGGCAAATTTTTAATGAAATTATGGCCAGCTATCAAGAATGTCTCTTATTTCAAAGACAATAATGTTCAAATTACTTTTCGTGCACATCGGGTACTGTTTCTGATTGGTTGCTGAGTAATATCTTTCATTCACCAGCCAATCATAAAACAGTAGTTGAATCTGACAAACATTCGTTCATTGACAGATTTTCAATCGGAACTAGAGACGCGTGCGAGACTCTTGAAAACACTAGCTGGCAATACTGGATCACTAGATGGCCATCGACCTAATTTTGAATATTTGTGTTGTTGTGTTCTAACAACTGATTTTTGGATAATTGTCATTCGTTAAGTGCTTCAAACTGTGTTGACTTAATTTACTAGTTTTGACTTTACCTATCAGTTTGTATATAAGACGGATGGTTTGTTAACATCACTACGCAATTGAATACGTACCCCAGGTAGCCTGCAATGATTGCTCGATATACTTTCTGTCCTGCATAAGAAACCGCTCTCACTCCTTGGGAAATTCCGCTTTCCCGCAAACTACTGTAATTTGTATTAATTGAAATATGAATGAGACTACCTTCCCGATTCCCTAATCACGTACCAGAGTTCAATAAAAGACCTGGAAGCCAAATACACCATACATATATATATATATATATGTATATATATATATATATATATATTATATATATATATATATATGTATATATATATATATATGTATATATATATATTTATATATATATATATATATATATATATATATATATATATATATATATATATATATATATATATATATATATATATATATATATATATATATATATATATATATATATATATATATATATATATACATATATATATATATAGGGGAATTTTTTTCATGAATAGTTTCTCAGTTTCTTTTTTATGAAATCGTCTCCTATATGGATCAGATGCCATTAGATGCTAGGTACGATATATGGTTCATGTAAGATGGAGCATCGATCCATAGTACGAGAAATGTCACAAACTGGCTAAATCAAACATTTTTGAGGATCCTGGCTTCATTTCATTATTTCTCCATTACTGTTTTTTGGACTCATCTCCAAGATTTTGTAAGATCAGTTAATTGCTTTGACAGACAATTAATGCTAATTTAGTAATTTACTACGCAAAAATTATTGTCGATAATTCCCATTAAAAATTGAGGCCAACTCATTAAGCAGTTATTGAAATTAGAAATTGGTAGACTAAACTGGATAACTTGGGAATATCTTTTAATTGAAACAACTTCTTTTGATAAAATTTTTCGATATTTTGTCACTTTACTCTATAGTGAATTTAGAATATCGGCATATTCCCGCTTAGCCGCACGCCACTGATAATAACAGCTATGCGCGTATTTAGTCTAATTGAATGCAACTTTTATGAAGAATGAGAAACTATTAATAAAAATTTCCCATATGGTTCCAAGATTTTGGCGGACACTGTATATATATATGTACCTACTTTAGGTAAAGTTTCCAATATAAATCAGTACTGCTATGATAATCTCCAGACTCATCGTCATGTACCTTGTGCGATAAAAAATTAGTTTATGAGTGATTAAGATCACTGTCGCCTTACGAAGTAGGTATTTACGATATTTTATTCATAGATTAATAATTTCCATTAAAATACTTCCACACGTTTTATATCAGTTCAATTTGCAAAATAGCAATCCTCGTTTTCATCTACTTCCACTTATCCGATTTTCTCACCAATTTATACCAGTACTGAAAGACTCAACTAGCGTTGTTACTGAGGTAAGCGCACCCAGGACAGGTTACTGCAAAGGAACTGCTCCAGTGCATATGTATACTCTTATATAATACAACAGAACAGCTAACTGCACATATTATAAACCCGCCAGTGTGATGTTAGTTGCCACTTTCCGGCAGGTATGCCCTTCAGCAGTCAAACGACCAGTGGCGGCATTTATAAATAAAATTAAATATTGTACTGTATTATGAGTTTCTCAGAGCTATCGCGTAGCGAATGGGATGTGATGTTCATATACTGTTTTAACCATTAATGAGGTTCCAGTTGCACTAAAAAATACTAACTGTTTTATGTATTCCGAAAATATACTGTATACTATTGGAATTGCCACGCGTCCAAGGGGTTGTTCCACCCTCTTGGAATCTTAAAAACATAGATTTTTCTGTGAAAGCAAAAAATAGTACGTTTATATTCCGCAGAGAGTACTTTATTTATTACAGGAGTATACTGTATGAACGTTTCTGATTTGGAAGGCGTCTAAGAGGTGATTTCTCACTCATGGTAATGAATAAATAAACTGTTTTATTAATTTCCAGGAGGGTGAAAATACCCCTTGGACGCCATCTAGATCAAGGTCGTTTGTACAGTGTACTCTTCTAATACATGAAACATCGATTTTTCCAAGTTTCCAGAAGAGTGGAACCACCTTGTGAATCTGAGTCGTTTATACAGTAAACTCTTCTAATACATAAAACACTCTCTATAAAATATGAACGCGGTAATTTTTTCTTCTTTACGACGGTTGTATTGAGTTTCCAGGAGAGTGCAAGCACCCCTTGGGCGCCTTCCAAATACAAGTCATTTGTACAGTTTACTATTCTGATCCCCAAAGTACTCTCTACATACTATTTTTTTAGGAGGCGTTCCAATAGTAAGTCCTTTGTACAGTGTACTTTTCTAATACATAAAACACTATCTGAAAAATTTAATTTTGGAGTTTCCAAGAGTGTACAACCACCCCTTGGACGCCACCCAAATCGAAGTCGTTTGTACAGTGTACTCTCCTAAGACATAAAACACTATTTGCAAAATACGAACGCAAAAAGTTTTTTCCATCGCAGAAAAATAGATTTTTTTAAAGTTTCCACCCCTTGGACGTCTCCCAATTAAATTTTTAAAATCTGCAGAATATGAAGACGTCTACTCCTTTTTATCCACAGTATTTCAGAGTATAACTTCAATTTTCAGTATTTTAGAGTATAACTTGAAGCTCATCAATGATTCAAAGGGTTAGATAGATAGATAGAATATTTATTTATAAATTACAATTATCAGTGGCTGTAGTGGAACGAAAACTTAGGGTGTGAGAATATATCTGAGCGGAGCGGATACAAAGACGAAAATACATATAATTTAAATACATAAGTAGCGATAGAGTAGTAAGGATGAGCATAGTTTTACAAAAGTCCATCAAAAAAGAGGTAGATATTCAAAATCACAGTGAATTGTAGAGAACTACTAGAAAACACTGACATTCCTGGCCACACTCAGTATGTTTGTAGCAAAGGAGTACTTGGCAGGACAGGAGGTTAGGTTAGGTTATATGTAGTGGATGATAGGTGTCATTCATTCGAAATGAAGGATCTTAGTTTGAGCATGTTCATCACTGAGTGAACCAGAGTTTCTTGCTCTATTATTGTTTTCAACAGTCGAGTGATATCAACAAGGTTGTTCAATTGCCTGACAAGATCATTTTCCCGTATTCCCCTGTATATTAGACAAGCCAGCAGGACATTTTCTAGGGATTCGATTTCATGGAGTTTACACATTGAACAAGTTATATCGGTATCTATTTTATAGACTATGCCACTAAAGGTGAATCTCAGGGATTTTTTGAGGCAGGTCTGTAATTGAGAGATCCGTTTTCAAAAAAGGAACAAAAATTGATTCCGAAACGTCAGTGCCAAAGAAATAATTTTAATTCCTTTGTCCTTATTTCCGTTAGTCCAGTTCCATTAAAATTTGTGAATGAATCAACCTATTGCAAGTCGATTGGTGAGAACTGACCAAAACATAATGAACTAACTCCCTGATGGTGTATTATTTGGTTTGGTCTCATCAGTTTTCCATAAGTTATGGCATACATGCACTTTATAAAGACGTGGGAGACTCCGTCCCTTATCCTGTCATCCTGTTATCCCGTTTTTTCGTTATCCCGTTATTCTCGTTATCCCGTTTTCCTGTTATCCCGTTCTCAATTTATCGTACTACAATTATTATACTCGATTGCCATCTTGTAACCCTATTGCGGATCTGTGGATAAAATAAAATATAAATCGCGATGGAAAAATAGGGGTTGATCGTAGAAGGGTGAAAATTTGGGGTGGTATGTATTTTTGAATGCTGTATCATAAAAAAATAAAAACAACAAATTTCATCTGAAAAATAAAAACTAAAATTAAGGGGTGGACCACCCTTAATATTTAGGGGGATGAAAAATAGATGTTGTACGATTCGCTAGGATTTTACTAAACACAAACAACTTTATAAATAAAACCAATTAACGTTCTATATAAACAATAAATTATAACTGAATGAATTATCATTTCATTACATGAATTTCGAATGAAATGACAAACAAATTCTTTGTATGCTAGAGAAGTTGTTTTGAATGAAAAAAAAAACCAGTTTTTTGTCCATGAGTTTATTGAAAAATCCGTAAATGACTAACTACCCCAATTTTTTTCAAAAAGAAAACTAATTTGGTATCAACAATCATATTCGCAATATCTAGAGAAAATTAGGTTTGTTTTTTAAATTTTTCCTTCATCTGAAAAATTGAGGGTTGCTTACTGTAGGCATATTAGTTTTCCTAGATTATTTTTTGGAAGTTCAGTATATTTGTTGGTTTTGGATGATGTATCCACTTTTTTACCAAAACCAAATATAGTTTTTCCGGGAAATGTTAATGAAATGATATGACTAGCAAATTTTTCAACGAACACTAGATACATTTCATTTACATAAATAACCTATAAAATATACCGTTTTCGAGATAACAAAAATTCCTACATAAATATCTTTGGAAAAAAAACATGTAATCATATTAAACAAAAATAGTAACGTTCAATACTAGGTAACAGACAAAGTTACATAGAATGTTCATCTGATAAACCAAAATTTGGTTGGTTAGGTTCATCCATTTCCAAATTTTGACATAGAATGGATCAATTGTGATATTATATGAAGAGGTTCCTTATTCCAAACCCAAACACTCATATTGAGTATTCATAAGTTTTATGAATACTCAATTCGTTATGAAATTTTACATATTCAAGAAGTTGGAAGATATTACTTAAAAAAAACTTGGGTGGTTGACAATGGATCCAGTGAACATTCCAAACATTTTTGAAAAATTCCACGAATATCAGTAGTGCTTCCAGGCGATTAATCGAAAACTGATACACTCATTTCAGAGAACGAGTTCAATGTATATTCCATCACATTGATTTCTTGTCTACCCGAAACGAATTATTAACCAACTATCTTCTTAAAGAAGAAGAGGTTATGGATATCATTGAAGGATTCGAGTGTTCAGGACTTTTATGCAATGAATGGCGCTATCATTAAAGCTATAGCTGATGTCATTGCTCAACTCGAATCATTATTAATTCATGAATGTTTCTATCTAGGTATTTTCCCAGTGATTTTGTCTTTACTTAAAGAAGGTGTTTCACATAAGGTAGAAAACTTTCAACCAATTTCAATAATTTTTGTTATAGTTAAAATATCTAGTTGAAAAAAGAATAATTTTATACCTAGAAGCAAACTCTTTGCTTTGTCCTGGACAATTTATATTCAGGTCGAATCGACACCTTACTGGTATTCCGCAGACATCGAAGACCAAAAGAAAAGATGCCTGCGGATCAAGAAGAGGCTGGAAAGACCAAACCGGTGAGGGGTGATGGACCTCATTTGCATGATGAATACAGAACTCTGAGAAGGGATCTCAACAGGCTCATCAGGTTCGCAAAAAGATAGTGCTGGGTGGACCTGTGAAACAAGCTGGAAGAGTTATGAATTCTCGTTTCAGACTTCCATCGTCTCAATGGATTCAAAACATATGATGACAAGATAGAGTCGTTACTCCACCAGGGAACTATAAACTCTTGGAGAAGGATCCAATACCCACTATAGAAAGGAAGATCTACAACACTATGAGGAAATTTGAAAGTTTCATTCCAGACAACAAACGATAACATCTGACGCCACACTACAGCAAACCACCGCACCTCTATGGGCTTCCGAAAATCCACAAACCAGACATACCACTGAGACCGATCACCAGCTCACGGAACTCACCAGCCTGCAAGTTATCAGAATACCTCCCACTGATACTACAACCCTTACAAGGAAATAGCAGTTCATACGTCAAGAATTCCTAGCTCTTCGTAGACACCATCAAAGATGTTGAAGTTGGCCCAGAAGATCGCTTCATCAGCTTCGACGTGGAGAGCCTTTACACCAATGTCCCTTAGCATCCCTTAGCATCGTCAAAAGGAAACTCGAAGAGGATAACCAGCTCCACGAGAGGACTGACCTTCCCATCCAAGCAATATTAGAATTACTGCAGTGCTGCCCACACAACTCATATTTCCAAGAAAAGGAACGATTCTTCTCTCAAGTCGACGGACTCCCGATGGGATCTTCCTTTTCTCCAATTATCTCCAACATATACATGGAGTGTTTCGAAGAATTGGCTATATGGAAGGCAGAATACAAACCAAAGCTGTGGTTGAGTTACGTGTATGACACTTTCATTATATGGAATCACGGAGATAAACAACTTCAGGATTTCTTCTCATGAATAAACAGCATCAGGGATTCGATCAAATTCACGATTGAAATGGAAAGCAACAGTGCCTCACCTTTAACCGATGTGAACGTTGAGAGAATAGGCAATGACGTCCGCACTTCTGTCCATAGAAAGAAGACACATACGGAACAGTACCTCAACTATAGCTCCAGTCATCCGAGTTCGACAAAGAGGGACATAGTGAGAAGATTGGTAGGAAGAGCGATGCACATATGCAACGACGAGGAATCACTAGATGCCGAATTCAACCACATCAGAGAGAACCTTCACCGAAATGGATACTCCAAGAAACTCCTAGGAGAGTATTGAAACAACTCCAGAGACCGAAGACATCTGAAGAGCAACAAAAAAAGCACAGTGATCTGCATTCCTACATCAGAGGTGTCTCCGAGAAAATCAGGAGGTTTGGAAACAAGTTCAACATCAAGAGCTGCTTCCAATCTGGCAGTACTTCACGGAGATTCCTTACCAAGACCAAACCTGACAACAGGAATGCAATCAGTGATATTGTATTTTTGAAGTTACATGTGAATGCGGAGATTTCTACATTGGAGAGACAAAGAGGCCGTTATCGGTAAGATTGGATGAGCACAGGAAATGGACTCGACGCGGAAAAACGTCAAAATTGGAAATTGCTGACCACGCTCAGACTGAGCACCATCGAATTCTATGGAACGACGCATGTGTTCGATATAGAGAGGAGCATTGGTTCAAACGAAAGTTCAAAGAGGCCGCCTACATCGAAGCCAATAACGCCTTAAGTCAACCAAGCGTTGAGATCAAGAAGGAAGGGAAACCACTAATTGCTCTTTCTGGCGGACTGCAGAGGTGCGAAACTTCACGCACCACCACACCACGCGAAATCACAAGCACCACCGCATATGACGAAATTACTCGCGCCATTGCACCGATATATAAATAAGTAAGTAACACCAAGCTTGTCAGTTTTCACCTGAAGACGATTGATACAAGCATTCGAATCGTCGTGGAAACCTTTCAAATCCATTAAGACGATAGACGTCCGAAAAGAGAGTAATCAAGTTACCACATCGTCTACAACCTTTAAACAAGCTGGAAGAGGATGTATTTTTTTTTTTTATGTTCTGGTTCCCACGAAAAGGGATATCCTGTAATGTTCAGAGAACATCGTGGGAACCTAGGGAAAGAAGGTAGGAGTTGGTGTTCTTCTTAAATTTCTGAAGGTTGTATGCCTCGGGGAACACCTCCCTAGGCAATGAGTTCCAAAGCCTCGCTGTTCGTTGGATGAACGAGTCTTTGGAAAGTGATGTTCTGCAGGTTTCCAAAGTGACCACGAAGGGGTGTGATGACTGAACTTGACGGGTTAATCTCGAAGAGACTGCCAAAGCAGGAACGATTGTTGATATTTCAGAAGAGCATCGCCCATGAAAATATCTATAAAATAGAGACAAATCGCCAACTTTTCTACGGTGTTCCAGACAAGTGAGCGAGTTTGTAAGCGAGGCATCACCGACGAGACGAATTGCCCTTTTTTGGACAGAATCCAATAGCCTCAGGATATGTTTAGGTGCCGCACTCCAAATATGGGAACAGTATTCCAGGACAGGTCGGATCTGTGCCTTATAGATCATAAGCAGCTGACTGGGGGTGAAATAGCTCTTGGCACGAAACAGAAAACCAAGTTTTGGGATGCACTTTGGCAATGGACCTCACGTGATTTTCCCAGGAAAGGTTATTGCTGATAGTAATACCAAGCATCGATATGGATGGCTTCAGTGGTATGGTTACTCCTGACAAAGTTATGTTAGGCACAGTGAGATCGGCTTTTCTAGAGAAAAGACATGCTTGTGTTTTGTTTGCATTGAATTCTACCAAGTTATTAGATCCCCATTCGAGAATTGTTGCCAAGTCCATATTTATATTATTAACATTTCTTCCTCGTTCATTTCTGGTTTCACGGGCTGATATAGGGGCCCTGGAAGAGAAAGCGGTATGGAGGGTACTATCATCGGCAAAGCTGTGTACTGGACATGAAGTTGCTTTCAACAGGTCGTTGATGTGAAGTAGAAATAGTGTTGGTGCGAGAATGGATCCTTGCGGAACACCAGCATTTATGAGTAGAGTGTCAGATGAAACTCCATCGACCACTACATGGAGAGACCTGTTTGAGAGAAAACTAGCAAGCAGAGAACACAGCTGAGGGGCAAGCCATAAGACGGAAGCTTGGCGAGGAGTCCCTGGTGCCAAACTCGATCGAACGCCTTGGAGATATCTAATGCCACAGCTAAAGTTTCTCCATGCTTTTCAATAGATAGCTGCCATATATGTGAGACGTAAGCGAGCAGGTCACCAGTTGATCTCTGATGGCGGAAGCCATATTGCCTATCGTTGACAATTCCTGAGTCTTCCAGATATTTCATGAGCTCGATGTTGATGGCTTTTCCATGACCTTTGAAATAATAGATAGCAGTGCGATAGGTCTGTAGTTGCTAGGTAGGGCACTTTTGCCTTTTTTAGGGACGGGCTGTACTCTTGCAATTTTCCAATTGGACGGAAATACCCCCAAATTGTAAGAGTGGTTGAACAACTTGCAAAGAACAGGTGTTAGTTCGGGGGCACATTTCTTGAGAACAATCGGCGGGATTCCGTCAGATCCACAGGCTTTGTTGGCGGTTGAGACCCAGCAAAATCTTTCTGATAGTACGTTGGCGAAAGGTGATCTCGGGCATGTGACTGTCAATAGGTGTAATGTTCGGGGTTGTTTTCCGATGAATCCAGAGTGGAATTTCCAGCAAATAGGTGCGCAAAGATATTGGCTTTTCCTGGGCAGTCGTTGCTAGTGTTCCATGCTTCTTTGGTTAGGGGACGAAATGAGCTGGAAGAGAAATTTCGACCCACAGCTTAGGAGTAAGACCAAAATGAACGGGATCCGTTAGGACATTCAGCAAGTTTTGATCTTATTTTGGCTTTGTGGGCATCTTTTGAGCATTCTATTGTCTCTTTACATATGCCGCTAGCCTCGACATATGCTGCTCTGGTCTCAGGGCCCGGATTTTTAGCCATCGATGGTATGCTGCCTGTTTGGAAGCCACAGCTCTAGAGCAGTTTCTGTTAAACCAGGTCTTATCGGATGATGTTCTTCTTTCGGTATTCGGTATGTAAGTTTGCATCCCCAACATGATGATTTCAGAAATTGTCTCAGCACATCGTGTTGGATCTACTGAAGAGAAACAAACTCTCTTCCATGGAAACGATGAGAAAAACATACGAAGACCTTCCCAGTCGGCCGAATTGTAATGCCACATGAGACGGGGTGGTATTGTGCTGCTCGATGGTAAATGGAAAGAGCATGTTGTGGAGATGAGGGTGTGGTCAGAGTTTCCAAGTGGGGCACAAACTTCTATTCTATACGGGTCAGGATTGGTGGTGAGGAAAGATCTAGTGTATTGGCAGACTGGTTGTGGACATCAGGGATGCGGGTTGGTAGCTCGACCAGTTGTTCTAGACCATGAGTGATGGCGAAGGCCTCGGCTTGACGACCTGCATCATCTGTTTTGTTAGAGAATTTGAGCCAGGCAGCGTTATGTACATTAAAATCTCCCATGATTATGGTTTCAGCTGTTGGATGGTTCTCCTGAATGTAGTCCAGTTTGAGTGATAAAGACTCAAAGAGGTCGTTATATGAAGGTTCATTAGGTGATAGATAAAGGCAGCAGAGGAACTTAGTCAGTTTGGTATCAGATAGCTTGAACCACATCACATCAAAGTCTTTCGGTTCCAAACTCTTCACGCTGGCATGAAAGGTTAGCCTTGGCGTAAAGGCAAACTCCACCTTTGAACCTGAATCGAGAATGGAGTTCGTAACCAGGACAAAGCATATGGACCTTGTTGGTGGACGAGTTTACTTGTGTTTCTGTTAGAGCCAGAATATCCGGTTTTCCGTCTGTAGGTGATGGTGGACGTCATTGATGTTCTTGTTGAGTCCGCGGATGTTGCAAAATTAATTTTAATGTTGAGTCCCCTCGAGTACCTCTCGCCCGGAAATCCGAATGGAGAGGTATTTTACTTCCGGAGTGTTTTACTCTAGGAGACTTCATCATTATTACTATTGTTCATCATTATTACTATTACCTGAAAATAAAGAAGGAATTGGGGAAAAGGAAAGAGGGAGACCGGAAAGTATCGACCGAACACTGAAACATGGAATGATCCATTTCACAGCACACAAAGTCGATATGGTGGTATTTCACCGGGCGATGAGACCATCTTCCACCTACGGTTATCCTTTTAGTCGCCTCTTACGACAGGCAGGATTTACCATGGGGCTATTCTAAAGCCGACCCCATACGACCTAAAGTCATTCAAAAAACTTAAAAACTCATAACAGAAGCACCTATATTGAGTTACTTCAACCCAAATTTACCTGTGGTGCTTGCAACAGATGCAAGTCAATATGGGTTAGGTGGTCATATAAGTCAAAATGGCCATCCAATAGCTTTTTGGTCAATGTCTTTGAATAGTGCTCAACTCAACTACGCACAAATTGAGAAAGAACTTCTGGCCATTGTGCTGGGTTGTGAAAAATTTCACTATTATTTATATGGGGTCGACCTTTCATTGCTATAACAGATCATAAACCTCTTTTGGGTATTGTAAAAAAACCTATAGATTCACTTTCACCAAGACTTCAAAAACTTGTCATAAAGTTACTTTACAATTTTTGCCTGGTAAGGAACTTCATATTCCAGATTTATTGTCAAGAAATCCTCTTAAAGACAAAAAAGATACATGTGAGGTTGACGATTTTCATATTCGCTCCATTATAACAGTATCTGATGAAAAACGTAAAGAACTTTTAGAAAAAATAAAAAATGATGAAGAACTACAGATGGTTTTACATTATATTAATAATGGATGGCCTATGTGATGGTATGTGGAGATGCGTGCATGATTGTGGCGAAGCAGCTGCGAATGCTCTCGCCTTATAACCCATGCGAGCAGAGAAAAAGTGGAATTGCAAGGCGGCTGTGCTCAGAGAGAGAAATTGAGGTATATGAGCGGGTGGACTCCGGGCAGATTGACGACTTCGAAAAAGACGAGCTACTGGCGGCGGCCGCGGCGTCCATAATCAAGGCCGGCAAAGCACCTGGACTAGACTCTTGGTTTGGTTCGTAAATGAAAAATTGGATAATGGACTTTCTAGCGGATGTTTATTTATTGTAGTCCAACGTTTCGATTGTGTTTCTTCTCGTGTTTTTTTACTACAAAAATTATTTTTGTAGTTTGATGCGGAAGGTTCTTGTTCTTACGATTAGATATTTTGAAATTATTAGGAACTCACCGTTTGCTTTCCACAAAAAAATTTAATTTGTAATATTTTTGATTGAATGAGATACTGCCCATTCTAAGACAACACAAACATGAAAATATCCGGTAGATAGTTTCACTTGACATCATTCAGAAAACAATCCTCACCTGAATAATTAGTAGAATAACCAAGCCGAAAGCTAGAGAGCTCATGTGATGGGAAGGAGGTGGGCTATCGACATCCGTAACACATCCCATACATCCCAGAAACATGAGTAGTCCAGTGCCCATCACCTCAGCAGCAAACAGCGTGAACGCATTTGGCTCTTGTTTATTCTTTCCTGGGAATGAGAAAAAATAACGTAGTTATCACCAAAATCCTTGGACGAGATTTTTAAGAAAATCATTTTATAATATCGTGAAATTAGTTTTTCGTCGACAATTTCCCTCGACATTCTTCAACCAATCGAATGGCTCGAAAATATTTATTCGCCAAATAATTCCAATATATTGTTATGAATAATCATCAACAATTTTTTTTTTGACATAATCCACATAGGGCAAACCTTGAACTTGAGCTTCAATACAAGCTATAGATTCATATACTCATACTATTGATAACAAATTGGAGAAGATAATATATGTAGGTAAATTAAATTGGAATGTGAAAATAGTACAGTCTGCTTTATCTATGAGAGTTTCCTATTGAGACTGGATTATAAAATTACAATGAAAAATTAAAATTTTTACTTTTAGATTATTTTTTCTGTGTTTGGGTCCTTGTAAAATATCTATCTGATGTTGTGTAGCGTATGTTTCAGACGAGAAGGTACTTGTTTTCTGTTAGATATTACAAAAAAAGCTTAATTTTTACAGTAGATTTTTCAGATTTTTTTTTACCGAGATTTAATACTAAAACATTGAAACCCATTTTTTTCCTATTTAATTTTGAAATATACTGAATAACCTTGATATTACAAGTGCGAATTAACAGGACTCAAAAAAAATTATCAATAAATTGAACAATTAAATTGACCAGTATGGGTTATATTTACACCTGACAATTTATTGGTCAATTCTGGCAACAGTTTTCACTCCGGAATACCAACATACTGGCAAGAAATGGTTAGAATATAGGAAAAGTTCCGAATATCATCTCGGTTGTTTCGGGTACTGGGTTTGTCTCTTTTTGGTTATAGGTTTTAGAAAGAGAGAGCTGCTTAAGTACCAAACAATTGAGGGATGAAACGTACCCGTATCCTGAAAATCAAGGTTATGTCTATGAAGCTTTTTTCATTATTGAGAGTGTGTCTTGAAACTATCTTGTTTTGATATTTGATTTGAAATTTTATTCAACAGCTCATTTACTTGACTGTGATTCATTCTTGAATATCGTTCGAATTGATCAGGTTCTGCACATAGAAATTCTAAATTAGTTAGGTTCAGGAGCTTAGTTATTCAGACTAAAAAGATTTATTTTATATTTCGCTTCTCAGTTTATTTTTTTATCGGTTTAATTTTTTGTTAAAAAGTTTTATTTAAATTTTTTTGTTGCTAAAATCTACTAATTAACAACTATTGAATACTTTCAAAATACTTAATTGTTATATAATATAAATACTTATAAAACAACAATCTCTTTATACCAACATGGTTGGGCCTGCAAAAAGCTGCTCGGATGAGAAAACGATATTCAGAAGAATCTAATAATGAGAAAAAAAAGGGTTGGACAGCAAATAATAAGCCCAAACATGAGCTAGGTGCTGTAAACCGTTTAGGAGTTCCCTCGACTATCTTCCGTCTCCATCATTTGATTAACCCCAGGTCTCCATTATGTTGTAGTGTCATCAGAACTACATATGTGCCCAAGTTTAAAAAATTAATTGTCTGCCGTAGATATAATGCATCAACTATCAATGAGTAATTACTTTCATAACAGTTTTTCCAATGGTATTATGAGCTATTGTTTGTCAAAAGCAAAATCATATAAAAAATCACAACTGAAATCAAAAGCAGTAGGTATTGCGAGTCGATTGCTTTGATTTTTGAAGGAACAAAATTGTAGTCTTTTTTTCTGCCAAAAATTCACAAGCAAAATAATTTTCTGAATTCTTGTTTGGTGACCATCAAATATGAGAAATGTTATACATTCATTTTTCAAATATTCTTTCAAACAACTCAAGGTATGTACACGTGTCAAGTTTCGGCCGCTGCGTACAGTAAAATTCAATGCTTATATGATGCTACTGACAGAACTAGTACACTCACACAATCCCACCTCATGCATGGATAGGTCTACTACACGTATAGAGAGCGCCGTTGTAATCGTGACAACGCCGCATCTTCAGTGTTTATCTCCATCCTTCTGAGCCGATTGATATTGATGCTTCCATTTCACATTCCCGGACTTAACCAGTTCCCCATCAGTTCGCTGCAGCGTACACTGTTGCCATTTCGTCACAGCTGGTCGGGTCTTCGTTCCGTGTCGAGTAATATTAATATTTTTCAATAGTCGATATATTCGAAACTTAACGGTCAAAAGTTACTTCTTTTTTCAATAATAATCCCACAATAGTTCTGCATACACGAGTGGTTTTAAAAAAATATCAAGATCCGTTCATCGACAATGATAAAAAATGTGAACAAAGTCCTATTCGTTCACGTATTAGGTATAGGCATCGCGTACAAAAAGACCAATTTTTAATTGCAAATATCTAACAAAGTTGTCGGTGGATTGATTTAAAAATTTGTAAGTCGGTTCAGGGGGATTATGTTTACACCAAACTAAAAGGCGATTCCTAAGATTTGAAAAAAACTACAGAACTACCTTAACGAGAAATTGAACACACGAGATTGAATCACTCATACCACCCGAGCTACGCTATCGTGATCGTGAATTCACGAGGTGTACGTGAGAAATGATCCGTAGCAACAATGATATTACCAAAGAATAAATATTTATTAAAAAAAACATTTAAATTACCCTAAAAAGTGAACTTTTCTCGAACGACCATAGTAGAGAGAGAGAGTTATATCTGTTAATATTATGCGCAGGAAGGTAGACACAAGGCCACGTTTAGTTGGAAATATAATAATAACAGAATATAATAACTTGACATTAACTTGACATCAGTAACTTCAACAAAATTTATAAATACAGGGTTATATAATTATATGATATGAGAGTACTAATCTGTATAAAACTTCTAACAATATCAAGTAGCTGTGATCATTCTGGGCATTCCTCTTTTAGATTTGAAAAATGAAAAAACTCAGAACATCAATATATTGTACTATTTTATAGATTCCATAACATAATTTCAGGAAGATTTCCTTATATGAAAGGATTCAAAGTTATCATATCATTATTGTGGGGTTCTAATTTGATATATAGTGATAATTAATGAAATAAGTGATTTTTTCAAAATACAGTGTGCGGCTAAATAATGGAACAAATTCGATATTTCGCAAGCAATTTGTTTTCAAATGCCGATTTTTTTATGTATATTCTAAAGAGGTTTTGTCACTGGTTTTGATGTGGTGACGTAATCTGATTTTTTTTTAATTGAAATAGATGTATTGTGATACTTCATCTGAAAGGTCCTTCAGTACTGCGTTCAATGATAATAAATAATTTGATTTGTTTATACAAGGTGTAAGAAAATTAATATTTTATTTAAATGTTGTATTTTGTTGGATATAAAGTTATTCTCTTACTGAAATGAAATATTAATTTTTGTTCACCCTGTCCAAACAAATCAAATTATTTATTATCATTGAATGCAGTATTATAAGACCTTTCAGATGAATTATTACAAGACATCTATTTCAAAACCAGTGACATAACCTCTTTAGAATATACATTTGAAAATGGTCATTTAAAAACAAAAATCCTTTTTCAGGATTTTTGTCAAAAATACATTGCTTGCGAAGTATCGAATTTGTTCCATAATTTAGCCGCGCACTGTATAAGCTGCCACTCGTTATATTCAAAAGACTGTCAACTCCGAATAACGGCAGGGAGAATAAGAAATTGTGCACAATATAACATTTATTTTCCTTATATCCCGCAGTGTACCAATTCTTGTGTTGAGAACTTACAAAATTATTTAATTTTTCAAACGCTTTATATTTGTTTTTCTGTTCTCTTTTGCCCATTATTTTCCAGATATTGAAATAAAACACGACACAGTTGATATAGATGTAAAATGACACATTTGCCGTATTTGACTATTTTTTCTCCGTACTTGTATTGCTAACAGTTTTTTTTTACTATTTATGTTAGTTTCACTTGTATCTATGACCTACCAGGTGGCTACAATATCACAAACTCCCCATTTTTGCCTCTTGTTTTTCAAGGTCTCAAAATAAAACTTGACACAGTTAATACTGACATAATATACCACAGTTTGACGTAATTCATGATTTTTTCGGATTCTACCGCCATGTCCCCGTATTTATGTTGAAAACTTGCGCAGTTCTTGTTTTTTTTTACATGGTTTATATAAGCTTTATTCGTATTTATATATATATATATATATATATATATAAATATATATGTATATACAGAGTGGGCCATTGAAAACGAAACAGCTGCTCTGTAGGTCGGCAGAACCGAATTATATAAAAACGCTCGGACACGTCAACTACATTTTCGAGGGGGACATCGTTCGCGATGAAATTCACCAGAAATACATTCCATCCCTCGTAGCTGTAACCGCCACCCCTAAATTTTTAAATGCAACATATGGCAAGTGATACCTCATTTGAAAGGTATTTTTCTTCTTAATATCAAACAATAAAAATAAATTAATTCTATCGATTCGTTTTCGAGATATAGGAACTTGAAGTTGGGAAATAACTTTCTATTCACTCAATCAATAAAAACAATATCTGATAAAGCAACTGTCACAATAATTATTATTGTCAATGAACTAAATGTTCAAACTGTCTGCCACCCATTTCCATACAATAGTACAAGTTCTGTTCAAAACGAGACCTCACATTTCGTAGCATTTCCGGCGTTATTCGGCGGCATTTTTCAATAGTTCTCCTTCGTAAATATTCCAGAGATTCTGGTTCGGCTGCAAAGATTTTGTTTTTCAAGTGACCCCGCAGGAAAAAGTCGAGTGGGGTTAAATCTGGAGATCTGGCTGGCCACTCTATAGAGCCTCTACTTCCAATCCAACTTCCAGGAAACATTCTATCCAAAAACGCCCTAACAGGCTGTGCATGATGTGGAGGTGCCCCGTTTTGTTGAAATATCAAGTGGTCTTCATGGTAACGATCGTCATTTTCAATGATGTCTACTGATTGTGGATAAACAAATTCATTCAATAATTCCAAATAAGTTTCTCCTGTCAGGTTACCGTCAAAAATACTGGTCCAACCAAATGGTCCCCAAAAATACCGGACAAGACATTGAGTTTTTGGGGAGTTTGAGTATGGAGTTCGTGGAAATCATGTGCATTGTGGAATTCAAAGAAAATGTAGACTCATCAGAAAAGCACATGTTGAAAAGGAAATTCTCATCAACATCTATTCTCGTAGTCATAATTTCACAAAATTCCTGTCGCCTAACAAAATCATCTTCATTCAATTGGTGTACCAAAAGTATTTTGTCGGGGTGGAATTTATGATGTTTCAGGATTCGGCGGATACTGGTTCTACTGATATTGGTAACACTAGCCAATTTCCTTGTGCTCAATGTTGGGTCTGCATGAACTTGTCCCAAAAGTGCAACTTCAACAGCTTCATTTCTCAACGGAAATTCACGTTCCGGGTCTTGTTTCTTGTTGGCTACTGATCCAGTTTGACGAAATTTTTGCACTAATTCTATAACGTATTTTCTAGCAACAAGTTTATCTGGGTGCGTTTCATCGAACAAATCAGCGGTACGGTTACCGACCATCATTCTTAAAAAATGTTATTATTTCAACTCTTTCGCGATCGTATACACCATTATTGCGGAAAGATATTCAGCAGCTTTAGTCAAGTAATTCACTCTAATATCGTTCAATCAAAGGTCAGTTTGACACTGATAGACGTCCACAATTGCGATTTGGCGAAAAAAACTATCTCATACATGTTTTTGTTGTACTCGCATTTGAGTCGAGTTCGAGAAAACGTCTTTTTATCGATTCTCAAGAACCTTAAATTTTTTTCGATCAAGTAAATGAGAATGAAATAAAAATTTGAAACGGAATTGCATGTTATTTGTTGGTGAACAGTTAGATCATTTGATTCCTTAGATCATTTAATTCCTTGACAATGATAATTAGATGTTACTTTTATTGATTGAGTGAATGAAAAGTCATTTCCCAACTCCAAGTTCCTATATCTCGAAAATGAATCGATAGAATTAATTTATTTTTGTTGTTTCATATTGAGAAGGAAAATACATTTCAAATGAGGTATCACTTGCCATATGTTGCCATTTAAAAATTTAGGAGTGGCGGTCTCAGCTCCGAGGGATGGAATGTATTTCGGGTGAATTTTATCGCGAACGATGTCCCCCTCAAAAATGTAGTTGACGAGTCCGAGCCTTTTTATATAATTCGGTTCTGCCGACCTACAGAGCCGCTGTTTCGTTTTCAATTGCCCACTCTGTATATATATACTCTGTGTACATGTGTTGAGAACTCAGAGACTTCTATTTTCTACATAGTTTGAATTAATTTCACTTCTACCAATGTTCTAAAAAAAATCGTATGTTGTCACATTTTGATGTTTTTTATGATTTTTTGGACATTCTCGCTGTGTCTCCGAACCTACCCGTGTAGAGAACTTAAACAAATCTTTTTTTTTTTACATGGTTTATATTAGCTTCTCTGATATCTATCAAGGCGGGCGAGCAATATCACGTAATGTGCCATTTTTTTCAAAAATCAAAATTAAACTCGATATGACAAAATTTCTTAATAAAATTTGAATTTTTCACTTCATTTTGAGAAAACGTCTTTGACATGCGGAGGAAGCCTCTAAAAACATATCTGTGCATTTTATATAGAAATTCGAATAATTCTGTCAAAATTTTTGAATCGCAAACCATCTTGAATAATGATTTTATGGAAGAACTGAAGTTACGGAAACCATCAACTCATTGAATATATAATTTCTGTGTGGTTTCTGATATGTCAAATTAATAATTAAAAAGATATAACTCTTACCATTCTGAACTAACATTGAATGTCATTAACAATTATTTTCGAAAATTGAGTTTCATACAATAATTCAACACCATTTTACCTTTCAAATGCATTTTTCAAATTCACATCCAAAGAGGTTAACACTTAATTATATTAATATCAAGTACACCACCAAAACATTTCACATTGAAAATGAACGACTATCAAACACCAGTATCATTTACCTTTCACCATGTTTCGAAAATGCAACCAGATGCAACCAGAAGAATAACATTAAATTTGACACCCACTAACACACTGACTTTCCTTAATCTGTCCTCAGGCAGCTCCTAACAATTCACATGATTTTGTAGGCTGTATGAATTATATGATAATCCACTTATTAATATATTCAAATCTAGTGGTGCTGAGCGTTGTCATAAATGTATGTAGGTAATAAAAATTCGTAGGTAATTATGTAAGCGTTGTACCGTGTGTACCAATAGTAATAAACACCGATCATCTTGACTGACATATTTGAAAAACATTTCAATGAACTATACTACTACTATACTTACTATATTTATTATTGATATTTTGATTATAAACTTTCATTCACTTTCACACCTCTGTGACTAACAGAGGTCATATCATCCAAATGAAATTCGACCCACTTTCAAATGACGGCATATATAGATGGTCTGCATGACAATGCATTTTTACAGCGTTATATAATTTAAAATTCAGGATGCTAATATATTTATACAGTGCTTCTCAAAAGTCCCCTCCCCCCCTCTTATTTTTGGAACCATAAACAATGAATACATAAACAAGTGAAATTTGGAAACTGAATATTAAAGGTTGTAAACTTCCCAACTAGTGATGATAGATGACGAAATCGTCAAAGATGACGTCACAAGGCCATTGTGACCAATAATTTTAAATAGAACTCTACGGCAAGCAACACCTCTTTTAAAAGGTATCGAAAAAACCTATTCAATGATACTAATTTTGTTTGTGTTTATGGCAGTTTTGGCAACTCGCTTTTAAAAAACTCAAAGTTGTGATGAATTAAATCAGTTAATACTAAAATTCCAAATTCAAGCTCCGCCTGTGGATAGTTGTCAAATAAGCTGACGTTTTTGTTAGTCTCCCTAATTCGACGTTTCTGTAATTGTCCAAGTTTTTGTACATTTAATAACTTGTGTATTGTTGATCGAACGTTTAACTGTTTTAGCAGCTTTTGGTACTTTTAATATTTTTGTACATTTTCATAAATTGTTAAACTATTGTGAGCCGAACGTTTAAGTGCTTCAAGAAGCGAAATGGTACGTGCTTTAGGTGATAAAGTAGCAGCGATCCTAATTCTTGGTGAAACTGGACAAAATATTCATGCAGCAGAACGCATTTTTAATGAGAGGTTTCCCGATCGCCCCGTTTCGAGGACTTATTTAAGTGAGCTTCTTCGTAAGTTTGAACAACGGGTACAGTACACAGGGTGTTGAAAAAAAAAACAAATTTCATCCATACAAATTAAAAATGGTTCATCAACTCTCAGACGACGACCCAGACCGAAGACTAGAATTTTGTGAAAACATGGAAACTAAAATTAACCAACAGCCAGACTATGTCAAAACAATGTGTTTTAGTGACGAAAGTACTTTCTATCTAAATGGAAATGTAAATACACAGAATGTGAGGTATTGGAGTGACGCAAATCCTCACCTGTTTCGTGAAACACATACCCAATTTCCCCATAAGGTGAATATTTGGGCAGGTATCCTGGGAAACCACATCGTTGGGCCTCTTTTTTCGAATACCCATTCAACTGGTGAGGTTTATCTGGAGCTGTTGCAAAACGCAATAGAACCGTTAATCCTTGAAATTTTGGAAGATAATCCAGATGAATTCGGCAATTTGGAAATAACTTCCCAACAGGATGGTGCTCCTCCACACTATTACGGTGCAGTGAGACGATATTTGGATGAGGAGTATCGTGGTAGATGGATTGGACGACGAGGTTCAACGGAATGGCCAGCTCGATCACCGTACCTCACACCTTTGGATTTTTTCTGTGGATGTATCTTGAATCGAAGGTTTACGCCACTGAACCTGACAATATTGACGTTTTAAAACAACGTATTGTTGCAGAATGTGAGGCTGTTTCCGCAGACACATTTGCAAAAGTACGAGAAGAGTTTAAAAATAGGATATTTCACTGTCAAGAAGTAGATGGAGGTCACTTCGAGCAATTTCTTTAAGTAGATACTGATTCTTAAATCTGTAATTAATATCATGCTGAAAGGAATTCAAATTTTAATGTTTACCAATGAGCCATTAAAACTGCCATAAACACAAACAAAATTAGTATCATTGAATAGGTTTTTTCGATACCTTTTAAAAGAGGTGTCGCTTGCCGTAGGGTTGCATTTAAAATGATTGGTCACAATGGCCTGGTGACGTCATATTTGACGATTTCGTCATCTATCATCACTAGTAGGGAAGTTTACAACCTTTAATATTCAGTTTCCAAATTTCACTTGTTTATGTATAATCGTTCCAAAAATAAGAGTGGGGGAGGGGACTTTTGAGAAGCACTGTATATAGATATATATATATATTATATATTATATATATATATATATATATATATATATATATATATATATATATATATATATATTAAACCGACCACGTTTGGAAATTCAGTCGTTTTGGCTGTCAATACCTTCCTTTTGGATAGCCGCCTGACCTGTGTGATGGAGGAGTTTTTGATGGAGCGAACCTCCACAAATGACAGTCGAATTTGCAATGCTCTACCTTTGATTCACAACTTTGATAATCTGTTTTACACATAATTCAAATCAGAAGGTAAAACCTTGGCTGCTTGAGCTTGTTGATGAAGAAAGCATCAAACTGCACAGCAAAATGTGGGCTCTTCTTTAATTTTTCGACTGATTGTTCTTGAATATCAGCATCACCATCGCCCCCATCTCCATCACCATTACATACTCCCTCGGAGCGCGAAGGCACTATCATCACATCCGTTCTCACTGGTATACTCGAACAACTGGCTGAAGCCTCCCGTGCGGCAAAGGTAGAACCTCTATTTTTGGACACCTCTATGTAACGGACATAAAACACATGTCCGGAACGCTGTATAACGACCCTCTATATAACGGACGCGGACATACGAATTTGTTACCAAAAGATATTATTTCCATGAAAATTGCCTCCATGTACGGACACCTTTTCCAACTTTCAACGAAAGTTAAGAATTTGTGATAACGGATACCTGCAAAAGCCAGGTATAAAAATTTGTCCGGTTGGCTGGTTTCTTGTTTCGGCTTAAGATAGGGTGGGTTTGGTTTTCACACTCATCCTCTTTATGATAGGTAAGATGTTTATGGAAATACTTGTTACTGGATATTATTTACATACAAATTTAATTGCTCCTCAATAGAAGACAGATAATTTGATCAGTCTATTTAGATAAAGTTTAGTTTTTGTTAATACAACATGCCAAACGAAAAAAGGAAACGTTTACCTTTAAAGGATAAGGTAGAAATTATCCATACGAGTGATAAATATAAATCAAGTGTTAGGCAACTGGCCAAAAAATATGGTGTTGGAAAAACACAGATTAGCGAAATTAAAAAAAACAAAAATGAACTTTTAAAGTATTTTGTTGATGACTCTAGTAATGACGAAGTTAAACGGAAATTCCCTAAACTGAGGGCCTTGCTGTGGATCAGTTGTTTTTGAGTGGTTTTTCAAATACCAAATAAGAAGATTTCTTTGTCTGGGCCATTAATTAAAGAAGAGGCCCTAGAAGCTGCAAAAGAATTAAAGTGTGACACTTTCAAAGCATCAAATGGATGGTTGGAAATTTTTTGCAAGAGACACAATATCACGTTTAACTCAGTTTGTGGTGAGTCTGCACACATCAATTTAGAAGAGGTTGGAAACTGGAAAATCAAATTAAATAAAATCTTGGAAGACTATTCAGCAGAAGATGTTTACAATACTGACGAAACGGGATTATTTTATAGAGCATTACCTACAAAAACATTTGCTCTAAAAAATGACAACTGTGCTGGAGAGAAAACTGCTAAAGATCGATTAACAATTTATTTTGTACTAATATGGTTGGTGAAAAAGAAGAACCTTTAGTAATAGGTAAAGCAAAAAATTCGAGATGTTTCAAAGGAGAACATATCAATAAGTTACCTTTGGAATGGACGTCTAGTAGAAAAGCTTGGATGAACGAAAACATAATCAGTTCTTGGTTACATAAGTTTGACAAGAAAATGGAAAAACAAAAGAGAAATATACTGTTGTTTTTAGATAATGCAACTTCCCATCCTAACAATATAGTCCTTAAAAATATTAAATTGATTTTTTTGTACCGCCGAATACTACATGTGCCAGCCAGCCTCTAGATCAGAGAATTATACAAAATTTTTAGAATTATATATCGAAGATTTTTAGATAAAAGATTACTTATGCTTATGGAATCCGAGCCATCTCTAGAGAAAATAGAAAAAAACATAACAATTGCAAATGCTTCAATATGGATAGTGGCAGCTTGGAGAAGAGTTACGGCAAAAACAATAGTAAACTGTTTTTCAAAGGCTGGATTTAAAAAAGCTAGAGACACAACTGACGATGCCCAAGAATAATTTGAAAATAATTTTACCGACCTATCCACTCTAATAAAAACTGAAATGGGTTTGGATTTCAACGGATATTCTTTTATAGATAGAAGCACTAACCAGTGAATATTCCGATTTTTCCATTTCTGAATGTGTTGAGGACTTCGTGGCGAACAGTGATAAACAATTTGATATTGAAGAAATAAGTGACAAACAACAACCTCCTAAAATTTCCAGCCTTACTGAAGCATGTGATAATTTAAAAGATCTAGAAACATTATTTTTTGTAAATAACTATGTGAACGCTTTAACAAAAATATCAGAGATTTTGATAAATTTTGAACATGAATTTTTCGAAAACAAACTAAGGAATATGAAGCAGACGACAATATTATATTTTTCAAAAAGATATTCCACATCACATATGTAATTGTATTTTACAATTTTTTAAAATAAATGTTACAGTAAGTGGCAGTTTTTTATTCTTATTATGTGTGAAAATGCCAATTGCTAAAAATTGGTACAGAAAGGATAAATAAAACTTCCGATCGCTTTCATTAATTTTACATTTTGAATTTACTGTAAAAATATTTTTATTTTTCAATTTTGACACCCTGTATCTCAAAAATCAAAGACTTTGAAAGTTTAAACCGATTTAAGGAATTTTGGGTAACTTCAATTTGCAAGGCATTAATCGAACTTCCTTTATATTAAAATTTTTAAACCTCTTAATAACGGACACCTCCCGATAACGGACAAAAAAAAATCCCCTTAAATATTCAGAGGTTTTACTGACCACTGCCCGCGACTACCTTGCACAGTGCACTTGAATTCTCGATCAGTATAATATAGTCTCAATAGGAAGAAAATTAAAAAATCAAATACGCCGTATTTGAATTTTATTATCTGTAAAGGGGTAGCGTATTCGAGAAGATTGAACAACACTTCAGTACGCTGACAGTGTACACGAATATTGCCAGTAGAATTGAACTGACTGATTGTTCTTCACGACGCAACTTTGATTTGTTATTGAATGAAATAGTCTGAAAAATAAAGAACTAATGATTCGTAGATTTCCATTCGTTTTATACTACAGAAATGATCTATATTTCATATGAAATTGTTTATTTTATCATCTCGAACTTCGAGCCAGTAGGAATTAACTGACGTGATTATTCTTCACGACGCACACTTTGATTTGTTATTGGATGAAATAGTCTGATAAATGAGGAAATAATGATTCGTAATATTTCCATTCGTTTATACTACAGAAATGATCTATATTACATTTGAAATTATTTATTTTGTCATCTCGAACTCCGAGCCAGTGGGAATTTAACTGATGATTGTTCCCACGAGCACACTTTGATTTGTTATTGAATGATGTAGTCGAAAAATTGTATATTTCATTCATTTTATACTACAAAAATGATCTATATTTCAAATGAAATTGTTTATTTTGTCAATTCGAACTTCGTGCCAGTAGGACTTAAACTGACGATCGCTATATTTTTTTCGTGGTGATACAGTAATTAATTCCGACTCAGACCCTGCTATAGTATATCGGTTTCGACACTTTCTGAACCTGTGAACAATGCTCCAAGTCCGGTAGTACTGGAATCTTTGTCCGGTATGAACAAGCCTGATGTGGATATGCCAAGATTAGACTCGAGCAAGGTGCTGCCTGCCACTTCCGGAAAGATCAAGAACTTTCGATACAAGTTTGAAGTTGACCCGATCTCCTATCAACTTTCTCGATTGGGTTTTTTTTCCACGGAAATCTTTTGGCGTGTAAATCCTCGAGAGTGAGCTGATTGAGAGCCTATGATTCTGGGCCTGTCAAAAATGACTCCACCTGAGGAGTATGCAGATTGAGGTCTCAGTGTAAAATCACTATCTTCTTTTACCCTAACTTACATTTTATTTCTTTCTGAAAATGGCAGCCGAAACGTCGAAAGCCTCAAATTTCTAAACGAACGCGATTCAACCCGAAAATTATTTATTCAATATATATATATATATATATATATATGTATATATATATATATATATATATATTATATATATATATATATATATATATATATATATATATTTATTATATATATATATATAATACATAATACAAAACACATATCAGGATGCCCGGCTTCCTCTTTTCCTCTTGGGAATGTATAGATGGGCTCAAAATATCACCAGTACTTCATATAACTTTTGTTCCTAAAAGCCTTCGTTACCAAGTTACGGGCCCTCAAAGTTACAAAATGAAAAATGTTTTTCTTTGATAACTTTCAAAGTGAATATTCAAAATCATCTAAATTTTTGTGATTGACTAAACAAATGAATTCCTTCGATGAGCTTTCATGCAGGAGTCAGTTGTTTTGCTACAAAATCAGGAACGGACTACCCCTGATGGTCCGCACCCCAAAACTTTGAAATGACTGGGATTTGTCAATATGTTTTAACAAAACAAGGTTACCTGGACAATTTCCTGAATAAAATTACTCGTGTGGAAAATCGATCGAAGCAAAGATTTTTGAGAAAAATGCAGTTTTGTTCGACGACATCCAACCTGAGATGTCTACCATTATTCGGAAAGATTAATTTGTAATGAAAATAGAAATGATAGGTACAATGTTCATAACGAATTTTCATCATGCAAACACGTTTACCTTACAAAACTCATGGTATAAATAATCAATCGCAAGCCTCAAGAGCAAACAGAAATGCAAAATCTGCTACAAAAACTGCTCGATATGACCCCCGTCTCTCTCAATACATTTTCTTAGTCGGCGCAAACCCCTCTCTGCACTTGAAATAGCATGCCAGGGTCGTTTCGTATGGCTTCACAATGTAATGTGATTCTATTCAACAAGGCATCTCTGATGTGAATAGGTGTAGCGTGAACGAGGCTTTTTATATGCCCCCACAGAGAGAAACCCAATGGATTCAAATCCGAAGACCGCGGTGGCCATGAATATGGTCCACCTCTACCAATCCATTTATTGGGGAAAATCTGGATCAGATGGTCCCGCACAATCAAACTAAAATGAGGAGGAGCGCCATCATGCATAAACCACATATCTCTTCGGGTTTGCAATGAAACCTGTTCCAAAAGTCCATTCAAATCGTTCTGAATGAACTCCACCTAACGTTCTCCATTCAATCGGTCATGTAGAACGAATGGTCCTATAAGATGGTTTCCTATGATACCAGCCCAAACATTCACGTTGAATTTCCATTGGTGTTTGGTTTGCAATATCCCATGGGGATTTTCTTCGGCCCATATGTGGAGATTATGAGAGTTGATTACTCCATTTCTACTGAAATCTGCTTCATCAGTGAATAAAACTCGAGTAATAAAAGTAATATTCTATCTTTGCTCGGCATACAGACGACGAGCTTCTGCAGCATTACCAAATGCTCGTCCATACAATGCATGCATATCTGCATATTCGTTGAATGTAAACTGTTCGGCCATATCAAAACACTCCAAACTGTCCTATTAGAATATTGATAATACAATGACAACGCACCACTCAACAAAACAAAATTGCATTCCAGTTGTCATTTTTTATCCACACTAATTTTATTTCTTTCTACAAGGTGTTTTTGTCAACATCTGTGGAAGAAATGGAACATAAATTTATTCACCGGATATTTTTCACCTATTCATGTGTAGCCGTTTTTGTAGTTTATTCGTTTGCTTTTTATTAGTTATGTCTTCCGATGTGCGTTTTTTCAATTAAATTCATCTTCGGGTTAAAGATTTTCTCCCATGAAATTATACTCATCAATGAAACTCCTCAACATTTAAGCTGTGAATACGAATTTGCAACATCCAAATGTTGAGTTTCATGAAATTCAGATTACACAACACGAAACGTGCTTATTCCACGCGTACATACAAAATATGGACTGAATTCGATATTTCATAGTGGAGTAGCTCGTTAGTTCAAAAACATCACGAATCTACATAACTTGATATTTCATTTGAAAAAATATCTACATTGTGAATGAAACTTTCAACTAGGTACTGTACTTTTTGTTTACGACTTTATTTCAGCTCATTTTGTATTATCCCTGTTATAAATGTTGTTGAATTAACGTTAGCATTAGTATTTTTACTGTGAACATTTTTCATTTCCAATAATGGTGGACGATCGGGTTTGATGTCGTCGAGTAAAACTGCATTTTTATCAAGAATAGTTGCTCCGATCGACTTCCCACACCAGTACTTTTATTCAGAAAATTGTCTACGTAATCTTATTTTGTTAAAAACTATTGAAAAATTATCTGTCATATCAAAGTTTTGGGGTGTGGACCATCGGGGGTAGTCCGTTCCTGACTTTGTAGCAAAACAACTGACTCTTGCATGAAAGCTCATCGGAGGAATTCATTTGTTCAGTCAATCACCAAAATTTAGATGATTTTCAATACTCATTTTGAAAGTTATCAAAGAAAAACCTTTTTCATTTTGTAACTTCGAGGGCCCGTAACTTGGTAACGAAGGCTTTTAGGAACAAAAGTTATATGAATTACTGGTGATATTTACCATAATTCATCTATACATTCCCGAAAGGAAAAGAGGAAGTCCAGGGACACCCTGTATATATATATATATATATATATATATATAATATATATATATATATATATATATATATATATATATATAAATATATATATATATATGTATAGAAATTGAGACCAACATAGGTTTGCCAGAATTTTAATACTGCTTTTTTGCTCTATCGTATTTGGAAGAAAATCCCATAATATCATCATCCTCATGAATACCCCACAAGAGGTTATCTTGAACGATGGAAGTTAGTGACTAAAGTTTATTTTTCAGTCGCCGATGATTCCACATCTAATCTTATGAACATCCTGTTCATATTTTCAAACAAATCAATCTATTATACCCCATAACAGGTTTGAATGCCAAAAAAACACTTATTTCAGTGTGTCACTCCGAAAGAAATGTTTCTAATATTTTTCCATCTTTGCAAAGTGAGATTGCTTCTAGAAAATGTCTCTTCTATTTCTTCCGGTCTTCCTGATGATCGTGGAAATCTGAAATAGATTTTCATCGACAAAAATGTATTGACGAGCTAGTGAATGCGATGCCTCTCTTCATCAATGTTGCAAATGATTTCTGGTGAGTACTCTCTTTTGGAAAACATTCTCCTCTGCCTCATTCATCTATATAAGGACTTGAATAGAAAATCAGATGTAGTTCAATGTCCAGCGTGGCTTCAGCCGGGGAAGTAGTTGTAAACTGTTAGATATTCACAAACAATAACTTCGTTTCTCTCGTGGATTTTTCAATTCACAGAAAAATATTTCTATTCAATATTCAATTGAGAATGTTTCCCTTTTCCTCTAATAATATTCGCATCGTGCTCATTAAATACTCCTGAGACACACTGTTTAATTCATCTTTGAATTTGTTCCGATTGTTTTTTCCGCAGGTGCTGAGGAACAAAAATATCGGAAAGCATAGAGATGATTACAGGAGATTCATTGTTAAATTAATTACACCATTGATGGAATTTGTTTCGTTTATTGTCCAAACCGGCACTATACCCACAAGACAGCTTACTCACAATGTTATATGAATAAAAAAAAAACTTTTTAACAAAAAATTAAACCGACGAAATACGGAACTAAAAAGTAAAAAATAAAATAAACCTTCTTAGTCTCAATAACTAAGCTCCTAAACTAATGTAAGTAACTAATTTTGAGTCGGCGCCAAACAAGCACTCAACGAAGATCATTAGATTACCTCAAAAAAATTATCAGAATGTCACCGCCCAACTCGATGCCATCATTTTACGCCTCACCTAATTCATTTGCTTATTTGTTTGGCGCCGACTCAAAATTAGTTACTTACATTAGTTTAGGAGCTTAGTTATTGAGACTGAGAAGGTTTATTTTATTTTTTACTTTCGTTCCGTATTTCGTCGGTTTAATTTTTTGTTAAAAAGTTTTTATTTATACGTCTTATGTATATAAATAATTCAGTTTTAGTACCTCCACTTTCTCAATAAAATATCTTCTGTTCTTTGACAATAAAGTACATTCGATAAGTATCATCTATATAATAAAAATGAATCTCGATTCTTTGTAAGCGCAAAACGTAAGAACAGCTGGACAGATTTGCATGATTTTTTTAAATGTTCGTAATAGCCCGATGATGGTTGATACGGAAAACAAAATTAGGAAAATTGTCCGAAAATTGGAAAATTCGGGTATATAAAAAATTTGGCGAAGAAAAAGACTATCGAGTCATTTATTGCCAAACGAGGAAATAGCTCAGCAGTTATACTGTCGCCTACCAATCAGAAGGTCATAGGAACAAATCCCAGTCAGGATAACTTTTTATTTTATGAATCAACGGCTGAACCGATTTGGCTAATTGTTTTTTTGAATGTTCGTAATACTCCGAATAAGGTTTTTGGGGAAAGAAAGGATTTTTAGAAAAGTGATTGTAAATTTTTTTGTCCTGGACAAGTTTTCAGGAATATATAATATATAATATAAATGAATGTCTGTTTGTGCTGGTAAGCTCATAACTTGAAAACGGCTTTGACTAATTTTTTTCGGAAAACGGGATAACGAACGGAAAAACGGGATAATGGAATAACGAACGGAAAAACGGGATAACGGGATAACGGAAGAACGGGATAACGGTATAAAAAGAAAACGGGAAAACGGGATAACGAGAAAACGGAATAATGGGATAATGGGAAAACGGCATAATGGGAAAACGGGATTATGGGATAAGAAGAAAACGGGATAACGAAAAAACGGGATAGCTGGAAAATGGGATAACCGGAAAACAGGATAACGGGAAAACGTGATTACTCGGTAACGGGAAAACGAAAAAGGGATAAAGGGAAAACGATAACGAGAAGCGGCAGAGTCAAAGGCACAACCCAAATGAAACAACACACAAAAAAAACAAGGGAATAAGAAATTCTACGCGGATGAAAGTTTTCAGAAAAATACAAATTCAGGGGATATAGAAATTTGGACAGGACAATGTCGGTCGGGTCAGCTAGTCTCCAATAAAAAATATTATGCATGAATCAGAAACTCACGTAGTGTGAGTTTGCCCTTTTGTTATGTATAGATTCTACGTATTTGATTTTTTTTGTTTGTGGAAGTTTACACTTCCAGAAATATAGCAATTAACCAAAAATTGGTTTCGGGGTGACTCAAACTACTGAACTATATCCATAATGTATGAATTTGGAAGGTGACAAAAATTAATTTTTGCAATAATTGTTATTAATGAAACAGAAAATAGAATATAGCAAATAATTCAACAATGATGGAAACAAACCATAATTGGAAAAATACTTTGCATTGTGAGTGCATCTGATTATATGATAATGAATAAGTATTTCTAGTGATTTTGACATAATTATATTTTCCACTTTCAAAGTATTATATTCATTATTTCATCAAATAATTGAAAAAATCTATTTTTAATCGTCTCATACTCAGATAAACATTTTGTCAAAGACCTTGCGTGACAAAACATGCAGAACAAGTCCCCCCAACTAATTTTGATTCCTTTTCGAGATCCGTTTTCTCAACGAATAGCTACCAACCTTTTCCACATCCCATGTTTTTTTATAAAAAATTATTCACTTTTTGTTCATAAAACACTACAAATGAACACTACCACTGTTTATAGAAAGTAATTCTTGTCCATTTGTACACGCTAACTACACTTGACTAATCAAACCCGTTAGTATATAACCATAATATATTTATTTGTGTTATTATTTTATCTCAAAAATTGATTGTTTAGTGAATGGGAGATCACTTCACGAGTTATCATCGAAGAGATATCGATTATCAGACGACGATATCGGATTTTTCAATACTAATCATTTGATTGCATAAAAATTTCGAAAAGAACGTGATTTTCGAAATATTCCGCGACTCGAAGGATATTAACATTCATTCGTGCCAATCTAGTTGTTTATCCATAGGCAGAGGCGGATTTATGCTTGGTCATTATGGGTAGCACTTTAAAATGTATTTCTTCTATTCCATTGTTCAAGTTTTTAATGATCTTGCCCTGTTTATAAGCTAAATATCAAAATTACTCCAAAACAATTTGAATAGTAGAAAGTTCCGTCGTCACTAAAGTTTATTGA
This sequence comes from Gonioctena quinquepunctata, assembly GCA_018342105.1. Classification (NCBI taxonomy): domain Eukaryota; kingdom Metazoa; phylum Arthropoda; class Insecta; order Coleoptera; family Chrysomelidae; genus Gonioctena; species Gonioctena quinquepunctata. Next base: position 80,455 of record JAFIRS010001142.1, read on the forward strand.
TTCTGACGTTTTAAGATTTAAGAGGTTAATTTTAGCTACATTTTCCAATTCTTCCCAGGTGGTTGCGGAGTATGTAGCTCAGATTGGATTTGTGCGGAGCTTATGGGCTAGGAGCCACTTCACTGCGACCTTTGCAAATATTATGTATGCCCTCATGTTATGATAGAGTTTCCCTGCCTAGACCCGTCCTTATTACTAGACTCCATAGGCAAGACCTTGAGTCATCCATATATTGGGGGGGGGTTCTTCCCCTAACGTTGAAAACCTTAGCCTTGTGAGGCATTCACAGTAGTACAGTATGTGCGCTGAGGTTTGCTCCTCCTCCTGGCAAAACCTACATGTGGTTGTGTCTGTCAGTCCGATGTTAATCAGGTGTTTGTTGAGTCTACAGTGCTCGGTCAGGAGCCCAACCATGATCCTGGTTAATCACCTATTCTGGCTTAGCAGGTACTCTGTGAACTTTGGCGATGGTTCCTTGATGAACTCTTTGGCCTGTCTCATGCCCGGCGCCTTGTTCCACCATTCTTGAGATTGCTCTTTCAACCAATTATTGGTTTGTGTTGTTCGCAACGCTTTCGCTGTGCCACAAAAAGGTTCTGGTCTAATTGGGACACGTCGTGCTCCTTCTCGGGCTAATGAATCTGCCACTTCGTTGCCCTTGTAGCCTGTATGGCCTGGCACCCAAGCCAGAGATAGTCTATAACCCTTTGCAGAACTTCCGAACATTCCGAGACAAGTTTAGAGTTAACTTGCATGGAGCTGATTGCTATCAGAGTATATGGCAATGATCTTTTCCTTAGTCTCTCGCCATAGTAACTCCTCTGCGCAGTGGTGTATTGCTGCAACTTTTGCCTAGAATATCGTCACATGTTTGCGGGGTATGTAACTACTGCATCATTTGCAAGGCAGTATATTCCATAGGCTATCTCGAAATTTAGTAAAATATTTACATACAATTAAAAATAGAGTGGTTTCAACACATTGCCTTGTGGAACACTACAGCATATCCTTCCTTCATTGCTCTTATTCTCATTCATCCTGATTATCTGTTTCGTATTTTACAAGCTTTTATTTGGTCTCACCTGTCCCGATGTCTGTGTGTTTGTAATCAAATCTAAATTTGACCCACTTTCCTTCGTCCGATTACCTTGAAATTTGGCAGATGTTTATAATTCCGGTGACAATGCATTATGGAATATTTGCTTGATGAAAAACAAAATGGTGGCTCCAAGATGGCGGACGAGATTTGAGTTTATGGTCCGATTCGATTCAAAACTGGTATGTGGGGGCTTAACCCTTTAAGTTGCAGAAGTCTGAGAAACATTTTAACTGAAAATTTACTAGTGCTTTCCAATGAACTGCAATTCACTAGGAATAAAATATTTCTTTCATATTTTTGTCTCTTCTGATTAATTTTTTTAGAGGTGGAAAATTATTATCCCAAAGGACTTTTAGTGGGACGACTATTTCTACAAGTTTACTGGGAGAATAATTACCCATCTGCATGAAATAGCAAACAGATTCTCATCTAAACTGTCATTTTAACTGTGTTTTTATTATAAAAGTACAAAATGTTTACCAAATACTAAACTGAACCCTTATTTCTACATAAAAGTATAAAATAACTTAAATAAGACTTATATAATCAAAGTGAAGTACTAGACTGAAGTGAACTAAGACTTATGGAATGGGGTAAAACAATTTTTACACAGACCGACATTACAGGTTGAGCAAATAATGTTGCTTCGTTTCTCTTTGGCTTTGGTGCTACACCGAGCGCACCTTCTATAAGTTTTAATCGTTGTGGGCATATGATCGCCTACGTTCGAAAGTCTGATAACATTTTGCACAGTTTTCATGCCATCAGGGTTGTTGTTTTTTTTCGCGGTTCCTTTAGCAGGACGAAACCGGTTTTTTTTGCTGCAAAAATTGTTTCTAAGTTGATTGACCAATAATGATCTAAATTTCAATTGACTCAATGGTTTTTTCTTTTGTGCTCTCGCTGATAATTTGTAGAGGATGTAGGAATTTACAAGACAAGCTTCTAGTAAGTTTAAAAATATTTTGATCCACCATCGCCTAGATTTATGATTCATATTGTAGAATGACATGTATTGGTCAAAATAGTCCACCCCTCCCATGTATTTGTTATAACATGATATCATTTTCGGGCAATTTACAGGAACTTTTTCGCCTTTTTGGTTGCGTCGTAAAAATGTCGTTTTTTCTCCAGGATTATGAATTGTGGATGCCACAGATACACATTTTGTTCCTCGATCTTTCCATTTTACTACCCCAATGTTGCCTGATTGGGCAAAATCAAATTCAGATTTTCGTAACTGCTTATCAGATTTGATGAAATCTTTAGGGTAATATTTAATAGAAATGTTACGGGAAGGTTTATACAAGCTTGGAGAAGTAATTTCAAGGTGTTCAATTAGAGGACGTAACTTGTAGAGTTTATCAAATTGATCTGTCCCTTTTGAAGGCATGTTTGCATTATCGTTGAGGTGTAGGTGCCTCAAAATGAATAAAAACCTTTTCAAAGTCATAATTCTCGCAATCCGATCAACATGAAAATTTTCGTCTTCAGACCAATATAATTTTATGCTAGGTAATGGGTGAATGCCCATTAATATCAAAATTCCAAAGAATAATTTTAATTCGACAAGTGTAATTATTGTAAAGTCATCGTTCTTATGCAATTGTTGAGCATATAGATTACTCTCCGTCACTATTTTTGTGAAGAAATTATTGGGAAGAAATTTCAGAAATATCGATAGACTGTCTACGTCGATATCATTTGGTCCCACATTTTCAATAAACTGAGCTTTACCATGCATGTCTGGCATTTAGTCCAAACAAATTTCTTCTCACTTGTTCCCTTCTTGGTTTTCACACTATGTCTTGTTTCTTCCACTATTTCTTCTTTTATAACCTCGCCTTCTACTTCGCTGCTTTCGGGATCCAAATTTTCAGTAAAAAAAATTTTTTGCGTTTGGATTCGTTTTCTTCTTCATAATCTGGGTCTGCAACGGAATCATCTGAATCTTCCGAAAAATTTTGATAGGTGAGTGTTTGCTTTCTTTGATGACGTTTGAAACGTGAAAAACTGGTATTTTGTGTAGATGTAGAAGGCATATTTAGTATTTCTGGAGAAGGAACTGGAGCCAAATCTGAGCTGCTTGTATGAAATAAGACATGTTTAGAATCTTGTTTTTGTTCAGGGTCACTAGAAAATTGCTGGTCTTGTTCTAATGTGAGTGGTGAACTTTTTGTCGAGCTTCTAAGGGATATTGATTTGGAACTTCTATTCATTGACTCTGGCATGTTATCTTCTCCATCCGAATCACCCTCACATTCAGAATCAATAGCCATATTATCAGTGATACTATCTTCTTCATACATCAGCTTTTCTAACTGCTCATCTGACAATTATTCCGAATGCCACATATTGACTATATTACATGGGACGAAAATCGCATATTGACACTGCAGAAAACACGCAAAATTAGATTTTGCGGGTAATTTCAGCCCAGCCAGGAATCAGATACGTAAAATTATGTTTCTTTCTCACAATTTATATATTGACTGGCATATATATATATATATATATATATATATATATATCAAATATTACCTTTCTCAGTCATAATTCAACAGAAAAAAAAAACGGAACACAAAATGTAGAAATTCTAAGCTCGGAATCTGTTTTCATCATTTCACGAATTATGTGGCTAAATATCAATACTATTCAAAACAAATACACTATAATTTGAGAGTAATAAATACTTATGTAACTCACTTACATTTTTTTTTGTAATATTTCCTCCTATTATTCATTAAAAAGGCACAACACGAACAAAAACATGGGCAACAAGAACTTTCAGAAAATGTATGTTTTTTTATGAACTATTGGGATAATAATCTCCCACCAAATAGTTCTGTGCTAGAACGAAGCTTCCTCCCCCAAGACTCCTAATAGTGACGATAGGAATACGCATGATGATGGTCTGCTGTTATCGATATGCTGGTATAGTTTACTGGTAAGTGAAGTGATCTTATCACTTGTTGACGTTGTCTTAAAGCCGAATGTCTGTTGACAATGTGTTTTTTATTCTAAAAGACAAAATTGTAAAAGAGTAGCCACAACAAATCCAAACTTGCCTCTATTTGGTTCAATTGGGTGGATCACCAAACAGTGTTACCCCGGGGCTCCAAAATTGACAGTCCACCCCTGTTCATATGTGACCTTTATCCAATAATAGTGCTAAAGGTTCAGGTATAGTATTTCTCTCACGTACAAGATAAAGATAACATTATTGTTGCAGTCGATACTCCTTGAATTTCCACATAAATTGATATTAAAAAATATTTTTATTAGTTTTCACTTCTAAAATTTGCACGTGCACATGGTTGGAAGAAACACTTAACATTTTGTTTATTAAAAAACAGCCATTTTGTTACAGGTAATTGCAATAAGGAGTGGCCGGTGTATGTCGTAGAGAAGAGTTGTATAACTTTACATTGGACGATGCGGAAAACAACGATCTACGATGAAAAATCCAACGAACGTTTATAATAATAGAGAAGAGGAATGATAACATTGAGTATTTGGAAATGGTAAAGTATTAGAATGACGAACATAATCGAAAGTTTTGACAATAAACAATTCTTTTTTCGATATCACAAGTGCAGAGTTCCAAACAAATTGAAGGAAAAACGTATTTGATAGTATCCTAGCAAAAACTGCATATTATTCGAAACTGGAGAAATTGAAGCTACACGGGCCATGTATTTCGCAGAACTTCTGCTACATTATTGGGTAAACTAGCTGACCCGACAGACGTTCTCCTGTCCAAATTTCTATTTCCTGAAAACTCTCGTCCGCGTAGAATTCCTTTTTTCCTAAGTTTTTTGTATCGTTTCATCTATGTTATGCCTTTGACTATGTCCTCTTCCGGTTATCCCGTTATCCCGTTTGCCCTTTATCCCGTTATCGAGTTATCCCGTTTCCCCGTTATTCCGTTATCCCGTTTTCCTATTATCCCGTTTTCCAGTCTTTTCTTATCCCGTTTTCCTGTTATTCCGTTATCCCATTTTTCCGATAATCCGTTTTCCCATTATCCCGTTTTCCCGTTATCCCGTTATCGCTTTCTCTCGTTATTCTCGTTTTCCAGTTATCCAATTATCCCCTGATCCCGTTATTCCGTTTTCCCGTTTTCCTGTTTCTCTGTTATCTCGTTTTTCCATTATCCCGTTTTTCCGTTATGAAAATTGATCCAGCCGTTCTCAAGTTATGAGCCTACCAACACAGACATTCATTTTTATTGTACAGGGTGTCCCGAAACTATGGTGCCAAATTGAAACGGCAGATTCTCCTCGAAAAATAATTAGGACTTTCCCAATATATTTTTTCTCAAATGTCGCTCATTTGAAGTGCTATATCTCATAGATATATTTCTTTCTTGTCTGCTATCGGCAATTTCCACTATATAGTGTGAGAATAAAATGATTTCAATTTCGATAGCATGGATCCGGAAAGTTTTCATCATATTCAATTGTTCTATAGAAGTCTCTTGGGGCCAACGTATTTTGCAGATATGTTGTTGGCCTTGAACCTGATAATAATAGTTTTATTTTCTATTTAATGACATTGATCTCCGATCCTCATTTAATGTGCAATACAAGTTTTTCAGCTTCTAGGGGACTGTAATCTTCCGCTGAATAAGGACATTTGACTCCGATAATCTTATTATTCTCAACCAAGCCATCTGCAGAAGCACCGAGAAAACCAAATCCGCCATCAACGCAAACGAAGAATCCGAATGAAGATACAGATTTTCCCACACATACGCTACAGATAATAGTAAGAAGTGTAGGGAGTAGAGGTCGTTGAGAAAACTCTCACAACAGTTCTTATCATTTGCAATGCAATAACATTGTTATTGAATTATTCATGCATTAATCATCTATTGCATGCGCCCCACGTTTTTTGTTTCAAATCTTACAAATATTTTCATAGCTATTAAAAATTCACAATCACAAATCATTTTATACTTTTCAGTCCGTTATAAAATCGTGGTATTCTTTTATTTAAATGATTATTTATTATATCCTCTACGGACAAAGATCAAAATGGATTGCCCTCACATTGGAAATTAGGAACCAGACATTTTATTGTTCTTATTCAAGCCTCCAATCTCATCACGGGCACGTCTTTAAATTTACACACATTTGTTCTAATTTTTAAGAAGATAAGGATATTTTGATAAAATACCTGCATTTTTCATATCAGTAGTAACCATAAGCAATTCTCCAAATGCCAATTACACGAAAAAGTTTTCAGAGATGATCGAAAACAAACCACTTGAGAAATGAGAGCAACTTGAAATTCCAGAATATATTGATTTGTACTTGATTTGAATAAGTATACAGGGTGTTTCTTGAGTACGTGTGGGAAATTTAGAAGCACGTTGCTGACGTTAAATAAGAAGAAAAGTTCCTTTAGATTTATATCCGCAAGTTATTCGTTTCTGAGCTGCAGGGTGTCAAAATTGAATTCTTATTTTTATTTTTTGTGCATACACTTGAAAGTAATTGTTATATTCGAGTGAAGATATGACAAAATGACAAAATCAAATTTTACGTTAGTTTGTCTCTTTCGTGGGGGTGGCGCCATCTACACGCCTTTTCTGTCATTTGAAATGTTATAACTTTTCGTACGTGCCTGTAGTGAAAGAATCGATTTTTCTGGCATTTTTGTGAGAAAAATATATTCTTGGTAGAGGTCGCTGCGAGCAACTGTTTTCGAGTTATTGGGATTTGAAATAATCGATGCATTTGAATTATTTCCATGTGGCTCGTAAGTCGCCTCCGAGTAGTAAATATCGGAAAAGATACGCCAATGCATTTGTCTTCTTTCATTCAATAGTCTTCTACATTCAACACTTGAAATTAGTCAAAAAATTATTCTTGTTAGATAGTTTTTTTTGCACTCTTCTCCGATTTAAATGAATAACATTCAGGTGAGTACTCCTCATGTCATTTCAATCCGTTCTTGTGAGGTTGTTTTCTGTATTTCTATTCCAATCTTTTTCAAATCACAGCGTACACAGAAAACGAAATAGCTAATATGATTTACGTATACGGTCTTGCCGATGGCAATTGCTACTAGGCTAAACGTACTTATAATGAAAGATTCCCTAATCATCGAGCGCCGAATCACCAGACATTCAGAAACTTTTTTCAGCGGCTTATGAAGTCTGGATCCTTTAAAAAAGCTCCAGTGGCAGGCAGACCGTTGACTACTAGGAAACCAGAAGTTGAAAAAGCTGTTCTTCAGGCAATCGAAGAAGATCTACAGAGAAGCGCGAGAAAAATTGCGCAAAATTTGAACGTACATCACACATTAGTTTGGTTCATTCTTAAACAAAATCAGTTGTATCCTTATCACATACTGCGTATCCCAGCATTGTTGCACCGAGATTTCCAATGGCTACTGCAGAAAATTGCAAAAAACCCTCAATTTACTGCAGATATATTATACACTGACGAGGTACATTTTTCAAAGAACGCCATAATGAACTTTCATGATAATCATGTGTGGTGTGACGAAAACCCTCACGCAATAGTTCAGTCCAGGTTTCAACACCAGTTTTCATTGAATGTGTGGATTGGTATTGTTGGGGATTATTTGATTGGTCCCCACTTTTTTCCAGGGACTCTTAATGGAAATTCTATCATGATTTCCTTGAAAATATTTTGCCTGAATTATTTGAAGACATTCCACTTTTACTGAGACAAAGAATATGGTTTATGCATGATGGAACGCCAGCGCATTTTACTTTAATAGTTCGTGAATTTTTAAATCAGCGATTTAGAAACAGATAAATTGGTCGAAGCGCTGAAGTTCCAACTCAATTCTGGCCTCCGAGGTCCCCCGATTTGAATCCAATCGATTTATTTTGGGTGGGTCACCTGAAGGCCATAGTTTATACGGTACCAATAGAACAACTTCGTCAACGAATCATTGCTGGATGTGACGCTATCCGAAATACACCAGGTATAATGGAACGTGTACGTGGGTCCATGAGACGACGAGCCGACGCATGCATAATGGTGGAAGGTGGCCATTTTGAACAATTACTTTAATTATTACCCTCAACTAACTGTTTTAGTGTTAAATTATAATATATAATATAATAATAATAATTTATTTGCCGTAAGAACAGTACATTCATTATAGATACTACATATATTACATTTTATGCATACTGCAAATAAAAAATGTGATACACTAAAGGCTTAGCCTTGAAAGTGGTTTCATATGGTTACCGCATTGTATAAAGTAAAAAAATTAAAATAAACTTATAATATACCTTATTGAGTGAATGCCAACGTAGCAGTAGAGTGACTAATTAATGAACTAACAAAATTGCAGAATAACTAACTAACAAAGTACAAGTAACAGTAACAAATTAGTAAAAATAGAGATAAAATAGAAAAAAAAAACATCGTAGAACAATCGGTTTTATGTATTATAAAAATAAACATTAAAATTCAAAATTTAAAAGTTTGAAAGTGGATTGATTTTCGATTTCTTGATATTAAAATCCATGTGTACAAGGAGTGAGTGCGATCAGTTCAGAAATAATATGTATTATTAACATCCACAAATTGATGCACCTGCAGTCGTGGAAGACTTCTAATCCATTTCTTTATTTTTGATTTGAATGTGAATATTGATAGGATTGATTTAATTTCTGATGGTATAACATTGTAGAACCTAGGAGCTAAATATGAAAAACATCTTTGGAATGTGTTTTTTTCCGCTCGGGGAATAATCGATTTTTGTTTGTTCCTCGTTTCATATTTATGTTCAGAGAAAGAGAGTTCTGATTTGAATTTGTGTTGCCTCGTGACTGTGGTTAAGACGTATAATTGTCGGGTATCAAAAATATTTGACTCTTGGAATAGTTCGTTAGTTGGGTAGAGGAAAGGTTTTTTCATTACAACTTTTATTATCCATTTCTGGATTTTTTGTAGGTGTGCAATGTGATTATTTGTGGCAGCTCCCCATGCTATTAGTCCATATCTGATATGAGTTTCAGCAAGGGCAAAGTATAATATTTTCATTTGTTCAAAGGTAATTATTTGAGACAGGTATTTGAATTTATATAGTGTAAACCTAAGTTTCTTCACTGCATGGCTTATTTGTGTGTCCCATTTCAGATGTCTGTCCAGATATATACCTAGGTATTTGCAATAAGGTTTTGTATAAATTGTTGTGGACTTGTTGCCAATAGAAAAAGTGAGACTTTCGTATCCTGGTAGATGTCTGGAATAGGAAGTAAAGGGTGAAAAAATGGTTTTATTAAAATTTACTGTTAGTAATCGATTATTGAGCCAGTTAATTATTTTAATGAAATCTCTCTCACATTTTATTTTAAGGGTATCCCAACTACTCGCAGTATATATGATTGCTGTGTCGTCAGTAAAACTCAAAATATCACCTTCACTATTGATATTCAGTAAATCATTTATATATATATATATATATTGAAGAGTATCGGCCCGAGAACTGATCCCTGCGGAACTCCATAGGTAACATTTGCAGCAGAGCTCATTTCATCACCAATTGGTCTTAATTATTTTTTTTTTAATATTTAATTGTAATAACACCCGATTCCTTCTTAAAATGAAATTAAAAAAATAATTTCTTAACTAATTAATTTTGAATTTAAAAATCTTGTCATTCAAAATCACTTGCATCGATTATTTCATATCCCAATTACTCGAAAACAGTTGCTCGCAGCGACCTATACCAAGAAAAAAATTTTTTACAGAAAAATGTTGGAAAAATCGATTTTTCCACTAGAAAACGTGATACAGGTACGTACAAAAAAGTTATGACATTTCAAATGACTGAAAAGACATGTAGGTGGCTTCACCCCCACGAAAGAGACAAACTAACATCAAATTTGATTTTGTCATTGAAAAATAGTCCCAGATACCAAACTGTACTCGAATATCACAATTATTTCGAAATGTATTCACAAAAAATAAAAATAAGAATTCAACTTTGACAACTTTCATCTCAGAAACGAATAACATATGTTTATAGGAACTTTTCCTCCTATTTTGACGTCAGCAACATGCTCCTAAATTTTTTACACGTACAGATTTTGGAAATTGCCATAATTATTTTTCAAGCAATATTACATCCGAAGAAGCAGAGGAGAAAAAACATTTTCTGATTGTTCAAGAATTCCAAAATAAGACAGAAATCGAACACAAAAATAAAAATGTGGCGCAAATAAATCATTCAAATGAAGAAATGGCAAACGGTGTATTCACAAACACCACAAAAGAACCAAAATATAATGAAATGAATATCAACGGACAAACACAGAACAATTCATCGATTTATATCCATCGTAAGTATTTCTGAGAATTTGGGAAATGTCAATTGCGAAATGCAATTGATTTTGATTAATCCATCCAATGGATTCATCTCAGCAGGTGCTCGGCCTGTGATTTGGTTTCAAATCATAACTGATTCCAAGTATCGTGTCATGATTTTTCATGAACAATAAGTCTTGGTACAGGTTAATTGAATATATGGTCATAATCGAGAGTGTTCGACAAACTTGATCATGGAATACTACTATCTAAACTGTACAGGAGCTTTTCTCAGACACTCATCGAACTCTTTGTGTCATACCTCATTGACAGGCGTCAGTATGTCATATTCAATGGCTCAAATCTATTGAATATACAGCAACTTCAGGTGTACCTCAAGAAGCAACCTTGGTCCACTCTCTTCAACGCTTTCATAATGACATAGTTGAGGTCATTGACCTCACTGCTTAATATACTCGGATGACCTAAAATTATTTTCTGAGTTAATGGGATAGAAGACTGTCTTCAATTGTCCCTTATCCTGAAACGCATTGAGCAATGGTGCTTCCGTGATAAGCTTCCTCTTAATGCAAGTAAATGTAATGTAATGACATTCACTTTGAAAAATCAGCTACTTTTATATCAATATTCAATCAACGATATTCCTCTCCAACGGCATGTTACATACACCGATCTTGGTGTTATTTGCGACACGAAATTATCTTTTGCCCCTCATATTTGCCCCTCTGTCTGCTGCAATTATATATATATATATATATATATATATATATATATATATATATATATATATATTTATGTATAACTTTCGAACTGATGGTATTTTTGGGATCTTGGGACTACGATCGGCGAAGATCGAAGATATATCAACATTTTTTTGAAAGTTTGTTGTGATGATGGACCAATAGTAGTATTTAAATCCACCCAAAATTGGCATGATGACTCGAAAGTACCACTCCCTCTCCTTCTCTGATTAAATAATTGTTTCGATTAGGTAGGTAAGTGAATGTGGATTTACTTGTAGTACGAACATTATAGATAGCCTGTTTTGTAATATACCTACAAAAATAATATTCTGTGCAACTCCACCATTCTTGATTTTTATTTATAATTCTACTTATTTCGAATCATTTCATGAAATTTCGAATATTTGAAATTTTTTTAGTATTTGAAATGTTTCATGTGCTTGGAAGGACAAAACATATCTCAAAAATATAACACAGTTTCATCAAGCTGATTCAGTACAGAACAACAATTCGGGCTACATTTAATTCCGAGGAAGTAGAGTTATTTCATGAAAATGCTACTGATTTGAACAATGAACAACCGAAAATCGATGTTCACAACCATTATAGTAATAGAAAAATCTAACTTGAGTATTTAAAAGTATGGAATTATCAAAGTGAATCACGAGAGTCGCCATCTACAAATCAATGAAGATAACATGCCTAAAAAATACCTGTGCAAACCGAAAGTGTTTCTGGAATTAAATTATAGATGGCGAGAGCAATATTTATCTCGACGAGCAAGAATTAATTAATTTTATTATTTTATAGTTCTGAGTACAGAAGATAGATCATAAAAAACCGTCGGAAATGTAGATTCAACAATTCATTTATAGATTCTAAAATTATCACCAGTCAAGTTGAGATATCATGGGACATTTTTTTTCTTCGGCATTTATATTATTGTGTAAACCTTGGACTCTACCATTAAAAGTTATAGATTTCGAATCTACCTCTAATCTTACTCAAATCAAAAGAAATAAATGTAACGGAACTGGTTTGGCCGGACATATATAGGTTTTTCGTTTTTCACAAATCGGCTGTCCTATAATATTCAATGTGAGGAAGAAAAAGACTGTGTGTCAAAAAGAGTTAAACTGTTGTCATGTAGCATCTGATTAATACCAATGAAAGAACCTCTCACGCGAGGCTTGCAGGGAAAACTAAAATTATTAATTCATTGGAAAGTATCAATTATAATTTAGAGCAATTTCCTGTTTGTGTGTACATCTTCGATAACATATTTCCGAATAGAATGGTTGTGTAGCTCAAACTTTGGGCCTCCCCATTTCCTGATTTTTATCAATGATGTTCCCTCGATGGTTACGTCTGAATCATCATTATACGCAGTATTTACAAATATTGTAGATGTGAATGACTATCTGATTCTGCATAATGATATGGATCTTATCTATAATTGCAATACAATGAACTAACATTTTCAAAAAGTAAACTCCCTCGTAATTTTTTTTACACAATGGGTGATTCAATACTAGAAAGAATCCACGAAGTTAACGATCTAATTTCAAATTAATCTCAAGTTTTTATGGGTTTTGTGAAGAGAACTACGTATGAATTCACTGAGTTAGAGTCTATCAAATCGTTATACGTTGTCCTCGTCCGAACAGAATTGGAATATGCATGCATCGTCTGGGATCCTCAAAATGCAAGTCGAATTCAAATACTTCCAGTTTGCCACTAAAATACTCAACTTTTGGTCTCAAAGTTTTAATGACATTTTTGTCTTGACAAATTATTTCGACTCCTTTCCAAAAACAATATACACGTCAAAATTGAAAATTATAATTATACAGGATTCTAATTGAATCTATCCAATCATAAACCCAAACATCCTCCCCCCCGCGCTAGGAAAACTAGTTTTCCTCGAGCTCTAAGCGACATATTTTGGTAACGGGTCGTCTAAGCGCTTCTCCAAGATATGAATCACCAAATCTACGTTCTCAGCAGTCAACATAATCACTGTAACTTCAGATTTAGCTTCGCTATTCAAGCATTTCTGTAATTTCAGCATCATTTCTTCATTACATATATGACGTATATTTATAAACCATTTGTGAAAGAGTGGCCAATCTTGTGGTCGTACTAAAATTTTTGGGGATTTATTTTGGTTACTGCCTGAAGGTACCGAATTTAGTACGTGTGTCAGAGTTTCACAAAGCATTTTGATTTCGTTGCTTCCTCTGAGTGTGAAATTTGGGACTTTAGTTTTAGCTAGGAATGAATTTTCATACACTTTCGAACGAATACTACAGCTCCCTTTTCCGTTTCCTTCATCAAGTAGAGCATTCTTGAGATCTTGTTCCATTTCTAAGATACGCATGCTATTGTCAATTTCTTTTTGCTTTTGTTCCATTTCGAATTGTTTTGTCCCTCTTTTCCGTTCCAATTCGTGTTTTCGTTTTTCCGTTTCTATGGCAAGTTTTTTCTTCTCCAAACTTACAATGGAATTTTTAGAACTTCTTGTTCTCCTTGTAGATATTGTCAAGTATGGAAAATATCACCCGATATTCAAACATAATTGAACTCAAAGTGGAAAAATCCGTAGTTCATATATTTTACAGTAATTCATCATCTAGTTTAACATTTATTGAGACACAGTATTTCCTGCAAATTCAAAGTTCAATGCCAGTCATTTACTAGGGATTGGGTTTCAGTCCGGTATTGCATTCATCAATAGCAAGAATGCTGATTCTGCAAGTCAGCGATATATTTCCTATAAATGAAAGTGTTTGTTTTTAATCGGGCTCTCTTTGGTTTTTATGCTGCTGGTCCACGGTGACACATCTCCTTCCCTTGGTTTTCATTATAATGTAAGTGTTACTTTTATTTACTTGTTATGGTCATTGTTCACTTCACTATTTTTGTATTCACCATCATGTTATTTTTTGCCCTTTTATAATTTTTAATAAACCATAATAGTTTTCACTTCGCTTTTTTTATTTCACTATACCAGGGTGGTCACAATCACAGATGTAAAATGTTTTAACCTCTCGCAAGCCAAGCAAGTTAATTAGTGGGCACCCTAAACAGTTAGGGGGCCAGGGTTTCACAGGGTCTCCCAAAGTAGGGCGTGACAATATCGACAATGGCGTCTTTTGTCTGCAGATAAACATGGAAGCTTGGTTTTTCGTTTTCAGTAACTACACTATTACTGCCAAAATTTTCTGTCCAGATGGAATCTGAGGATAGATACCAGCTCTTTTATTGTCGGTTTCCCTGATCTCTCTCCATGTCGTGATAACGTCGGGTTCACCAAATGTTGTGACCTTATCAAATAATTCACCGTTTGCCAGTAAAATACTCAACTTTTGATCTCAAAGCCTTGATGTCATTTTGTCATGTCATATCATTACGACGATCCCTTTCCAAAAAAAAAATCTACAAGTAAGATATCTGAAAACTCTGGTGCTTGAACTGACTGCTACTCGACTTACTGTTGATTGTGACACTTGTAACCTATACCTATACTAAATAACCCGAGCGCTGGTAGAAGGATCTGCTGCTAATCGTTCAAGAATTTGTTCTTCCGTAACATTATCTCTTATTGTTCTAATCGCATCACAATGGTGTTTACTGAATTTGAAGGACCCCGTTCCAATCGTCGATGCACAGCTATGAAAGTAGTGGAATGTGGATGATATCTGTTTGGATATCTATGTTGATATAACTCAGCAGCGGCTCTGGCATTTCCCCCTGTTTCACCATAAACGAAATGCATATCTGTATATTCTCCAAATGAATAATCCATTTTGAAACGATGTTTACTGACTGAAATGATGACAGATGACTTGCAATAATACAAACTGTTTTGGGTCACTGTCAATTATGCCTAATGTAAGTATCGATATATCAGTGTGTTTCTACCGGGAACAATGAAAAAAGGCTACATTTCTTTTTAGTTCCAAATTTCGGGTATGTTTTATGAGTTGATCAGTGGTGTACTAAACGGCCTACCACAAACTAGCATGAAAGGCTGGACTTTGCTACTAGTTATCACGAATCGAAAGAAAACATTTAAGTAGATATTAATACACAATAATTGTTTTTCTTTATCAAAAACATGTTGATTGGATAATATTTCCCTAGATAATCCAATCAAAAATGGCTTTGATAATGTTACTCCAACATAAACTTCAACAAATTGAGAGTATTTATCTTCAGTTTTTCGCAAAAATTATTTCAGACCTCAACTCTTATCTGAGTGGAGTAATAAAAAATGTTCAGGAGGTTGACACATATTCCGATATGTTGTAAGAAATTAGAATTATGCGATTATTGGTAATGATACTCCAACATAAACTTCAACAAATTAAGAGTACTTATCTTCAGTTTTTCGCAAAAATTATTTCAGACCTTAACTCTTATCAAAGTGGAGTATTATGAATTTGAGGTTGGGTTTGTTTGTCAGTTGATCTGTCAAAACAATCATATTCGAGAAAGTATGGTAACATATCAGTGAATCCACGACATCGATTCGATCAAATAATATGATGAATGAAAAAATGGAGTTATCGGTCTCATTCTGACACATCTGTACTATATTTCCGATTCCCCCAACATTAAAAAATGTTCAGGAGGTTGGCACATATTCCGATATGTTGTAAGAAATTAGCATTATGCGATTATTGCACATAGGAAATTATGTCTCTACTAAGGACATATCTTCAGTTTTTCTCAATTATCTCAGAAACCTTCATTTCTAGGTACATGGATCTTCATGACTTTTAGGTTGAGTATCGATGAGCCGAACTGATGTCAAACGCTCATTTGTCCATTCACTTGTCCCAAGAAAATATGAAGGAACATTTGACCACATACCACCGTAACTACGCCACTGGTTTATGAAAATAAAAATTATAACTTCAAATTAGCACGATGATGAACCTCGATCATTGTACCGAGTTTCAAATTTTTTCCTTCAGCAATTTTGGAGAAAACAAATTAAATCTGAATTTCTTTCGTTCTTTCGACACCCTGTATCTCAGAGGGGATGCATTTTAGGACATACCTTGATAGCAACTTTTCACCTCGAAATGGGGCGAGGAATCTGTATTCGGAATTTGTCGGTCTTTTTCTGACGCACCCTGTATATATATATATATATATATATATATATATATATATATATATACAGGGTGAGTCAACAGGATTCCCGTGGTTCATTGCTCCTTAATGTATCACTATTTCGATTTCTTATATTTTTTTTGTCGAAGGGACCATCTAAGACCACCTTCCAAAATTATTCTCATTCATACAGGGTGCATCATTGATGCGTGGCTAACCAAAGTTGTTCTTTTTCAAATGAAACACCCGGTATATTTTCTATATAATCCGATCGGCTGTTCCATTGGCTGCTCAACGATTTTTTCAATTTTGAATTCTGTTGCGGCGTTGCCGAGTTATTCGGAAGAAATCTATTTAGTAAACTTCGTTTCGGAAAATTACCTATGTCACATTTCGAAATATTCAGTAAAGATAATTGGGAAATCGTTGGTCGATATGATGATGTTCATTGAGAATATCAAGAATTATGAATAAATTGTACAGGATGTTCGATACAACAACACAAACTTAGCCATTTTCAAACCTCGGTATTTTAATTTTTTCAAATGGAACACCCTGTATATTTTCATTTAAATCAAGTCCTTTTTAATAACTCTTCACTTTTCCGCCTTCATTTCATGTACCTAAAACAACTCGTTTCCGAGATATTCTGGTTTAAAGGAATTGGTCAATAGCAAAGCAACAATTATATAGATTTTTTTATCTACATGTTTGTTCATAGAAAATACTGATACTGATTTTTATGCAAAGTTTAATTCCAAATATGATACCAAAGGCGAACATTGTCAATATTTTCTGTGGAAAAATATCCATCTTTTGGATGTAGAATATCTCGGAAACAAGTTGCTTTAGGTACATGACATGAAAAATGAAAAGTGTAGAGTTATTGAAAAGGAGTTGATTGAAATGAAAATATGGTGTTCCATTTGAAAAAATCAAAATACCGATGTTTGAAAATGGCTAAGTTTGTGTTGTTGTATCGAACATCCTGTACAATTTATTTCAAATTCTTGGTATTGTCAATGAACATCATCGTATCGACCATCGATTCCCCAATTATCTTTAATAAATATTTCGAAATGTGAAATAGGTAATTTTTCGAAAAGAAGTCTACAAAATAGATTTCTTTTGAATAACTCGGCAACGCCGCAACGGAATTCAAAATTGAAAAAATCGTTGAGCAGCCAATGGAACAGCCGATTGGATTATATGAAAATATACTGGGTGTTTCATTTGAAAAAGAACAACTTTAGTTAGCCACGCATCAATGATGCACCCTGTATGATTGAGAATAATTTTGGAAGGGGGTCTTAGATGGTCCCTTTGACAAAAAAATATAAGAAATCGAAATAGTGATACATTAAGGAGCAATGAACCACGAGAGTCCTGTTGACTCACACATATATATATATATATATATATATATATATATATATATATATATATATATATATATATATATATATATATATATATATATATATATATATAGAATAACATGAGATAACGGAATAACTGGATATCGGGATAACGGGATAACGGGATAACGGAGATAACGGAATAACGGGAAAATGGGAAAACGGTATACGGGATAACGGGAAAGGAAAGAAAAAGGGGGAACGGAAAACGGGTAACGGAAAAAAGGAAGGGAAAACGGGATAAAGAAGGGGTAAGAAAAGGTAACAGAGGAATAAAAGAAAAAAAAAAATAGGAATAAAATAGGAAGTTTAAAAAACTATAACCCGACTACGGAAAAAATTAAATAAACTAAAAAGTAAGAAACAAGTTAGGTGTTGATTGCTATCATCGTCTTATTAATGTTATAATTCAATTCATAGGCCGAAGTTTTTTTTATTCTGATTGACGGCATCTCCATTGTTTTTATTTGTCTATCAAACTATAATGTTTGCTTTTTGTAGTTGACAATGCACGACCGTGGCATCTGAATTGAATTATGACGTTAATAATGTGGAACTGCCAGAAGACTTCAATAGAACTGAATAAACAGGAATATTCGACATATTAAATCAGAAGAATTGTCGACTCAATGAGACGATGATAGCAATCAACTTGTATCTTACTTTTTAACCGACGAAACCAAAAAGGAGGAGGTTCTCTAGTCGACGCGTATTTTTTTTTATGTATGACCCCGCATAATTTTTCACAGAGCAGTTCGATTCCGATGATTCTTTCTTCAATGGATAGGGTGTACTTCAAAGTTGGTCCCATTCGAATTTGAACGAAAAACTCCATCCCTAAGGGTAGCAAAATGCTGGATATTGATCGTTCACCCTCTGAATTTTGGTCCGTTAACCGATTCTATCAGGCATAACTTTGTAGTGGGTTTTTCCATTTGGATGATTCTTTTTTAATTAGATAGGGTATACCTCATAGTTGATCATATTACAATTTGGAATGAAATGGTCCACCTCTATTGGTAGAAAAATAGGGGATGATTGATTTTTCACTTGTGAACATTGGTACACATATGTAGTTGACATTGGCAGATCCTCCTACATCCGTCACAATAATTACATTCTACGAAAGGATGGAATTATATACAAAGTGATGAAATCAACTAACCAGAACTTTCAAAAATAATTTATATTATATAACAATAAACAGTTAAAGTAGATAATCATTTTATTTAACAGTTAATAGTTGAAGTAAGCTAGGTAAGTAAGTATTTTGGAAGTAATAAAAAATTAAGTAGGTAGTAATTAGTAGATTTCAGCCACAAAAAAATGAAAAATAAAAACATTTTAACAAAAAATTAAACCGACGAAAAAATCAACTCAAAAGTAGAAAATATAATAAACCTTCTTAGTCTTAACGATAATTTTGAGTCGGCGCCAAACAAACTAGCCATTGAATTAGGTAAAGCGTGAAATGATGGCAGCGAAATGCACAGCGGCGTTTTGATTACTTCTCCAGAGTAATATAATGATTGATTTTTTGAAAATATGAACAGGATGTTCATAATATCAGATGCGGAATCATCTGCGACTGAAAGATAAACTTTAGTTACTATCTTCCATCGTCAAGATAACCTCTTGTGGGGTATTCATGTTGAAAAGGGAAACATTCTCAATTGAATATTGAATAGAAAGATTTTTCTATGAATTGAAAAATCCACGATAAAAATGAAGTTATTTTTTGTGAATGTCTAACAGAAAACAACTTCTTTCCCGGCAAAAGCCACGCTGGACATTGAACTACATCCGCTAGATATTCTGAAGAGACCCTAACTAAAAAGAAAAAATCTGAACTTGAAAATTTGCATTTTCATTCAGATAGTTATTTGATTTTCAGCTCCAGTCTTAATTAGGAACTCATAAAGATGAATGAGGCAAAGAAGAATGTTTTCCAAAAGAGAGTACTCTCCAGAAATTATTCGTAACATCGACGCAAGAGAAGCATCGCATTCACTAGGTCTTCAATACATTTTTGTAGACGAAAATCTATTTCACGCTTCCACGATCATCAGGAAGACCGGAAGAAATGGGAAACACATTTTCAAGAAGCAATCTCACTTTGCAAAGATGGAAAAAGTTAGAATCATTTCTTTTGGAGAGACACTTTGAAATTAGTGTTTTCTGACATTAAAACCTGTCATGGGGTATGATAGATTGATTTTTTGAAAATATGAACAGGATGTTCATAATATCAGATGTGGAATCATCTGCGACTGAGAGATAATCTTTGGTCACTATCTTCATTTTTATCGTGGATTTTTCAATTCACAGAAAAATATTTCTATTCAATATCCAATTGAGAATGTTTCCCTCTTTTAAAATAATGATCTTTGATAATTGTTTGTTTGGCGCCGACTCGAAATAAGTTACTCACATTAGCTTAGGAGCTCAATTATCTTAAGACTAAGAAGGTTTATTTTATTTTTCACTCTTCAGTTGATTTTTTCGTCGGTTTAATTTTTTGTTAAAAAGTTTTTATTTGTTATTTTTTCCGTAGTCGGGTTTTTATTGTTTTGGCAGTGATAGTGACATTAAGCAAAATTATTTCGGTCAATCACAATACATACCTACCAGGAAAAATTAGAACAAATATTAGGTTCTCAGGGTGCATAGTAACAATTTCAGTTATTGAAGTCGCCATTACTGTAAAACCGTAATCAGATAATTTTCGTAAATTTATAAAATATCGCTTTAGTTATGGATGAAGAAAGTTATTTCAGTGATACATCTGATATTCCTGCCGATGTGATGGAGTCAGTTAGCTTAGAACTACCAGTAAAGTCCAGACTACTATATGAAAAAGAATATGATGCATTTGATAGTTGGTGTTCTCAGAAAAAAATATCTAAGGTATCAGAACCCGTAATTTTTGCGTATTTGGGAGAAAAATCTAAAACTATGAAGTGAAGGCATTTCCTTAAAGAAAAAAGGCTATAAGCGTTTTTCACGAGAGAAGAGGTAACTAAATTTTTGATGCTGCGGATGGAAAATTTGTATTGATGAAAGTAGTAATGATTATGGCATTGTCAGGCGCCTGTCGCCGGGACGAACTTTCTAAAATGACAAAACATGATATTGATGACAAGGATTCTCATATAATTGTAAAAATTCCTGATTCAAAAACGAAAATACAAAGAACATCCGTAGTCCCAAATAACAATGAACACAAATTCAATCCAGCGGCTAAGTACATGTCACTGCGTCCCAAGATAGCAGAAAACCCTAGATTTCTCCTTCATTATAGAAATGAAAAATGTACATTTCAAGTATTCGTAATGAATACTTTTGCAAAAATTCCATGTCTAATTGCATCATTTCTTGGATTACCTAATACTGCAAAATATACTGGCCATAGTTTTAGAAGGTCCTCTGCGTCGCTTTTGATTGGCTCAGGGACTGATATTTTGAGACTTCATGATGGATGGGGATCGTCAACCGTTGGAAAAGGCTATGTGGAGCCGTCCGTGGAAGAAAAAGTGAAAATTGGAAACGGTATTTTTAGTGGTAACATTATATAAGAAAAGCCATTTGATTTAGTATTACCAAAATCATCGTTTGGAATTAACATACAGAATAACAGCAATTGTACTATTAATATAAATCTTGTGAAAAATTAGTATGGATGGAATATGATTGTAACATGTTTAATAAAAAATGATTGAAGTGAGAATGATGGGTATTACCAGTATTTAAACAACGTAGGTCTGTACTTTTTTGCACGCCGTGCAGATTTTTTTTTGCACTCTGTTCAAAAATAGTCTACTTTTAACATTCAAAAGTCATCAAAAATGACACATTTTTGACGTAAGTATTGGAAAAATATATTCAAAATCTGTACAAAAAACTTTCTATCACGGACACGACCATCAACAACGTCTGCCCGAGATTTTATTAGAATTATTTTTTTGCACTGAATTTGTACTTTATAACATCTCATTGGAGTTATTAATTTGTTGCTAGTAGTATAATAGTATATTATGCAATGAGCACAAAATGATGCCCATTTTGCACGAGTATGAAATTTGCAGCACGAGCCGAAGGCAAGTGCTGCAATTCATACGAGTGCAAAATGGCCATTTTGTTGCGAGTTGCACACTATACTTTTTCTATGACAACATATCGTTGCATTGCAAAAACTTTGAAAGAAATAAACTTATGATATTTCATTACTCTGAATTCGCCGCTAATGGGCTTTCTATCAGAATTAAAATATAAATTGAAAAATATAAATTTTTTATTTTAATAGGACACAGAAAAGAGCCTATAAATTATGTATTTTGGAGAACTTGATTGCTGATACTTAATTCTTTCGAAATTGATAATTTGTCGACTTGAAGTAGACGGCTTCTAGCGATTTTTCATTTCTAAATTCGTTGGTATGCCTGATGGTATGTTCTGTATTGCATTTGCAATTTTATTTGCTATGTCAAGCTTACTTTTCTTCGATTCATCAATATATCCCTCAGCGACTGTAGTAGATTTCCAGCCACCGTGGCGTTTTATCGTGGTTATGTCACCTCCAGCATCAACAAGAATTGTTGCGGAGGATCGGCGAAAGCAGTGCCCAGTATATAATTCGTAATTTGGCAATTTTAAATAATTGGCAATGTCTTTTCCCATAGCTCCAAACTTATTCAGACCTATTCTCTGAATGGTACACTTTCCTTTTTGATAATTAATGAAAAACCATAGACCATTAGCATTTTGAGGGGCGAAGATTTGCGTATTTTTTATAAATTTCGTAGAATTTGCCAGTTACAGTAAAATCCTCGACCCTTAGCGATCGAACTTGGATCGAGAGATCGTGTGTTCTGAAGCTTGTCAGCCATTAGGTGAAGAAATAGAATTTTGTTCATGTTGAAATAACTAATGAATTAGAGCATCTCCCTTTCTTCTGCGAAAGTGATTTCAAAGCAGTGAGTTATAGTGTGATATCGAGGTATGTAGAAATATTTTTGACCACATTAAATATATGTCATATTGATATATTTTCTAACGAGAACGTGGTATATTTCTTCATGAAGTCCCGTTATCTTGATTCATCAAAGACGTTGCTCAGTAAACAGCGATTAGATTTATTCAGGTCAGCAGATAATTGATTCCAGTGCAGTACCATATTATTTTTCAATGATTTCAGGTAGAATTATAAATATTACATGTAATATATCGAATTGAATCGAGATATCGGTGTTCAGTCTCATCAAGGGTTCAAGGGTTCATTGGGGTTTAAGAGGGTTGCTCAAATATCATGGTATCACTTACACTGATTTGGATATATTTTTGGTGTCAATCACAAGAAGTTTCCGATATTGTTAGATACTATATATTTTTCATGGTCTTGGGGATGTATATTTGTATAGTTTCTGATTTGGTGATAATTATTACAGAGCTGTAATTTTTGCTTTTGACCTAGGTGAAGCAATCATATATATGTATATATTTAATCCTTGGAGTTTGGAATATTCTTTCATCTTATAGAAAACTTTATGAAGAAGTATTTGACGATTGGCCAAAGAAAATTCTTATACACTTTCTCTGAATATCATGAAATTTTGGTATCAAATTCTTCAAAATTAATTATGCTGAATTCTGATTTTTATTTTTGTAAAAATAGTTTTGGCTGATCAAGTCAGAACAACCTTCTTTTCTTTATATAGAGCAAAGATCAATTTTTGTCTATGTCAAAATTCAATGTTGAATCTGCAATTTTAGCATTCAATATTAATGACAAATCTCAGCACAGGCTGATTTGTAAGTTCAAATAATTTCAAGCGATAATCTCTTGATGAGATTACACTCATCTGTAACAACTGCGTTGAAGAGTGCATTGAGAAATTCCAAATTCCAAGAAGTTGAATGTTTTAGTAAAAACAAATTATGTCACAAACAATATTGTTTTTCATGTTGTATTGCTGAGAACAATCATTCCATGGACAAGAAGCTGATGCTTGTCTGTTCCATCTGATCGGTCGCCCCTGATTGCGAGCCACACGACTTCGCTAAGTCTAGCTACAAGCTACACAACACTCAATCAGAGGTACATCGTCGTCGATAAAACCGACACGTTCAGCAACCTTAAACAATACTCTTTGGAAACTCAAAATTGTCATACCGCAGAACTTTTGTACATATTTGTTATACAGCAGAAACTCTTGTACATTTGTTAATAGACTAATATAAATTGGGTATTTGTTTTATTGTTGTAGTGATTTACAGAAGGAAACATTATTTGATTTGCAATTAATATTGGCTAGGAAGCTTGAATTTTTATCCCAATTAAACAAAAAATTCTGGCGTCCATTCAAATTTACAATTTAAAAACCCTTTGCTTGAAACATAAAAAAAATTTAAACTAGCAAGGCGGTCCAAAGAACTCCACACCCTTCTTCACTGAATAGCCTGGGCATTCTATTACAATGATAAACATGTTACAATACATACTGTTGTACAAAATGTCTGATACTTTATCAAATGAGTAAATAGAACAATAATGAAAAAAATAAAATTTGTTGAATGAGCACGTATCATTCAACGACACTGTATGACTGATTCATAATTATTTGTAACTCTCTACACACACTGGGTATAAAATGAATTCGATTCAATAATAAAATATGTGAAATAATTCTAAGTATAGATTCAATTAATACAATAAGTCAAAATATTTCGGAATGTATTTCAGAGTAATGGAAGTTTTGTTTTTATGCATACTACAAATAACTGGAGATTCTGTAGAGTAGTAAAAAGCTAATTTCATTTATGATTAAAAAAACAACAAATACTCAGATATGTGGTTGAAATAAAAAACATTTCCACTTTATTAATATTGATATGATATGAAGGATTGAAAATTTTGTTTTATTCGGTTGAAAAATGAGGCCTTCAGTCGTGAAGTCCTTCAAATACTAAATATTCTTTGAAATACATAGAGTTTCCGAAATATTTCCAAAATATGTCCAGGGACATTTCAATATCTCGCTGGGGGTCTATTTTCGAATGTAGAAAAAATTTGTCGAATTCGACATTTGTCGATAGAAATTGTCGCACAACTTGAAATTGTGGTATTCTCTATTGGTTCCGACATCCAAGACGTATGAGACAAAAATTGTCGAATAGCATGAGCTGGCAACACCGAATTAACGACTCTCAAATGTGGTCTGTGCAAGGTATCAAGAAGGTGTCCACAGGGAGGGTTTTGTCCCCTTTATGGTTCCTGATGGTCGACGACTTCTCACGGAGCTAAATGAGTCAGGGCTGTACACAAACAGGGAGCTGGCAAGACCAACCGGTACACCTGTCTGGGAGAATTCAATGATAGTCTTAGCAGAGTAGAACAGTGGTGTTCTACCGGAGGTTGAGAGTCAATCCAGAAAAAGCTAACAAGCAAAAATAGGAACTCTTCCAGAGTATACGTTTCTCAGGAAGACAGCTTCCTACAAAGGGTCGTACGAAACACCTTGGAGTCATCATAGACTCCAAGCTGACTGGAACGACAGATTGAAAATTGCACCGAGAAGGCTATCTGCTCCTACTGGGCATGCAGAAGAGCCTTCGGAAAGAGGTGGGGCTTGGAAATAAAACCATATACTGGATATATACGGCATTATATCGATGACGATTCTAACTTACGGGTCCATCGTTTGGGACCGGCACCACAAGAAGCAAGTCCAGAAATGAACTAGATGAAGTACAGAGACTGGCTTGCCTACGAATGGCAGGTGCCATGAAGACGACGCCTACCAGAGCTCTAGAAGTTCTGCTAGGACTGCCACCTCTGCACCTAGTCATTGAGCATGAAGCCATGCGTACTGCCTACAGACTCCAAGGCACAGCCAATGGATGGTCACGGAGCAGACCATGGACACTCAATATTTGGAAAAGGCAAGGAGGGCTGTCCAATCTTACAAATGGAAAGAGACATCATCCTGCTGGTTCTGAATTTCAAGAAGGGACCACAAATCATCATCCTCACGAGGAACAAATGGAAAGACGCACATCTTACTTCCACTGATGGGAGATCAATCTGGGGAGCATAATTTGGAACCCAAAGATGTCAAAAAGATTCAGCTGAGGAAACTGCAGAGTTCGTCAAAGAAATAGGCATGCCTAGCTGATTCTCAGATCACGTGGGCGCACAATGGGCCCAAGTAAAGAGGCCTACGTGCACGGAGTTCTCCGGAACCAGCCCACGACGTGCATAGAAGATGTGTTCGGTGCCTATGTGGTTTTGGTTGGAGTTTGAACACGGTTAGAAGTTTCCTTTACAGTTTTACGCAAACAACATTCCGATTTGAATATTTCAATATAAGTAGGTACCACAATTCAATCTGGTTGGTAGGTACTTATGAAGTGTTTGATAACCTTCGAAAGGTATTGAGGAAGCCGATGTCCCTGTTCCACAAATGGTTCCGGGATATCAATCAATCTCTAGCCAATTCCTTGGTTCATCTGAATGTGTTGATAGAACTTTTATCAGATAAAACCCGAACGCATTTCTATATATACCTTGTCTGTCTCAAGGCCGTTGATAGTTCCTTGATTTTCTAAATTTCAAATCGCCATTTCAACCCATGAAATTTATAAAAATCTGTCAAATATGTCATCTCCTTCGACATGAATTGTCGACTGCTCTAGACCACTCACAATTTGTCTACGAAAATTTTCGAATGCGACATTTGAGAATGAGAGATTGCGTTTTTTGTTCGACAATTAGAAATCTCGCATGCGACACAATATGTCACCGTTTGAGAATAGACTCCCTGGTATTACTAATTCAAAAATTTCATTTGGAAAAATACCACAAGAGAAACAATCTCAATTATTCAAAATCGTTTTGATAAGATTAATATAACTTGAAAATAGTGAATCATTTGAGTGATAATATTTTTTTTGAAGATATGAACAGGATGATCATAATCAAATGTGGAATCATTTTCAACAAAAATATAGGTTTCAGTGGAATCGTTGAGCTAACCATCAAAAGGAAAACATACTTATTGAAAATCGAAAAAAATCTACTAGTGATAATTTCATGACAGATGTTGCCTTATAGCAGTTATATTTGTGGACAACTTATCCATTCAGTCCGTATTACTCGAATGGAGATTGTGAAAATTTTTCCGGACTCAACATACCGATCTAGCAAAGGAAGATGTATATGGGGTAACTTGTCTAACAGGTATATTTATTAAATTGACTCCTACAAATGTTCTACTTGATGTTTAATTTGAAATTATTTATCGCATTTAAATAATTTTGAGAATATTGTAGATATTAGTATATATTATAATCTGATGGGTCCTCAAAATCATTGATTAACCTCATTTACGAACTCAGAAAGACGAAAATAAACATCCTGACTGAAATATCAATTCCAAACGATATTCACTCATAAATGTTCCAGTTACGGAATATTACAATACAGGGGATTCTTAATAATATGCTAATATTTGAGGAGGTTACTCTTGGGGTCCATTTTGAGAAAAAAAAATTCATATGAACATATGTCCTAATGTCTTAACTCTGAACTAGAGGGTGCTAAAGTTTTAAGAAAAAATTTTTTTTTTATGATAACTTTGGTATGACCCTAGATATTTTTGAGATTTTTGTTTGCATTTTATATGCAACAAAAGGCATTTTCTTCTGTACAAATAATTTTTTATTCCATGCCAGTGGCGTTCGTGCGGGATTTGCACTGAATCATTTTAAAGAGAGAAGTGATACACTACTGCTTAGCTTTTCCTTGAATTAAAAATTATTTCTGGAATTCAATTTTTTTTTCTGAGCAAATCTGGTATCTTGATTTTTTTTCGTTTGACGTACGGTTTTCGCCTAAAAAAATAAAATTCATTAATTTGCATCGAGACCACTTACGAGAAAAAACAATTTATGTAACTTTAACCAAAAATGTATTTAAGAGAATAATTTTCAAACGGTAAAATTATGAGGTAAGTAATCCAAATACATTTTGGAATGCTAACACAATACTACCCTGAACGTACAAAGACATAAATTAAATCAGATGTTCAAATGTGAGCCTCCTGCAAATATGCTGCCTCTTCTCTTTGGAAAATAGTTTCGCAAGAAACTATGATGCGATTCCTCAACTGCTCTTCAGTATGAATTGGTGTGCTGTAAACCAATGTTTCAAGATGACTCCACAGGAAATAATCCAAACTATTGAGGTCCGGGGACCTGAGTGGCCATGCATGTGGTCCTCCGCGACCTATCCAGCGATTATTGTAATTTTGGTTTGAATATTCGCGCGTCAGAGACTGAATCACACACAGTCGACTTCTTCTAAACTGGGAACATCTTCCATCAAAGCTGGAATTCTTTTTCGAAAAACTGCCGGTAAACATGCCATTTAACCATGGAGAAAATAGGGCCCAATTAATAATCACCGCATATTCCAGCCCACATATTACCGGAAAACTGCCCCTGGTGACGGGATTCCAAGATTGCTTGTGAGTTTTCTTCAGCCCAAATATGATTATGGTGAGATTTTGGATGGCGTTTCTGGAAAAATTGGCTCATTTCAATCAAATAATGGATTTTCATACACTTTTTGAAGAAACTATTGGCAAAAATTCATCCGTAATGGAAAGTCGCGAGGGAGTAGCACCTGAACTCGTTGGATATGGTAGGGATATAATAAAAAGTCATGGAGAATTTTCCAAACAAGAATATGTAAAATATTCAAATTGTTCCAAATTTTTCGTGTACTTCATCCGGGATCTTCCCCAATTGAATTCAAAACAGCTACCTCAATTTCTGGTGTTGTTACAGTACGTTCTACCCCTTTTAGATGATTGTCTGGTTCAGAACTTTCCTTTGCGCACAACCCTCTATGAGTGTTTGAAAATGTTGGTGCATTCGAAATATTTCTATTTGGAAAGCGGTCTTCATACAACCGCCTGGCTTCCAGTGCGTTACCATCACCAAGCCCATACATGTAATGCATATCTGCAAACTCAGAATTTGTGAAATGGAGCATGTTTCTTCAATAATATTACGTGACAACTAGACTAGCTAGACAACTGTCAAAACTGTTGTTTACAAAACTAAATCTGCTGTTTACCTACTAGATACATTTTTAATCCTTGATAATACCCAATTTCATAACAACGTGCAGAAATTTTTTATTTTTTTATTGGTGCCCCTTTTTACCCATTTAAAGCACGCCTCAGCGTGTTTAAATCGAACTTTAAAAAACGCGCGTTTTTTAAAGGTAACCATGACAACATCAACAAATCGAGAAACGTGAAGTCTAAATGACAAATTTTTGATTATTGATCTGATAGGAGTACCTTGTAACGTCAGATAAAATATTACTAACAATTCCTTCATTTATATGTGCTCCTCCATCCATTTGATGAACTTTTCATATTCTTTTTTATATATATCACTGGATTTTCGCGGTATTAACCGCGATTCTGTCTCACTATTCGAAAAATCGATATTAGAATCATTCATTTTTGAGCTCTGGTGACAACAAATATTGATCTTTGGTAACAAATTGCAAATGAATGTTTTTCTCATTCCATGACCGAAAGGTATACTGATGTCAATCACGAATTCAACCTTCTTGCTTATTAGTTCTTATTTCTATTTTTGTTAGTAATTTTATCCAGTATATATGATTTCAAAGTGCACAAATAAATTGAATACGTAAAGTACTTCAGTGGATAACTGTCTTAAACACTTGCTCTATTTCGAGCACTCCGGCTGCGCCGTCGTGCTCGAAAAATCGCGCGTGTTTTAAAGCCCTTTTTATCCACTTATACTTTAATATACTATTTCTTATGCGAAAACCGTACGTCAAACGAATCTAGAGACCAGGTTTGCTAAGAAAAAAATGAGGAATTCAAAAATTATTTTTACTTTGAGAAAAAGCAGTGGCCTATCACTTTTCTCTTTAAAATGATTTAGTGCACGAACGCCACTGGCAATAATACGAATTTATATTTTCGATGCATAGAAAATACGTACTACATTTCACAAAAATTTCTGGGGTCATACCAAAGTTATCATAAAAAAATAATGTTTCTCAAAACTTCAGCACCCTGTAGTTCAGAAGTTAAGACCTCTAGGACATAGATTCATATGGTGTTTTCAGGACCCAAGAATAGCCTCCTTGAATATAAGCATGTTATTAAGAAACCCTGTATAACTGCATAAACAAAAAATTCAATAATTACTCACCTACTTTATTTTTTTTCTTTTCTTCAGAAGTACTGGCAGTACTTGCGTTCTCCTTATTTTTAGGCCCTCCCATTTTTTGTAAATCGCACACTTGTAACAAGATGCCATTTGAGATGTTTCTCGCTGTGTTTTTAGTCACTTCTTCCAGCATACCAAATCTGAAATAAAGAAATACTTTATACGATGAATTTCAAAGAACATTCAAACACGAATGCAATGGATTATATTATATACAGGTTGACCCAGGGTTAAACGTTAAGGGTAGGTTTTTAGGTGAAAATAAGTTTTTTTTCCTACAAGCACATGTCCTGACCTGCTTTGTTTTCGAGATACAGAAACAGTAAGGCCGACTGTTTTAAGATAAAGGTTGCAAATCAGTTGATCTTGCAACTCTTTTGTAACCTTGGCAACGTGTAGTAGTGTGAATCCGCAGACGAGTCGATTCAAATGAAACTAGTTTGCAATCAGTCACAAATCGGTTGTACGTGACCATTTTCCGCGGTCGCAGTTGCGTTGCAGTTTGAAGTCGCCCGCGTTCAAGGTGTTTACCAAGTGGTTATACAGGTTATTTCAAAAATGGCTGGTCAAGAACTGAATTTGAAATTTGTCGGAGAGGTAGAGAACCACGAAGAACTATACAATTATAAACTTCCTGGGTACTCAAGAAAAGACGTGACAGAGAAAGCATGGCAACAAGTGGCTGTCAAAATGAATATGTCTAATTTATTATTGCAATATTTTATAATACAGATTTCCCCTTATGTATGGATGGACCCAGTACTCCCATTGTATCCTGCGTTGTCAATCATGTCTTCCTCATCAGAGTCAGAATTTTACATAAATTAAATGCCCTGTTCTTCAAACTGATTGAAAATGTTTCATAATAGTCGTATCCGTGTGCGTGCTGAAGTGTCATATTAGTTGTAAACTGGTTTCAAGATCAACTGATTTGCAACATTTGACTCAAAACAGTCGCACCGTGGGTGGTCGGCCATATACGCAACTGAAACCATGAAACCAGTTGCGTGCAACCATGAAACCAGTCGCGAACGCGATTTTTCTGTTTGACGCAACGTATGCCCGTCCACTTGCGCGACTGCAACCTATTTTCTACGCAATCTTTACGAAACTCATTGCACGAAACCAAATGTGTCGGTTGCATATTGACCAGTTGCGTTCGATCTATATACTGAAGCGGTTCGTAGGTGCATTTTTAAAGTTGTTTTGCCCTATACGTTTTTGGAAGAATGCCTAGAGCTTTGTCGACTGTCAAGCAAGTTTCGAATATTGCTCTAGTGCAGGAAATAGAGACATATCCTTGCCTATATAATTATAAAATCAATGAGCACACTTTCCGCACTCATTCTGTACATTTGTTGGAATTTTACCGGGTTTTGCATTTCCTCTGTTATTATTGAGGGGCACCCACCAAAGAGAAGAGTAAACGTTTTCTGATTAGGAGGTACTAATAAGCTCTGGCCAATCAGAATCTCGTAGGATTAACCCGTCATAGTGACGTACATGGACATGAGTACAGGTGGCCCACGTAACATACAGTGTGGTCCAATATACATTCAAGAGCCTGTAACTCTCAGATACCAGAGTGCGGAGTGCGCTAGTCCGCCACTGTTCAGAGAGAATGGTGGCCATGACCTGTCCATATACGTCACTATGACTTACAAATTATCTTTCATTTCTTTCTATTAGTTTCACCATTGTCTTATGGGGAATAGACTCTCCTACTCAGATAACGTTTACTCTCTTTGGGCACCCACCACTCAAATTTCTATCGGACGACGACATCGTTCAAACTGAACACCAAATAGGTTGCACAAATGGACGTAAGAGGGCGCAACTGATTTCTTGAAACCGGTTTCGTGGAACTGGTCACATGCAACCGGTTGCTTATATGGACAAGCCGCCTAACAGTAACAAAGTTTTCAGAAAAAATCAATTTCTTGTTAATTACTCAAAAACTTTTTGGCTGATTTTGATAAAAATTGAAAAACCGTTTACCTGCATGTATCAGGAAAAAAACTCATTTCAACAAAATTCAGGTCAAAGGTAGCCGGGCACATTCTCGACAACAATTGAATGTTTGTTTGTTCGACAGCCTGTGACATGTTAATTGATTAAAGGGGGCTACAGACGTTCTAATTTTTCGGAACTGATATCGGAGGGCCGACGTCGGGATTCATTGGATCGACTTTAATCTTCGCGATCAAGTGCTATCAGTTACTAGTTATACGTGAACCGGCAAGGATGGCTCCTACTCTGTTGAGAAGAAAAAAATTGGGATTGCTCTAACAGCGATTGGGACCCAATCACCCCTTTTAAATGGAAGAAGAACACAAAATATCTTAGAGCATATACGCGGAGCACTGTTAACAGGATATTGATGGCAGATGGTCGTCACGCATATCACCTCAGAATTTGCTACCCGATGACTTGCACGAAGAATATAATTTTCGAAAGGTTCTTGGGGCAAATAATAAATTATGCTTCCTATTTGGACTAACGAATGAACTTTGTCCCTGGCTGGTATCTTTAATCAGCATAATGCACACATTGCTTGTGCTATAAAAGTCAACAATTTTCAACATGAATTTTCGTGCAACGTTTGGATGACATTATGCGACGACTCTCCCATCGGACCATATTTCCTGCATCTGTAACGGAATGGTCCAGCTTACGATTATTTTTTAGAAAATGATTTTGAACCAGTGTTAGATGACATATCCCAGGCAATACAAAGATGTCCTAAAGATATCTCGGCGAATTATTTTTAGGAAATTGTGATGCCTTTTATAACCTTTTCGAGAGGTTGTTGAGAGCTCTATTTCTCCGTCAAATGTCCGCCGCCGGGATATTCTCAGCGAGTTTTAGCGATATTCCACGTGGAAACTCTCGAAAAAGATCTCTGCGAAATCTTGTGGCGGATGCTTTGGGAAATTGTCATCTACATCTCATGTCGAGGTCTCTGTGAGCTCGCTGTATGATCATCGTAGGAAGTGCCTCTGGCGAGTTCTGTGGGAACTTCGCATATACCGCCTTTTGGCGAGTTCTTTAGGAGATTCACGTCAACTGCTTTTGTTGAGATCTCTGCGAGGTCGCTTGCTGTGCTTCTGGCGTGGTCTTCAAGAGTTCACATTGAGAGTTGTACAAGATATTCCTATTTACAACGCGCACAGTGATTCTGGTGTGGTCTTCAAGAGTTCGCATTACGAATTGTATCCTCATATATTGAGAAATAAAAAACGATCTCAATTGTAAATTAAAAAACTTATTTTTTCAGAATTAGAAAAAATCTAAGATGAAAAATTGAAGTTACTTTTTGTAATATCTAAAAGAAAACAACTACTTCCCAGCCACTATGGCATGCTGGACATTGACATTATCTGATATATAGAATTTATATCACAATAAATATTGTGAAATATCCCGAAATTTTCACCTTAAAAATTCCTATAGTGAATGTTTGCATTTTCATTCTGATATTTGAATGAAAAATCTTTCTCAATCAAGATTGGATAAACAGTTTTTCAATCAAATATCTGAATCAAAATGTAAATAAGATTTATTCAGGTTAAAAGTTAGGGATTTCGCACAATAGTTGTTTTCTGTTAGATATTACAAAAATTAACTAACATTTTTCATCGTAGATTTTTTCTAATTTTGATTTTGGACGTTATCAATGATTCGCATAAAGGAAGCTTCAAGTGCTTGGAAAGCATGTGTCTATTAGGAAAGAGTTGTCTAAGGATGTTGAAGGATGCCTGGTAAAGATAGCTCACATGTTTGGTGAATCTCAGCTCAGAGTCGAGCCACAATCCTAGATTTTTACATTCTTTGACTATAGGCAATATATCACATCCGATTTTCATTTTCATATCTTCACGAGCACTTTCCACTTTCTTTTTCGAACCGAATAACATGATCTGTGATTTTTTTGAATTCAAGCGTAAATTATGGGCAGTGGAAAACTCGTACAATTTATTCAAATCTTAATTTATATTATTTTGTGTTGCAGAGCATTGAAAGATAAATACAGTTGAGTATCATCGGCGTAGTGATGAATTTTAGCAAATTATATAATTTTAAAAATATCGGAAATGTATAAAGAAAACAGGAGTGGCTCCGGTATAGATCCTTGGGGAACACCGTAAGCCACCATTAATGAATCAGACTCCATACCTCCTAAGACGACGCGCTGGGTACGATTTGATAGATCACTTCGAATGAATTCTACAGCTCCATTAGAGAAGCTCAAAGTTTGAGACAAAGAATAGAATAGTCCAGTGTATCGAAGGCCTTACTGTAATCTAATAAAACCAAACAGGAAACTTCACCATTATCTGCGGCTTCGAAAAGATCATCCGTGATGGCCAAATGAGAGGAAGTAAATTGTACAGGTGTGATTATTTGATGCGTGTAAATGTAATCTGCCATTTGATCTTTCATTATCATTTCAAGGGCTTTGGAAAGGGAAGGCAGGATGCTCATAGATCTCAGGTCGGAGAGCAGCGTGTTTCCAATTCGAAGGAAATATGTTCATTTTTATTGGGGTATTGAAAATTAAAGTTATGTGTTCGATTAAATGGGACTGTACCAATTGTACCATACTTATGGAGATTCCATCTGTTCCAACTGCATTACTTTTTATCTTAGTCAGATATTCATTGACCGTTACTGAAGATATATTTTTGGAAGTGAATACAGGATCAATAACTTGATTTTTATATTTATCGAGGAGGGAAAGTAGTATGTCAGATTTTTCTGGTTGCGTTATATGATTGAAGTAACAATTTATTCTATTAACGCTTTTCAGTTGGTCTGGAAGACAAGGCATTGCCTTCTGATGGAGAATATCATGTGACCTAAGTGTGTTGAAAGTTTCTTCAGATTTTTTTCTGCGCATGTTCGAGATATGCTTTTTTCTCGCGACGTATTGCTCCAGTAGTGTAATTTCTCAAATCAGTATAACTTTTCCAAGATGCGGAGTTTATGAATTTTTTGTACCTGCTAAAAGCTCTATCCCTGAATCTTATCATCTCTTTGATATTATAAGTGCGCCAAGGAGCTGGTGACTCTTGTAGTTCGGAAGGGTGCGTGTGAATTGGTATCCTGATTGAAGAACTAGATACTCAGAACTTACAGGAGGAAGGCCTCATAATGACGATGCTTTAACAAAAATGCATAGATAAGGCGTACTTACTAAAAAGCACAAAATGAAATAAGTAATAAAAAACCTTTTTATAGACAAGCTTTCATTCCAATGCGCTAAAAAGTAGAAAATAAGCTTGTTGCTTTTGTATTCGAACTGAAAGCTGTGCGCGACAAGCTTTTGAATCTATAACTCACGGAATAACCTACGTCACACATCCAAAGCAATTATTTTTTACTTTTTCTACGACAATCTCGATAAATGTTCATTTTATAACCGTTACTTCAATCATAAACAAGCACATTTTGTACAGAATTTCATTTTTGCATCGGTTGCTAGGCAAGTTGCTAAGCAACAAATGCGAAATGGAATATTTCGTTGAAAAGGAAAACATTCTCAATTGAATATTGATAGAAAGATTTGAAGTTATTTTTTGTGAATGTCTAACAGAAAACAACTGATTTTATGAACATCCTGTTTATATTTTCAACAAATCAATCGGAATATTTCGTGTTAAGGTCTAGGTCACTTTAAAATCACGATGACTACGGCTTGTCAAATTATGACGTCCAGCGACAAATTGATGAAATGTCAGCAGATCGTTTCTGTCAAAGTTTTAGTAGGGAACGAGTAATTTCATAATTGTTTTCTATAAAAACTACTAATTAAAATGGAAACTGATAGTGATATTGACTTAGATTTGACACTTCCGAACATAATAGAAGCAGCGAAGGTAACAACACTGAATTTATTACCGGAAACGTCGAAGAGTATGTATCAACGCGCTTATAACCTTTTTTTGGAATGGAAGGTAGATCAAAAGACAAAATCGTTTTCCGAGAACGTTTTAATGGCTTATTTTGGCGACTTAGCCAAAAAATTTAAAAGTTCCACTTTTGGTCACACTTCTCAATGCTGAGAACGACTCTTAGTATCTATAATGATATAGATATTTCCAAATATTTGAAACTGAAAGCATTCCTCAAGCGGCAGTCTAACGGCTACAAACCCAAAAAGTCAAAGATCTTTACAGCAAATGACATCGATAATTTCATTGAACAGGCTCCAGATGAAATATATTTGGCAACAAAAGTAAGTTTTATATTTCCATTTGATGGAAAATATGTTTAAGTAAACTAATTTACATTGTAGGTTGCATTAGTTATGGGAGTAATGGGTGCATGTAGAAGACATGAATTACATCAAATGAAAATTACTCATTTCAATGATCTTGGTTCAGCTGTTTTAGTAACAATACCAGACAGTAAAACCAAAATAGTACGAGATTCTACTGTAACTGGCAAATTCTACGAAATTTATAAAAAATACGCAAAACTTCGCCCTCAAAATGCTAATGGTCTATGGTTTTTCATTAATTATCAAAAAGGAAAGTGTACCATTCAGAGAATAGGTCTGAATAAGTTTGGAGCTATGGGAAAAGACATTGCCAAGTATTTAAAATTGACAAATTACGAATTATATACTGGGCACTGCTTTCGCCGATCCTCCGCAACAATTCTTGTTGATGCTGGAGGTGACATAACCACATTAAAATGCCACGGTGGCTGGAAATCTACTTCAGTCGCTGAGGGATATATTGATGAATCGAAGAAAAGTAAGCTTGACATAGCAAATAAAATTGCAAATGCAATACAGAACATACCATCAGGCATACCAACGAATTTAGAAATGGAAAATCTTGCCTCCGGCTTAAATTTCATACTCGTGCAAAATGGGCATCATTTTGTGCTCATTGCATAATATACTATTTTAGCGCATTTAAATAAAATATTGTCTTTAAAAAGGTTTTTTATTAATTATTTTCCACACTATGTGCATTCTTCTGTCCTTTTTAACCTCCGACGCATACAGAGGGGTATTATAAGTTGTTTAACCTGTGTATCTGCGTATCTGTCTGGACACCGTAGGTCCCAAACGGATGAACCGATTTTGATTTAGTCTTTTTTGTTTGAAAGGTGATTTGGTCGAGCTATGATTCAAGAAAATCTTTTCAGCCGTTTTATCATCAGCTCTTTTCTAGTTGATGAAGGGATGTGAGCAACTTCCACAGATTTGATCGTTTCGAAATTTGGTATCCTATTCCACTTCAATAATATTGCAAGAAAATGTTAACCTTGACCTGATGCTGCAGCATCACCTGAAATCTACAGGATACCCAACTCCTCACCAACTTACAGAAGAGTTATCGTTTTTGCGCTCATTGGAATGGTCTCATTGGAATAGGTTATAGATAGATGGTGAGCAGGGTCTGATTATGGAGCATGAAAGAGAAATGAGGATAAATTGGTCAGAGATCCCAAGCTACTTTCACTCGTTCAATCGATATGAAATTTATAAAAATAAAAACATTGTCAGAATACGCAGATTTTAACGGGGCAATATTTTCTGTCGCAATTTCGTGTTTCGTCCCGGAAAATATATGTGTGAATGTGGGGTTAGAGTTTCGATCGTAGCGTATCTACTAGTAATATATTAAGTTCAAAACACATGGAACAAAACTTAACTAAAAAAAATCAAAAAACCCCCGTCGCAATAAAAGCCTCTAACAAGTAGAAAAATTGCATGTATTGCCATTTTAAGTTTGATATAAGTAGTAATATTTTGATCCAAGCGTTGTCGGATCGGGACGACGCTTGGATCAAAATATTACTACTTATATTGAACTCAAAGGGCCAATACATTAATATTTTTATTTTTTTGAGATTTTTTTTGGTCGAGGGTTTTTTAATTTGTATAGGATTATACAGGTATTTGAGAAAGCACTCATGACTTGCCAGCATGGTCCCCTCTTCAACGGCGTCTACTGTCTGCCGACTTTGCCTAAATCCAGATTGATTGTTCTCCTGTTCTGGTCAATCCACTGTTTAACCCTTTCACTGCGGTAGAGAGTTTGCGTAATTTCATTGTCCAGACAGATGGAAGAAGCATTTTCCCGAAATACCATTCAGTCCAATCGGCCGGGCTTTCTTGTCTGCATGGGGTACAGTAGCGTTTTTTTTTCCACACGATAGGTTGGTCAGTCCTGAGTATAACTCTGAGTTGGCGCGGCACGGGGTAATAAAGGGATCAAGGATAATTGTCAGGTGAATTCGGGAGAACTGTGGAGTGGATTACAGAAGAGAATGTTCAAGAACGACTGGGGGGTTTGAAGCCCGAAGGAAGGCTAAAAATGATTTGGAAAAACATGTAATAATTTTTTTTGAGAATAATGAGTGTTATTGCTAGGTTTATTGAATATTTATTCACATAACCTATAATATTTATTTTAATTTCCTTATATAATGTACATTGTGATAGTTCAATAGTTATTCAATCAACTAGTGTATTAATGATGGTGATTAATGATCGAGATATTTGTAACGCGAGAGCGAAGCAAATGCGTTAATGTTCGAGATCATTAATATATAGTTGATAACAAAAATTTTCCGACGACCTCGTTCCTGGGGTGCACGTGCAATTTTTGATATTAATTTCCTTCAACTAGGAGGAAACTTAAAATACATAAATTTGACAGCGCGTAGGTAATATGATTTGACATTTGAATAACATTCGAATTCGTGAATGTTTGGTTGCATATATCACAATTATGCATTAAAAGATAAATTGAAGGTTAATAGGGGTCATTAACGATCGATTTCGTCTAGATTAAACAGCCTCGTTAATACGAGGTTGCCGGAAAAATAATTAGTAATTCAATTATTTATTTTATTCATCTTATTTTTGATGCGCCTGGTTTTAATTTCATTCGATACCTCTACACAATCCAGTCAATTTACATGTTCCGTGCATCTGTCTATATGTGAAGAATTTTCGTTACGCTATCTACTGTGCGAAAACTATTGTAGCTAGGAAAAAAGTTCAACACAAAACTCGTAGGCAATTTTTTGCTCTACAACTTTTGACTATATTTCACGTAGTACAATTGTTTTTGAGTTATTCGCAGAAAAAGCATGCGTTCCGACTTTGACTCGAAAACTCGCACAAATATTGATTAGACAGAAAAAATTATAATGAAAGAACATTCAATTATCTAATGAAAAGATCTCTTGTATTTTTCGCGTCCGACCAACCGTTTAGGAGATATATGACAAAACGCTTTTTCAAGATGGACGTTAACGCACACCCCCCGTGCCGCGACAACTCTGAGTTACACTCAGGTTCAACCCCCCTATCACGTGGGAAAAAAAATCGCTACAGTAGCCACATGTTTTACGGCGGCCATTTTATTTCCCTGCCGTCTGAACTAATTAGGAACGGGTACCGCACGTATGCGGCAATATAGTAGCATCAGCAATTCGACAAGTTGCTTCATGCATATTTGTCTGTCTATTATATATATATATATATATATATATATATATATATATATATATAAGTTTTGTTCGATTCTTGAATCCTTTTTGAGATATTTTTTTTGGGAAGGTTTTCTTGGGTTTTGGATTCTTTGAAACAATGTTCTAGTAGTTCGTAGGAAGACGTTTGTCCGCGGACCAATCTTTATTTATTTTTTTTTAATATAAAAACATACATGGTTTGCTGGAAAAAAAGATTTTGCAGTAACATACATTGGGAAACAATACACAAAACAGGTGACCTACCTTGGCAGAAAGTTTGCTATTTTGTAGAAAAAAGACTGCGAGTAATGATCGTAGGTATTACCACTGTGTTAATTACACAGTTAGGTTTTGTTTTGTGCCTCATTATGTTTTGTGGCTATAGTTATCAAAATCGGATATCTTATTCACTTTCGGAAAGTTTACTTTCTTGGCTGTGCGTGCGTTCATTGAATGGCCGACAGAGATGTGGTCGGAAATGACGTGTATCTTGTCATGGAATCCCAACCATCCTAGCTACGAATTCAACGAGCAAACATGAACTCCATGACAAGATACACGTCATTTCCGACCACATCTCTGTCGGCCATTCAATGAACGCACGCACAGCCAAGAAAGTAAACTTTCCGAAAGTGAATAAGATATCCGATTTTGATAACTATAGCCACAAACAAATGGGCACAAAACCAAAACTAACTGTAATTAACACCTCAGGTAATACCACGATCATTACTCAGTTTTCAGAAAATAGCAAACTTTCTGCCAAGGTAGTCACCTGTTGTGTATTGTTTCCCAATGTATGTTACAGAAAAATATTTTTCAGCAAACCATGTATGTTTTATATTAAAAAATAAATAAAGAATTGAAAATGTCCCCGGCCAGGGACGAAACGTCTTCTCCTACGAACTACTAGAACATTGTTTCCAAAGAATCCAAAACCCAAAAAAACCTTCCCAAAATATATATATATATATATATATATATATATATATATATATATAATATTTTTTTTTGTTGAGTTCGAATGATTTATCATGTTATAGTGAAATAAATTTTGTTCTTGAAACATTTTTTAAGTAATTTCCTATTCATAATT
The DNA here is from genome assembly GCA_018342105.1 of Gonioctena quinquepunctata. Lineage (NCBI taxonomy): Eukaryota > Metazoa > Arthropoda > Insecta > Coleoptera > Chrysomelidae > Gonioctena > Gonioctena quinquepunctata. Next base: position 121,041 of record JAFIRS010001142.1, read on the forward strand.
CCGCATTCATACAAGCATGTTATCAATTAAACTACATGATTCATTCGTTTACGGCGTATAATCGGAGATAGTAACTATGCAAAAATGTTATCAGATTAGATTCATGCTGCCCGTTACAAAAACTATATTTATGGTTTTCGAATGACCTCAAAGTTGACCTTCTTTGATTTGTTTGAAAATATGAACAGGATGTTCATAAAATCAGATGTGGAATCATTTGCGACTGAAAGATAAACTTTAGTCACTATCTTCCATCGTTCAAGATAACCTCTTGTGGGGTTTTCATGTTGAAAATGGAAACATTCTCAAAAGAATATCGAATAGAAAGATTTTGCTGTGAATTGAACAATCGACGATAAAAATTTATTTTTGTGAATGTCTAACAGAAAACTACTACTTCCCCGGCTAAAGCCACGCTGGACAATGAACTACATCTGATAGTTATTCTGAAAGGACCCTAACTTAAAAGAAAACATCTACAATTGAAAATTTGCATTTTCATTCAGATAGTTATTTGATTTTCTATTCCAATCTTAATAAAGATCTCATATAGTTGAATGAGGCAAAGAATAATGTTTTCCAAAAGAGGGTACTCACCAGAAATCATTTGTTACAATGACGCAAGAAAGGCATCGCATTCACTAGGTCTTCAATACATTTTTGTCGAAGTCTTTAGGGCATACCGACGGATTCATAACTTTTGCTTTATGCAATAATCTGTAGGTAAAATTGTGAAGAAGCAAGGTTTTCAACATTTATTTTTGATGATATTACCAAAAACCTTTATTTCGCGGGCATTCAGCGAAGAGTAATCAAAATGACGAAGCCGACTTAGAGATGCACGGTACAATAATTACAATATTTTTCCATGAATGAGCATTTGGCACCAAGCCCAGTAGAGAAAAATGCATTAAATATATGCAAACCCCAAATGGCCGGCGAGTACCGGCTAAGTATTGGAACGAAGTTCCTTTACGAGGCTTCCGGTAGGAGTTGACTGGTAGAAATCGTCACGTAAGAAAAAAAGCGTTATGTCCCCTCCTTGCGACTACATCTCTCTCTCTCTCTCTCTCTCTTACTGTCTCTTTCTATTATATACGAGTCTGAGTGACAAGCGTCCAGCTACCATTCTGAAGGTGTACGAAACCATCCGAACTGTTGTTCTGCTTGCGGGAAATTCAAAATGATTCATGAGCGATAGGATATCTATGCGAATAGAAGTTGGATATTATCGTTGAGAGGTAATACGTGGGTGCTATTTTTATTTTTTTTATATTTCTATATCAAAATAGAATATGTTGATTAGATTAGACATATAAACGAAGGTCTGGCTTCTTGGCTTTGCCCGAGTGACATTAAACTTAGCTCACACACACATATTTCCATATAACATGTCTTTATATGATTATACTCTTTTGGGCATAATTTCTTATGTTTCTTGAATACCGAAGTTGGATTAATGGTTTACATTGAATATGTGGCACGTCAATTTGAAATAATATGATGAATAGTATTATTAGGAATAGAATACCTTTTAGTATGGCGGATGACTTTGGAAAAAGGATATATATGTCTAGAATTGCATGGTATAATGACAACTAAATGAAACACAAAATGGTGGATACATGAGATTGATGGCAATATATTCCGCTACCTCGATATAAATTGATTTATTGTATCGTTTGGAACCATGAAGGGAGCATAACGCTTTTTCCTAACGTGACCAAAATATACAAATATAAACAATCTAAATCTCCATATCGAATTACATTCGGAGTTGAAGAAAACCTGGCCAATCGTGTAACCGAATGAAATGTATTCAAAATGTTAGTACTCACTGCAAACATAAAATATAAATAAATATAAAAAAATATGGTAGTGTTGAAGATTGAACCCCGGTCCTCTGGTTTGGTTGTGCCTCGTTTTACGGCAGGTATTTTTTGTTCTTTGAAATTATTCATATTTGTAGCACATGAGCGTTGTGGAATTGAATATTTCTATTGCGCATGTAAGATTTCGGAGCAAAGTAGAAAATATATTTTTGATTTGTTTTTTTGTTTTAAATCATACGTGAGTAATATTGTCTCACTATTGCAATTTTGCAATGAAGATTCGAGAAATGGAAAGCACAGCAAGTAGTTAATAAAATTGTATAACTTGATACAAGTATTCACTGTTTCCATACGTTTAATGAACATGTGATTCGAGTGTTTACTATTTACTATTTATATACATTACAGAGAGACAACAGAGGAATATTAAGCTCAGCGTCAAAAAGAATATCGAAGGAGATTTTTTTAATATATTTCTCATTTTGTGTTTATATACGGAGAGGCTGAAGAGCCAAATCGATCCTCCTACAATATATACTAATTGGTACAAAACTATTGGTTCATAAGACAAACTCGTACATGACTTAAAAATTGCAGAAGTAACCCCTCCACCCCACTTACTCACTTCACACCTATATGCCCATTTCGATAACTAAGTTATCATCATCAGTAGGTTAACTACACTAAATACATTTTCTTACAATGTATACCTGTTTCTAATTGGGTTATTTCATACTAAAAACTGTTCCTCAAGTCGCTAATGGGATCTCGATGGTTCTGTGGGGATCAAAGTAAACAAAGTGGAATACGTAGGCCCATTATCCTATTAATACATTTTTATTATAGTTTTTGTGGATAATTATACCCTCCAGGTAGTCTTATTTTCTACTGCCATTGACCGAGTGGATCATTTCCAAATTATGAATATTAATTTTGTGACCAGATTCGATCATATAGTCCGCCACACTTGACTTCATCTCCCTTCGGTAGGTAGCATGGGCCAAATGTTCGTATAACCTTTTGGAAAACGTTTTGTCTGACCGTTATAGACGTTGTGACAATTTTGACAACTAATTTCATAAATTCTCGACTCATTCAATATGTCAGTTTTGTCTTTCGGGTTTCCTAATACTGTTTGCAAGTTATTTCTATTGCTATGCACTGCCTGTCGTGAGGTTTGGATGGAGAGGGATTCTCCTGAATATTTTGCTTTCCGTCGTTTTTCTCAGAATCGTGGTTTCATTCACTAAACATGTGAGAAATTCAATAATGTCTAGTGTATATTCATTAATTATTGTTATTTCCTTGATCTTTTCTATTTCATTTTGAAAAAATCAGCATTCAATGGAAAGTTCATGGCTCTGTGTATAGAAAATTGAAACTAGCCATTTTGTGTTGAATGTGCTGTTTTGAATCGGCTGGGATGAACCTGTTCGTGTGGATGGGCTTTCTGTAGATGTATATTTCCAAACGCTCTTTATTTCTGATGACCAGTGTGTCAAGGAAAGGTAATCGTCCGTCAACTATTTCTACAGTGAAGTTGATTTGTTCGAACACTGAATTCATGGATGTTACGAAGACGTCTATGTTCTGATTTTTCGTGTCAAAAATACAAAACACATCATCCACATACCTGAGTCAAATTTTTGGAAAATATTGATTTTGAAGTTTCAGATTTGTTCCAAATTTACTTATAAAAAGGTTTGGCGTGAATAGTGATAGATAATTGCCCATGGCAGTGCCTTCCTTCTGTTGGTAGAATTTATCTTTGAATGTGAAATAGTTCTGATCCATGCATAGAGATGTCAATTTCAAAAATTATTCGATTCTTTCTGTTTCAAACTTGTTCGACTCAGAAGTTCTTTTGAGTAGGTACTACGAGGTTTCAGGAATAGGTACACTTGGAAACAGAGAGTTTATATCGAAAAAATCAAAATCTCACCTTCCACCAAAGTTAAGTTTTTGATTCTATCGATGAACTCATAAGATTTTTCGATAAAGAAACTATTTAGCAGAATAGGAAAACTATTGAACTCATCCCATAGCCATTTTGACAGGTTATGAGTTGGAGAATTGATACCTGATACAATTGGTCTCATACTGTTACGGGGTTTATGAAGTTTTGGCAAGCCGTATAATTTTGGAACCGTTGGGTATGATATACGCATCTTGAATTTCAAACGATCATTCAACAGTATTATGCAGTTATCAACAGTTGACTTATAGTTGCGTATCATCTTAGGTAACGGCGTTCTTGTGAGTTGTTCATAAGGACCTTTTATCTAGAATGACCCCCTTGTTTCCTTTATCTGCTTTTAGATAACAGCAATATTTCTCTCTCAGATCTTTTATCACCTCATTTATACTGTTCTCATATCTTGAGGGCTGATTTGTAGAGTTATGTGTCAGTTGAATTTTACATGCGTTTCTAACATAACTTTTGGTGTTTTCATTTCGATATTTCAAATCACACTGTTACAAGGACTGAATTTCAAGCCTTTATTGAGTAACTCTAGTTCCTCTGTGGAAAAGGTCTGAGAAGAATGATTTTCGACAATTTCAATATTCTTCATTGTTATAGCTGGTTTTCGACTCCTTGAGTCAATACCTAATTGCTTCAATTTCTTATTATGAATTTTATTTTTATTTTCCAATTTGTGGTTAATGACCGATTTTATTCGCCTATGGAGAGCAATGAATTTTTCGAATTCGGTATTTGTTAGTTTATAGGTTGATTTGAGATTCAATTTGTATGCTGACATCTGCAGAAAGTCCACCCACACGAACAGGTTCATCCTAGCCGATTTAAAACACCACATTCAGCCCAAAATGGCTAGTTTCAATTTTCTAATACAGGGAGCCGTGAACTTTCCATTAAATGCTGATAGTTTTCAAAATGAAATAAAAAATCAAGGAAATAGCAATAATTAATGGATATACACTAGACATTATCGATAATCTCTTGAGAAAGAAGCGTTTCACACGTTCAGTGAATGAAACCACGACTCTGAGAAAAACGATGGAAAGCAAAAGATTCGTGCAAACCTCACGAGAGGTCTCAGCACTATATTCCGGGATGTGAATCTCCAAGCAGTTTATAGCAATAGAATTAACTTGCAAATAGTTTTATAAGGAATACCCCTCACTTTTTGGAGAAATTTAATGAATTACAATGTCAAGATGGAGATCTCCTAGTAAGTTTTGATGTCGAAAGTTTGTTGACTAATGTACCTATTGATAAAACTCTGGAAATCGTTAAAAAAAGATTAAAAGATGACACATCACTGCAGACAAGAACAAAACTGGATGTCAGTGCCATCATAGAATTACTCAAACTATGCACAGAAAAAACATATTTCCAATTCAAGAACGAATTTTATTAATAAGAGTTTGGTATGGCGATGGGTTCTCCTTTGTCACCCATTTTAAGTAACATATTCATGGAATACTTTGAAGAATCCTTCGTTGAAACATTCCACAATGGTCCAAAAATATGGTGGAGATACGTGGATGATGTTTTCGCTATCTGAAATCGAAGTGAAGAAGAATTAAACAATTTCTTGGATCATATAAACGGTCAAGAACCGACGATAAAATTTACATTAGAATCAGAACAAAACAACCAACTTCCCTTTTTAGATGTCATGATCCAAAAATCATCATCCCGAATGGAAACATCTGTACACAGAAAGAAGACGCATACCAATCGATATCTACACTACAACTCAAACCATCATGCCAGTGTGAAAAAAGACATAGTTAAATGTCTCATAATCGAGCCCAAACAGTTTGCAATTCCAACCAGAATTTACAGGAAGAAATAAACCTCATAAAATCTGTTCTCACGGAAAATGCATATCCGGATCAGTTTGTGGAAAAAACAATCACTGACATCGGAAACAAAAATCCATCAAACAACCAATTAACACAACCAACAGGAGTACTCCCACCACCTACACATTTCACAACCAACATAATACCTTATGTCCCCGGATTATCTGAGAAGATCAAACGAATTGGACATAGGTAGGATGTGAGAACATCATTCAGAACAACAAAACACTGAGTCTATACTAACACAAACAAAACCAAAAAAAAAAATTACCAAAAACTGTGTTTACAACATACCTTGTTCGTGTGGTGAAACGTCAAGACCATTCGAAGTGCGCCAAAGTGAACAGCAGAGTTACATCAGAAATCGAGAAATAACCGGATCAAAAATTGCAGAACATATCCTCACATCCAATGGCGATCACACGATTGAATGGAATAGGACGAAAATCTTGATGAAAGAACCACATCAAGAGAGGAGAAAATTGAAAGAAATGGCCTGTATTCTTCTTTCCAATAACAACTGCTTTTCAACAAATTCTGTTGAAATGGACCATACATGGTTACCTCTACTCAGAGAGGAAGTGAGATATGGTAGAATGCTAATAAACTGATCTGAACAACACCCCATATATAAAATGAGCAATACGTCACTCTCAAATTTTTTGGCAGATCTCAATTGACATCCATCATTTGAAAAAGCGGAAAGAAAAGACTCTGAAGAATAATCCAAATTATTCAAACAATTAAAGGGGATTTAGAAGATTTTGAGAAAGGGGGCAGATATAGTCCCCGGAACGTCAATCAAAAACTGTATAGAGAAGTATCCTTTGAATTTTTACAATTTTTTATAGGCATATTCAGGGAACGCTAAGTTACTGACAAATTGAATAATTTTTCTATAGGAAATATAATTTCGTGAACGCAGTAACTTATCGGGGTGAACTAATTAGTTTGCCCTTTCTACACTTGTATAGATTTTCCTGATTATATTTTCATTTTCAGACTGTGGAAGGTTACCCAAAAAACATGTCAAGAAACGTTGTTCCTCCACAAAAAACCGCATTCATTCAATACCAGGCATAGATTGTAGGAACATTTTACAATTCATTTAGTATTATGATGAACTTAGTTATCGAAAGGCGCGTATAGGTGTGAAGGGAGTAAATGTGGTGAAGGGGTTTCTTGTGCCATTTTTTGATTGTGTGAAACCAGTCTTCATAATTCTCACTTCACATAGGAAAATAAAGTGAGTATATTGATATGTATTCAAAAATGTTATATCTCAATTATTCCTGAAAACAATTGTTGAAAAGCACTATTGGGTACTTCGCAAAAATAACGCCAAACTTAGATTTATCATTGATTTATCACACCACTCATAGCACAACATCCACCATACCTGAAATATCTTATTCGGAAGAAAATTTCTGCAAGCTGACCTTTTGTCAAAACACTAAATGAGTAACTGAAGTATATATTCAGAGGAATGAAATGTTATTCACGGTACTCAACTGTAGTCCCACAATATTATCTTGATATTCGTCAGAAATCTGAACCATTATCAATACATATTGATTAGCCGTGTACTTTGTCCTTATCGGCCGTATAATGGAACTTTGATAAGGTGTTGAGGTGTTCGTAGAGAAGAGTTGGGGTACTCAACTTAACTTCAACGAAACCCTGTGATGTTCCAATGATATTTCTCTGCTAAAATGACTTCCTGAATCGTGGAATACACTTTATTAATCAAGCTGATCAAAATAATAGTAACTTTGCAGGTAGAAAAAATGAATCTTGGAACTTTATAAGTATGAAGGAGTTACCAACCTCAAAGGAAAGAATATACTTTCTAGATGAAGCTGATAGAAAGAGTAGTAACTTTGGAAATAGTAAAATCAAATCTAGAAAATATTATGAACATGTAGGGGTGACACTTCAAAGTTCACGCTACCCTGTCATCTCCCTATAATATTTCTTTACTAGTCCGATATATCAAATGAAAGAACACACTTCTCTCATCAAGCTGATATGCTTTTTACCTGAAGCGTTGGATGTCAACAAGATGTCAAAGACCAAAGTTTATGGCTGAAATTTGGTAAATGGCGTATTTATTCAGAAGGGAAATCTGGTTCTAATTGTACAACAGGTATCTTAGACCACTTTTATGCAAGTTTCAGATTGCAAATCCATTCCGGAAATTCGAATATTGGCAAGTTCCAGTAGGACACTTTGGGATTCTTGGAACGGTAATGGTTAAGAAAATGAGATCACCCAGTATCTTCACGAAATTCTCACAGGAGCTCAAGAAGGCGATAAAAACAGTATAGCAATCGAAAATTTAGCGCGGAAAAGATAATTTTAGGAGATATGGGCCCCAGAAGGTCTATAAATAGAGGTTATGGAATATCACTTTAGGAAACTGCAAACTGATATAAGGAATAGCTTTTTGCACTGAAATATTAACTGTACACTCTATTAACGTTTGAGTTATATTAAAATCACTTAATGATCATTAAAGACATTAAAAAACTCCGATTATGTTTCATTAAATTTTTCACATGAAGTGTTAAAAAACAAATATTGGTGGTTGCATTGCGACATGATTACGAGCGGATCGAGCGGAGCGTCGCTTCGTAAGGTTAATTGGCTTGCATTAAACTTGGATAGCAATGTTAGCCAGGTTGTGTTCCTTTGTAAGGTTTATGAGCACGTTTTCAAATTGGATAACAAGGTTACAGTTAGGTTAGGTTGTGTTCCTTCTTTTTACGTAATAAATTAATTGGATCGAAATTTTCGCGAGCGGAGCGAAACGTCGCTTTATGAGGTTGATTAGCTTGCATTCAACTTGGATACCAAGATTAGCCACGTTGAGTTAGGTTGTGTTCCTTCTTTTCACGTTAGAAATTAATTGGATGTTTCCTTGTATGCCTTCGGCGTGTCTCGGCCAGGCATACAAGGAAATATCTAATCCAAATGCGATTCTTGGTCTAGTTCACAGTTACTTTAAACAAAATAGTCTGAAGTCACATTATTTTAATATGTTTGTTAACTTTCTAAATGCGGCACATCAACTTCCGAGAAATCATCCAGTCCAAATGCGTTTCTCGGTCCAGTTTACAATTAGGTACTTAAAACAAAATAATCTGAAGTCACATTATTTTATAAGGTTTGGTAACTTTCTAAATGCGGCACATCAACTTCATGCTTAATTTTCAAAATTATAATCACTATCAAGAAGCGTGGTGAAATATACTTTGCATTTCAAACTCAGATATCAGATCTTTTTTTCATGCTGTAATACTTATCATTTATATGCTCAATATGTATGACGCATTGAATTTCAGTATTTTCTTTTCCCCTTTTGGAGACATAGGCAACGTCGCATATCAATAAACTTCAAGATTCGGATAATCATAACACAAATAACACAATCATCAACGTTTGATTTTTGACATTTATTCTGTAAAATTATATGAAAAGTAATCGGAGTTTTTTCATGTCTTTATCGAAAATTAAGTGATTTTAATATTACTAAAACGTAAAACAAGTGTGCAGTTACTATTAATTTCCAAAAGTGATATCCTATAACCTCTCTTTATGGACCTTCGGGGGCCCATATCTCCTGATATTATATTTTCCGCGCAAAATTTTCGATTGCTCTACTGTTTTTACCATGTTTCGAAGCACCTGTAAAAATTTCGTGGAGATACTGGGTGATCTCATTTTCTTTACCTTTTCCAAGCGAAGCTTGGGTGGTTTAATCTTTGATAATAAGGCCGCAAATTGCACGAATTAAATTTTCTAGAGGCAAAATGCTTGAGGTAAAATTTCAAAAATGTTGCGATAAAATCCTTTAGCACGAATGAATATTTCACGAATCACATTTGAAACTGGATAACATTATTTCAAGTTGGCCATCTGCCAACTTGAAATCATGAATAAATATGATGGTGATGTTGGTGTGAGTGTGCTTTTGTGTTAGCTTTTGGGGTGTAATAAATTGGGATGGGTTGATAAAATGTGTAAAAAATGTTTTTGGCTTTGGATTTGTGTGGTGTTTTGTGGAAAAATAAAAAAATGTAAATTTTAAGCCGGGGCTCGAACTGTAGACCTCTGGCTTCGCAGTCAGACGCCTTAGCAGTTCATTGTGCGCTTTCCACTAGTCCACGAGAATTGTTGATGTTATGAAAATAACGGATTTCAATTATTAATTGCCTTACTTAAAAATCTGACGATTTTAACATTCTGCACCTTTTAAGTTGTTCACTTCTTTCGGGTTGAATTTGCGATTTGATCGCAAAGTTCCTACAAGATGAGTCATGCGCTGTAGCAATTCCGTTGACGACACGCGGTCCGAAACACTGAATTGTACTCTTGGGACACCATGTGGTATGTTGTGTCTCACATAAAAACTGAACAATATTTTTTTTTCTACAAAATATCATCGCCACACGGAATATTTAATCGACAAGTACCGAAATACATAAAAAAACATGCTGGTCCAAAAATGGAGTGTTTTGTTAATACCCCGGTCGATAACGTGTTAAAGATGACCTTAGTCGATAAACTAATAGTTTTGTTACTCTCAAAAACCCAACATTTTGAGAGAAATATTTTGCAGGAATTAAAAAAATATGTCCATCAACTTTTTTTTCAAGTGTATTATTTTCTATTGTGAAGCCATAAAATCGGAACAGTGAGTCTGGAAAATTCGTGGATAAAAACAATATACCAAATTTCCATTGGTGCAAAGATCGGAGAGACATGTAGCAAATATCCAATTTTACAAGCTTTTATTATTTATTATTATTTAGTTTCACCTGTCCCGGTATATGTCTGTGTGTCTGTCGGTAATCAAATCTTGCAAGTGTAAACTTCTAATCGTCCGATTGATTTGAAATTTGGCAGATATACATAATTCCGGTGACAATGCATTACGAAAAAAAAATGGCGGCTCCAATACACTTTTTCTGACTATGGTCCGATTCTATTCAAAATTGGGGGTTTTTGGGGTCGGAGATTATGATTTTTCTGTCACAATAAAAAAATTCAATATGGTTGCTCCAAAATGGCGGACGAGTTTTGTGATTATGGTCCGATTCTATTCAAAATTGGTATATGGGGGTTTTGGGGTCAAATATTTTTCTTACAAGCTTTCACCTATCCCGGTGTCTGTCTGTCTGTAATCAAATCTTGCAAGTTAAATTTGACCCACTTCTCCGATTGATTTGAAATTTGGCAGGTGTACATAATTCCGGTGACAATGTCGTCTCCAATATGGCGGACAATTTTTGTGATTATAGTCCGATTCTATTCAAAATTGATATCTAGGCGTTTTCGGGGTCGGAGATTATGATTCAGGAATAAATCAGATAGAAATTAATAAAGTAGTTATTTAACATCATAAATACTCAAAAATAGGAAATAAATAAACGATCAAACAAAATTTTATTAACAACCTTTTATTAGTTGTTGATAGAAACTCAACTAAAAAGATAAACAAAAATTATAAAAAATAAATTAAAGACAAGCTTTTATTTATATAAATGCGCTAAAAAGGAAAAAATAATTTCTTGCATTGTTTGATTCAGGTTATTCTGTAACAGATTCAAAAGCTTGCCGCAGATACAAAATAGGTAAACTTGCGCGGCAAGATTTTGAATCTGTTACTCACAGAATAACCTAGAAAGAATGGAATTACATACCGTAAGTGGGACTCAATGAATGAGTAGGTAGTATGCCGTCAAAAGAAGCCGACATTCCAAGTTCGCGGGATATTTATTTATTTATTTATTTATTCATTTGGTATATACATCCAGCAGGCCGAAGCCCAATTACAGGAGTACTTAATAAATATTACATGTGATTGTGCAATGAAAAGTAGTAATAATTTATAAGTTTGGTTGACTTACAGGTTATAGGTTAGTCAGAAACCAAACTGAAAACGGTTTGTCTAAATTGTGTCCGGGTAAGAAAAAAATGTCAACTGAGCCTAGCTTATTATAATTTCTGCTCATTGAGTTTATTGGTGAATGAAAGTGATGTGTATTAGGTACATTGAAGTGGAATGTATTGTGATACCAAGAAGATTGTCGGGGTATATTGAAGTTGATTACCGAAAGTAATGTCGAAGAATCTATGGTGTTGTGTACAATTTTGTACATAAATAGTAGATCATTGATTTCTCTTCTTTTTCTTAATGACTGTGTCTTAAACTCGCCCAACAGGAGATAATAATTGTAATTTCTTTCAGGGTAACGTTTATATTTTTTATAAAATAACTATTTTAAGAACTTTCGTTGAACCATTTCAATTACCGAAATTGTTTGTTGGTGGAACGGGTTCCATATTTGACTGCAGTATTCCAGTTTGGTTCTAACTAAGGTATAGTACAATTGACAGAATGCATCCAATGAATTAAGAAACCTAATGATTTCATGGCTTTGGAAATTATTGTTTCATAATGATTTGTGAAGGTTAGTTTACAGTCGTATGTGACACCCAAATCCTATATTGTGTGACTCGTGACAGTAACTCCTCGTTAATGGTATAATTGTACATTAAAGGGATGTTTTTTCGTGAATAGGTCATAATTTCACATTTACTGACATTAAGTGATAGTTTATTTACTGTACACCAGTCTTTCAACGACTTCAGGTCATTTTGTAGTGAAATAGAGTCTGTTAGGCCCTCAATCCGTCTGAATAGTTTCATACCATCAGCAAATACAAGGGTATCGGATTCAATTTTAGTGCAGATATCATTTACAAATAGCAGAAAAAGTAGGGGTCCCAGGTTTGAGCCCTGTGGTACACCGGATGTATTACATTGACAACGTAGCAACAGTAGGACAGCTTTTTTTAGGGCCATAATATGAGACTCGAACTTCAGATTGTTATCAATGTGTACGCCAAAAAATTTTGTTCCAGGCTTGCTTTCAGTCAGTTCAGGACCTAAGGGTACTTCTTCTAAATCGAACTTGAACGTGACCAAATTTGTTTTTGTGATGTTCAATGTTGGCATATTTGCTTCGCACCACAATTTTATTTTGTCTACATCTACAGGATGTTGAGTCGGACAAAGTGGCATTTTGCGGGCTGTTTTCACTATCCAAAGTAGGCATTTCATGGAGCGTGCACAAATAGTTATTTTCACATTACCTGTATTGGAACTGCGAGTTTCGGTATCTGTTTAGCCAGTCGAAACAAGACAATTTTAGACCAATGCGAAGAAACCGATTGATTTCTTCCCGAAAAAACAATTTGCTGTAAGGTCTCATGTTATCAGGCCTAACGTAACGAACGTACCGTAGGACCTTGCTTTTTGTAACATTATAATGCCGGGATCCAACGGCGCGTGGAGTGGCATTCTCCGCGCCAAACTTGCCAGTTCACGCGCCGTGGGATAGGGCAGGCTTGGCGATCTTCGGTCGGCGCGGAGAGTCCCGTCGTTTGTCGGTAAATAAACACGGTTCAAAGGAGCTCGGACGATGGCGTTCAACATGTGTATACCGCACCAACGACGCGGCTGGGCGTGCGGTACTGTCAGTGCCGTGGTATATAACTTTCACCATGGGGTGGTCGAACGTAGTGGCATTTTTAAGCCGAACTGATTATTTGGAACCCATGGGATCTAAACCATAGAAACAGGAATTTAATTCATGATGCCTGGAAGCGAATTGAAGAGCAAATGAGTGATTGCAATTAAACCTAATTATTAAAATTTTTAACGCCAACACTGCCGGCTTAAAACAGACTGCAACCGTTGCGTGTCCAAGTCTGGAACCGCGATCCTACAGGCGCCGTGGGAACGGCCCGACACATTTTGACGCGCCAACCTTGACACTCAACCCTCAACCCGCCAGGATTGCCACTCCACGCGCCGTTGGATCCCGGCTTTACGGGTTTTTCTCGTGTCAGAAATTCTACGGCTAAAACGGTCCCTAGAAGGGTACGTTACTTTTGACGCCATAGTACGCTACAGAAAATATGTTCTTATCTCAACTTTAAATCTCGAGAGCCAGATTTTATAGTGGTTTACTCTACGCAGTAGGGTAGGATAATGGAGATACAGTATGTTCAGGGGTCTGGTATTTTGACACTTTTTGTACTCTTCAAAAGACTGTAGGCTTTAATGACAATATTTTATACTGGACACCGGTTGCATTTATGTGCACAGAGAGACATACAGAGCCGTCATCTCACTAGCAGACAGACAAAACTGTCTTTACAATACCTTTGAAACTTTGTTTCGTGACTCTTCTGTGTCTATGATTCATACACCTGAAACGGGAAGGTGCTTTTCACAGTAAATACAGCGTGTTAAGAAAATATTAAATTATCTGGTATATTCAAAATTGGTTATGGCAATTCTTACAATGTTTCATAGATATATTTTCATTTACAGAACGAGGTTCTTGGTCTGGCAGCCTTACTCATATATAATACCACTATAAAATTTATACTGCGGGTAAATCGGTTTTTTCACAATAACATTCTGAGATTACCAAAATCAATACCATAACTCCAGTTCTAGGAACCATATTTAACCCTGTAATTTTGGGTTGAAGGTTTTCGAAATCGCTATAATCACGTTACGGTGAGGATTCAGAAAGTTATTTTTCTAGGTTGTGGCAAAAAACTTCTTCCTTCCGACAAACCCTTCTTACTCTCGAACATATACTTTCCACGTTCCACTTGGTTATTCCCTGAGCTTTACGTTCGAACTAACCCCCAACTTTGATACTTCACGCCGCCTCTTGTTCTAGGCCCATCTGGTAATAATTCAATTTTCCTAATGATTTTATATGCCTAGAAACACGTTTTCGTTCGGCGATTTCCCTGAACTCATCCAACTGTTTTATTTTTCTTTGTTTCAACCAATTGGCGTGGATACAGACTACGAGGCATCAAAGTTATTTCAAAAAATTAAAATATAATTCACTTAGTGGAGCAACCACAAAACTGATATTCACAAAGTCACCTTCAAGAATCGGAGGATGAATAATATTCTAAAAAATCCTGGTATCGAGGCTATTTTATTCTTTAAATCAAACCAATGCGCTGCAAGTATTTTATGGGACTAATATTACCTGCTATATATCTCGGCCGTTGTTCGAATTTGGTTATTCCCTGAATTCAAACTACGGTTAAAAATTGTTATTCACCTAAATGCGAAATTTGAAATGAATTAATATTTGTGGCAATTGTTTTCGTTGGGCGACTTCCTTGAACTCAAACAACTGATAACATAATTCAACAATTATTTGTGCGACCAATTACCAAATTATTCTGAATGGTTCCCTTCTATAAATCACTTGTAAGAGCTGAAATAATAATAACAGTCGAGGAAAAATGAATACTTGTTTTGGAGGAAAATATTTACACTTTACTAAATTTATTGATGGAAAGATCGTTAAGAATTCACAATGAGCACCACCAAATTGCTGGGAGTTTCAATAGGACAATAAACAGTTACGGAATATCTGCATGAAACATACATCGAAAACTGCATTGGAAATATGGGTTCAGTTAGGTGGCTGGCGAGGTAAAATAGGGTTGTTTTCAATTTATACCTTTATTTATTCCTTTTTAAAAAACTTTTCAGGTCACCCGACCTTACGCCTCTAGATTTTTTTCATGGGGATCTATTGAAAACGAGGTTTATGATGTACCTCCTGCCACACGACATGAATAAGAGGACCAAGTAAAGGCAGTTATTCATAGAATTACATCAAGACAGTTGAGAAACGTTGTGAGAGCAACAATAAGAAAAGTTTACCTTTGTCAGCAACAAGATGGAGGTCACTTTGAACATCTGGAACCCTAAAGATATTTAAATAGGTAGTTTCAATATAATTATTTCATTTTCAACAGGTGCTTCATTTTAGAAAAGTTCTAACGTTATGGTATTTTCAGTTTTTTATCGAAAGTTTTCTTACAACCTAATAGAGTGCGGTATCAAATTAATCGTAATCAAATTCTCTTTTTTTTCTAACCCGACGAGCCACCATGTTGCCATTTGAAAAAAATAGTAATGAAAATTTCAAAATCAAACGTCAAATAGCTTAAACATTTTGATCGAAAACAGTAAAGTTGTATTTTTACAAACATTTTAGGACTGAAATTAGTTATTTGAACGTATCCATAGCCCTCTGGAATAAAAATTTATTTCGAAAAAAAAACGGCCACAAACAGTAACAAATAATACATGGTTGTATTCTAAATGTCATATGGAGACAAAAAACTGAAAATATACCAGGTATCCCATTTATAAATCGAAAGTTTATATCACTTCCGGTGAATCTGGAATTTGCATTGAGTCGAGTTACTTGTCAAAAAATGCAGTTTCATGCATTGAACAGATCATCCAAATTTTATTCCATTATCTCCTAAAACAACAAAGTTATAGGGACGAGCCACTTTCCGTGGACACCCGGTATATTTCAAATCTACGATAAATTGGAATACAATACCTACTAAGAAAGTCGCTTTTTGTCCCTTTTGGGATAAGAACGGCGCACTTTTTGTCCGTTAATCTGAGAACTGGACCGGCATACTGTTTTTTTCCCATGTAACAAAAACCAGCCGAAAAGCTTTCCTCCCTTTTTGTATTATTAGACCAGGGCCAAACCGATTTTAAATATCCGAATTCATGGAAAATTCTTAGCAGTATGTGGGTGGTCGGAAAATTTAGGGTAAATCATAAGTGAATTAAGAAAAATCAAGGGGGGTAGCTAAATATACATTTTGATGGTTAGATATGGGTTTTTACGATTTGTGGCTGAAATATGCATCCTATCGGGAAAAAAGTATGAAGCAAAAGTTGTAGATAATTAAGAAATCTAAAATTTTTATTTAATAATATTTAACATATCTCAAAATAACGAAAAACGCTAAAAACTTTTTTTGTTTTTAATTTTTATCTCCGCAAAAAAAGATTATGAAACTTGGTGAAAACGTTCTCTCTTGTGTTTAAATAAGCTGTAATTTTTTCAAAGCTAATTATTAATTTTTCGATTGTATACGAATTCAAATAAAAAAAGAATAATTTTCAATTAAAAAAGTTGGTTCCCAACTTTTTTATTTTTTAACTTTATCAGTGCTCATTTTCTTCGTTGAAACCACGACTTTAAGATGGTTTGAAAAAAATATATTGTTCGTATGGAAAATATCGTTAAAAATGCAAAAACCAAAAAAACGACTTTTTCATAATACATTTTTCAGTATTGAGAATTTCTTATTTTTTATTGCAAATAAGCGTTGAAATTGATAAAAAAGATTAATTTTCATGTAATATAGTGTCATTTACATTCAATTATTTGTTAATGGTTTTGAAATTACCGAAAACATTGTTCAAACAATAATTGAATACGTAAAAACAAAGGCACAGATTTTTGTTAATTTTTTATACATAAACTATAAATAATATACACGTCACTTGATAAAAATTGAAGTATAAAAATGTTTTATAACGGTCAAATATAAAAAAATTAATGTCGAAATAGTTTTATTTTAATTTAATTTTCTTTGTAGGTCCCTCTCCATCATCAGAACTAATGCAGCTTTCGTTTTATTCAGGTTCATCTTTTTTTATTTTTATTTACAAAGAGAAATAGCGCATTAACCATCAAGGTTATTAGCGCGGAATAGGTTACATTGTATGTGTTTGTTCTAGCTACGACATATGCTGATAATATGATGGATCAAATTCTATTGTCTAGGTTTATGTTGGTGAGATAGGACAAAAGATTTTTTATGTGATGTCTTCTCCTAGTAGGTTGCGTAGATCTCTGGGTATGTGGAAAGCTTCTCTTGAGTTGGCGAATCTTGGGCATTCTGTGAGGACATGTTTTACAGTAAGTTGTTTCGCAGATGCCGCACTTTGGTTGTTCGATGCGGAGCATGAGATGAGAGAATCTTGTATGGCCGATTCGAAGTCTAGAGAGTATTGTTTGGTGTCTTCTGGAGCTTGGGGTGCGTTGTCAGGGATTTACAGATTTTTTTATTTCGGCGAGTTTCGATTCAGATTGATTCCATTTGTTCTGCCATTCGTTCAGAATTGTGCGTTTCATGAAGTTCTTTGTATCCGAGGGTTGTGTGTGTGTGTGCTATT
Organism: Gonioctena quinquepunctata; assembly: GCA_018342105.1. Taxonomy (NCBI): domain Eukaryota; kingdom Metazoa; phylum Arthropoda; class Insecta; order Coleoptera; family Chrysomelidae; genus Gonioctena; species Gonioctena quinquepunctata. The sequence goes on from JAFIRS010001142.1 coordinate 138,821, forward strand.
GGAAGAGACTGTGGGCTTAGTATCGCTATGCGTGCGGCGGCGTCTGCTTTCTCGTTTCCTTGTATGCCTATATGAGTTTCACTATTTTGCCAATTCTGTCGATGTCGTGGAGTTCGTTTTTGATGAGAAGATGAATAGGATTTTTTGGTTATATCTAATTTAATTTTCTTTGTACGCCCTTCATCATCAGAACAAATGCAGCTTTTGTTTCCTTCGGGTTCATCTTCTAACTCTTCGATTTCTTTTAGTTCTAGATTTTCGAGTTCAGTATTATTTGGATTTAAATTTATTGGACAGTGTGCACTGCCTTCGTCCTCGATGTCCTCGGAATCAATAATTTTTTCGTACGACGGTTTTTCAGCATTTGAATAGATTTCAGAACCATGACAATTAAAGCACACATTTGTGCATCTCAAGCCATGCTTGCGACAGCCACATCTTTTACTATTGCTTCCTGTTTTGCAGCTACAGCAGATGATTTTCAGCAATTTTTGAGGAATACATTCTTTCTCTGTGAATGTAGGCATGATACCGTTAACATTATGTTTCCATCCCCAATCCGTAACTGTTAATTGAATTTGCAAATATACCCTGTAGCAGTGTTGTTCAGCTGCTCCTTCAGTCGGGGGTAATTTTTCGATATAAAATGAGGAATTAACAGTCGCTGTTTTATAAAGTTGAAATCTCAATTCATTTAGAGATATATTTTGTTTTGTACTTTTGTAAATAAATCTAATAATGTTATTCCATTTTCAGCAATTATTTTTTTGTCTGCATTTTCATTATAAAAAAATTCTGCTACATTCGATAAATGTTTGTTGGCTAATAGTGATTTTACTATTGATTTCTTCCTTTTCCGGCGAACTGGTCAACTGGTCAAACTATAGCGGTACCATCGCACGTCCAGAACAAGGGAGTTTTCACATCAACACAGAAACATCAACGTCGAATTTTCAGGCCAATCATACCATTGCGAATCTTAAAAAGTGTGTTATGATTGGCTCGAAATTTTGACTTGACATTTCCTGACTTTGCATTTCGCATACCTGTCTGAAAGTACCCTGAAAGTTTGAGTTCTTCTGTTGCATGGAAAGCGTGGTACCGAGCTATACTGAAAAGACATAATAGATCTCTCTTAAATGCTGACAAATGAAACTTCTACATTTGTTTACTACACTACATTAAACAATATTAGTGTTACACTTTTTGCGAACGAAAAACCCTTCGTTTTCCATCAAAATCAAAATGGACCTTTTGTATCCATTTACTTCTCTGGCTAGTTTTAGCTGATATTATCATTAAGATGGATCAGTTGTGTGCGAATGGATGTACTGCTGAAGGAACTAACTTCTTTCTTAAGGATGAGGCCAGGCGCAAACATTGCCAGGCATCTCCCATTGAATGTAAATGACATTATATTACATGAAAATTATTCTTTTTCATTAATTTCAACGCTTATTTGCAATAAAAAATAGGAAATTCTCAAGATTATTGAAAAATTGATTATGAAAAAGTCGATTTTTGGTTTTTGCATTTTTAACGATAATTTTCCATACGAAAAATATATTTTTTTATGCCATCTCAAAGTCGCGGTTTCAACGAAGAAAATGAGCACTGATAGAGTTGAAAAATTTGTCAACCAACTTTTTCGATTGAATTTTTTTATTTTTTTTAAATTTAAATTTGTATACAATCGAAAAATATATAGTTTGCTTTGAAATTTTTTGAGCTCATTCGGAACATAAATAAGAACGTTTTTACCAAGTCTCATATTTTTTGCGGGAGATAAAAATTAAAAACAAAAAAAAAACAGTTTTCAGCGTTTTTCTCGTTAATTTTGAAAAAAATGATGAATACAAAAGTTTTATATTTTTCAATTATCTACAACTTTTACATTGATATGATATTTCAGTCACAAATCGTAAAAAACAATATCCAACCCTGAAAACGTATATTCAGCTACCCCCAGCCCCCTTCCGCAACTTTTACTCAGTCGTCCTGATCTTTCTTAATTTACTTATGATTTACCCTAAATTTTCCGACCATCCACATTCTGCTGAGAATTTGTTTTGTTTTGGTCTATATACAGAAAAACAGAGCTCTGTTTTATGCCGGATTTTCATGTTACTTCCGGTAGCTTCAGGTATTTACATTTAATTTCTAAACTAGGAATAGAACTCATTGCCAGACCAGAATTAATATTAACCCCAAATTGTCAGAGTCGCACCAAACTTATGTTAAACTTTCTTTAGCCGTTCTTAGTAACGGAGTTCTAAAAAATGCTTTGTTACAACATCATTGGTATGAATGCAACGTTTGAGACCAAGTAAACATTGTTCTCCATGAAATATATATATCCGAAAAATGTTCAACTCAACTGGTACTCTACGTGACCAGTAACAGACTAGGTAACAGAATATCTGAATAGATGACACACAAATAAACTTGAAGGCAGTATCTATTCATGATATTTATCATGCACTCAATTTCAGTGTTATCAAGTAGCATTTCGATAAGTTTAATACTTCCATCAAATTATTACTGGTTTTTGATCATTATACAGGATGTCCCCAAAAATTATGTGTTCCTTGAGATAATATTTAGACCATAAGAGTTCCATTTATTACAAGCTTTTATTTAGTGCCACCTGTCCCGGTGTTTGCCTGTCTTTGTGTATGTATGTGTGTCTGTCTGTAATTAATCAAATCTTGTCTATCTGTAATCAAATTTGCATTTTCATCCAAATAGTTATTTGATTTTCTATTCCAGTCTTGATAAAGAACTCAGATAGATGAATGAGGTAAAGAAGAATGTTTTCCAAAAGAGAGTACTCACCAGAAATAATTTGTAACATTGACGAAAGAGAGGCATCGCATTCACTAGGTCATCAATACATTTTTGTCGACGATCATCAAGCAGACCGGAAGAAATGGAAAACACATTTTCTAGAAGCACTCTCCCTTTGCAAAGATGGAAAAAAGTTAGAAACATTCCTTTTAAAGAGACACTTCGAAATTAGTGTTTTTTGACATTAAAACCTGTCATGGGGTATGATATATTAATTTGTTTGAGAATATGAACAGGATGTTCATAAAATCAGATGTGGGATCTGCGACTGAAAGATAAACTTTAGTCACTATCTTCCATCGTTCAAGATAACCTCTTGTGGGGTATTCATTCACAGAAAAATATTTCTATTCAATATTCAATTGAGGATGTTTTTCTTTTCAAAAAGTAGATGTTAGTCAAAAAGGTGAAATTCATCTAGAGCATGACCAGGTTCGTTTGAATACCTCTTTTTTGTCAAATGATGAACCGAATTCATTCATTCAACATTTTCGCGTATAGATGGGAGCTGCTTGCGAATGCAGCTTTGATTCCATATAGTGAGCTCACACGACTTGTGATCTTGGCCTCAAATGAGATAAATATCAGAGTCTCATAAACAATCGAGGTGCGCTGAAAAAAGTTAATGAGTTGTTTTCTAACGTATTGAAGAAAGCATTTATTATTGACCTATTTGACTCTATTCACTGAAGTTGATTGCATAACCTAGATAATGAAAGTGCATGTATAGTTGTGGGTATTGATTTCATAATAGATTATTTATAGTTGATATATGAAGGAAATTAACCAATTAATGGCGAATGCAGAAAAAATCCAACTCTCCATTGCAGTACACATGAAGGAAAAAATGTGGATCATTCAATGGTAATAAAAAATCAATTAGGTTTCACAAGAAAGGGGTGCGTGTAAATACTTCGATGGAAAAGCGTATTGAAGTACAAAAAACCTGATGGAGCGGCCAGGCGGAAAGGTAGATTTTACAATGTATTGATTGACTCCAAAATCATTATCAGTCGAGTTGACATATCATGGGATTAATTTTCCATTGGAAAATACAAACAGCATTTACATTTTTCTGTAAACCTTGAACTTCATGATAAGAAGTTGTAGGTTTTAAATATTCCTGAACTTACCTAAAATTTCTATTCAATTTTATCAAATATACCAAAGATTAACTCAACGACTGGGTTGAGGTTATCTTGAGCGATGTACAATGCATGCCAGAAGGTATGGAATAACCGATATTACCCGAAAAATATTATTAGAAGATAGGCTAGAATTCTTTCCGGATTTGTAATTGGAGCAACAAATTTATTTTGTAAACCTTTTTTTTCCTGGAAAAAATAACTTCTGAAAAATCAAAATTTGTCTCACTTCTCATGAAAGCACCCCTGTATGTCTCGTAACGGCCGACGTAGAATTGTGAAATTCGCTCAATCAATAGATTCTCTGAAAATGGGCTCAATGATCAAGTGGAATCATCTTTAGTTATAGTAGGAGAGCTAGCGGTCGATCCGAGAAACTTGTTAAGCACAAGGCTAAAAATTTGTAAATTAATGTTTTAGTATTAGTTACTCAAGAGAATGATGAGCTGGCAGGTGTCCCGTGGTTGCGTCATCATCTTCAGCCAATGGCGAAAATTTAGAGGGAATATTTTTTAACTATTTTAAGCATCTATGTTGAGAGCCAGGCGATTCTGGCGGTTGCAAGTAGCCGCCAGGTGAGTTTACAATATCCGAAGCTCTTGATGGAAATGCGAGCGCAACAGGCTTATACGGGTCTCTGTATAGGAAAGAGAGTCTGATAAATGATTATTGTAATAAAAAGAAACTAAATATATGCAAAATAAAATATTTTATTACTTTTAACACATATTGTTCACTATACAGGGTGAGTCAGAATAAAACCGACAAACTCCGACTACAGATTCCTCACCTCATTTCGAGCTGAAAAGTTGCTATCAAGGTATGTCCTAAAATGCATCCCCTCTGAGGTACAGGGTGACGAAAGTACAAAAAAAATTAAGATTTGATTTGTTTTCTCCAAAATTCCGGAATGATTTTTTTTAAACTTGGTACACTGATCAAGTTGTATCAACGTGCTAATTTGAAGTTATGATTTTTTATTTTCGTAAACCAATGGCGTAATTACGATGGTATGTGGTCATATGTTCCTTCAAATTTTCTTGGGACAAGTGAATGGACAAATGAGCGTTTGACATCAGTTCAACTCATCGATACTCAACCTAAAATTCATAACATTCCATGTGCCTAAAAGTGGAGGTTTCTGAGATAAATGAGAAAAACTGAAGATATGTCCTTAAAAGAGACATAATTTTCTATGTGCAATAATCGCATAATGCTGATTTCTTACAACATATCGGAATATGTGTCAACCTCCTGAACATTTTTCAATGTTGGGAGAATCGGAAACGGATAACTCCATTTTTTCATTCATCATATTATCCGATCCAATTGATGTCGTGGATTCACTGATATGTTACCATACTTCCTTGCATATGATTGTTTTGACAGATCAACTGACAAACAAACCCAACCTCAAATTCATAATACTCCACTTAGATAAGAGTAAAGGTCTGAAATAATTTTTGCGAAAGACTGAAGATAAGTACTTTGTTGAAGTTTATGTTGGAGTATCATTATCAAAGCCATTTCTGATTAAATTATCTAGGAAAATATTATCCAATCAACATGTTTTTGATGAAGAAAAACAATTATTGTGTATTAATATCTACTCAAATTATTTCTTTCGATTCGTTATAACTAGTTGCAAAGTCGAGCCTTTCATGCTAGTTTGTGGTAGGCTGTTCAGTACACCACTGATCAACGCATAAAACATACACGAAATTTAGAACTAAAAAGAAACGTAGCCTATATTCATTGTTCCTAGTATAAACACACTGATATATCGATACTTACCGTAATTGACAGAAACCCAAAACAGTTTTTATTATTGTCAAGTCATCTGTCATAATTTCAGTCAGTGAACATCGTTTCAAAATGGATTATTCACTTGAGACAGGGGGAAATGCCAGAGTCGCTGCTGAATTATATCAACATAGATATCCAAACAGACATCATCCACATTTCACTACTTTTATAGCTGTGCATCGACGATTGGAGGAAACGAGGTCCTTTAAATTCAGTAAATACTATTGTGATGCGAATAGAACAAGAAGAGATAATTTTACGAAAGAATAAATTCTTGAACGATCAGCAGCAGATCCTTCTACCAGCACTCGGGCTATTTCGAATAGGTTATAAGTGTCACAATCAACAGTAAGTCAGGTAGCACGTGAACAACTATTGTATACATTTCGCCTACAGAAGGTGATGGCCCTAGATGCTGGTGATTATGGCCCCCTTAGATTTTATGTGAATGGTTTTTGAGGATGTATGAAGGAGAAAACGACTTTCCTAGATATGTTCCATTCACGGATGAGGCATGTTTCACAAGAGATGGATATTTCAATAGTAGGAACAGCCATTTATGGGATGAACAAAATCCGCATGGAATGTTTCGAAAAGGCTACCAACAGAAGTTTTCAGTGGATATTTGGGTAGGAATTATCGAAAATCGTTGGACCATATCTTCTTCCTACCCGTTCGAATGGACAAAACTACCGAGTGTTTCTTAAGCATGTTTTACCTGAGCTACTTGAAGACGTACCTCTATTGGTTCCCCAAACAATGTGGTATCAATATGACGGTGCACTGGCCTATTTCCAAAGAATCGTTCGTCAATTTCTTGATCAAACATTCCATGATCGATGAATAGGTAGACGTTGTCCCATACATTGGCCTGCACGTTCTCCAGATTTAACTAGACATTTTTTGTGGGGATACGTTGAATCCCTAGTGTATGAAACACCTGTAGAATCTGTGGAAGATTTAACGGCAAGAAATTTAGCAGCATGTACGTTAATACAGGATACACCAGGAATATTCCAAAGCGTGTGACAGTCGATGATACGGAGATGCCAATTGTGTATTGAACAAAATGGTGGTCCATTTGAACATTTGCTTTATTGCCTTGTTTGTTTCTATGTAGTGTACCCACTAAACCGTTTTTATCATTTAAGTAGATATCAATACACAATTATTGTTTTTCTACGTCTAAAACATGTTGATTGGATAATATTTTCTCAGATAATTCAATCAGAAATGGGTTTGATAATAATACTCCAACATAAAATTCAACAAATTAAGAGTACTTATCTTCAGTTTTTCGCAAACATTATTTCAGACCTCAACTCTTATCTAAGTGGAGTATTATGAATTTGGGGTTGGGTTTGTTTGTCAGTTGATCTGTCAAAACAATCATATGCAAGGAAGTATGGTAACATATCAGTGAATCCGCGACATCGATTCAATCAAATAATATGGTGAATGAAAAACTGGAGTTATCGGTCTCATTCTGACCCACCCATACTATGTTTCCGATTCTCTCCAAGTGGTATCGCTGGATAACGGGGTTGACAAGGAAAATCCAGTGGGAATGACCAGAAATGGTCAAAACCTGCGGATCTCTAAGTCAATCTCAAACCAAATGCCACCACAACATGGCTTAATCCAAGGCGTCAAGCGACCCGTGCCGAGGGATGGATGATACCTGAGCCAGTCAGGTATAAAAAAACGGAGCCTCTGGGATACATGGCGACCTCCCAGAGTAATCTGCCTTACACCTGCGCAGGGGGCACCGCAGGTGTGGACGACCCTTTCCCCTACACAAACAACCCTGGGAACTTCCAGTTGAAGAAGACCCAACACCGATAACGGGTATGGAAGTCGAGGAGATTCCAGTTGAATCACACTCGGCACCAGAAACCGTAAACCCAACCGAGGAGGGATCAGCAGATGGTCGAACACCTACTGAGAAACTCCCGGAAACAGAGTGGATTCCAAAGCCATTTGGTAAAATGGAAACCAAAAAGATTCTTCAGCTCATCAAAACCCAGGACATGGGGATAGATACTGAAGAATGGCTTGTCATCAAGAGACAAGAGGAGGCCTCTTGTCTTTCAATCTTCGACTGTGACGCCCTGAGTGGTGGGCGACGCAGGATCTTTGGAGGGATCGGCCCGGAAACGGGCATGAATCCGAAGAGCCTTATCGGCGGGCTTCTAGACCTAATTAAGGGCACAAACCTGTTTGAATGAGGAACCACTGACGACAGAGTGATACAATAGACCCCAGCTGGTCGCAGTGTCAAGGGAAGCTAAGTGCCAGCCCTGTCTCTGGCTCGTCAGCCTTAAACCAACCAACCAACCAACCCAACATTAAAAAATGTTCAGGAGGTTGACACGTATGTTGTAAGAAATTAGCATTATGCGATTATTGCACATAGGAAATTATGTCTCTACTAAGGATATATCTTCAGTTTTTCTCAATTATCTTAGAAACCTCCACTTTTAGGCACATGGAATGTTTTGACTTCTAGGTTGAGTATTGATGAGCCGAACTGATGTCAAACGCTCATTTGTCCATTCACTTGACCCAAGAAAATATGAAGGAACATATGACCACATACCATCGTAACTACGCCACTGGTTTACCAAAATAAACTTCAAATTAACACGATGATAAACATCGATCAGTGTACCGAGTTTCAAATTTTTTCCTTCCTTCCGGCGTGTATCGAGGGTGTGCAGATTGTCTTGCTCTAAGCAATACTGCATCCCGAATTATTTTTGCTTGCACGTCTATGACAATCACAACATAGAATGTATCATTCACATAAGTGATTTTTCCTCGAACTTAACCATACAAACCGGGTTAGCAATAAGTTAACCTGTCAATATTCCTCGAAGTGTATTCCAAACTATGACGTAAGAGTTAACCAACCACACAAACCATTTCACTGAGATAGTTTGACAGAGTAGTTATCTTGTTGGAGGTTGGGTTTTTTGTTTATTCATAAGGAATGATAAGGATAAAGGTCCTATCTCAGTGTAAAAGTATATTAAAAATATATAATGGATTCATACAAAGTAAATGTGAATGAGAGATTATATCAGATTATGTTCATCATCTTCCAGCATTTGCATAATCCAGATATTGATAAAATGTATTCCCGATGAATTGATGGCCACTAAAGAAGGATGTGGTGAAATCTGAATATCTTCTATAAATGCCAGTACTAATAAATTTGCCACATTCATTTTCATTGTATTTTCAAGAACTCGAAGTACACATAAGTAAAGAAAAGATAACAAAATATTAATCAACGCCGTAATGGAAATTTTTAACCCTTAACCACAGAAGATAGGACTCCTATATTCTGTGCCTCAACAACAAAAAACAAATCTGTCAACCTTCACAAGTAAACCGAAGTCTACCGTGACGTCATACAATAGTTAACCTGGTTTGCGTGGTTAAGTTCGAAGTAAAATGACTATAGTGTTCTGGGTAGGCCTTGTTACTAACCTAGGAGCAGCACTGTTGATTTGAACGAATCGTCGAAAGACATCCTCGGCCCAGCTACAAGATTTATAATTCAAATTGTCACTATTTAAATTAAAAATATCTGCCTTGGCTGAGGATCAAACCCGGGACCTTTCGAACCCCAAACATTTGCAATTGAATATTGTTTTAAAAATAATATCACGACCATTGTAGTGATCCAGAACACGTGAACTGAACACTGTTGCCAAGCAAGATTCTTGCATGCACGGTTTACAAAGCTGTCTACGAACGGAAGTTTGTTAGATTCTACTAGTGTTTTCTGATTGGCTGGTGAATGAAAGATCCCAATTAGCAACCGATCAGAAAAGAGTACGCGATGTGCAGGAGAATTAATTTGAACATTATTGTCTGTGTCTTTTGCTGGCTCTTAAAACTAAACACCGAGCTGTTTTTGCGTATTTTGAAAAGTGAAACACAAGATGTATCACTCGTCGCATTCATGAATGGAGTAGTAAACTTCAATTCTGGTTGGATTCTGGAGTCGCCAATCACTATGCGGACGATTTCATAGTGGAAATATTAATATTGTATGTATTATTTTTTGATAGAATGGCGAATTATTTAAAAGATAAAGACAATAATGTTCAAATTAATTTGTGTGCACATCGCGTACTGTTTTCTGATTAGGGGCCGTTCATAAAATATGTTCGCATACAAGGAGAGGGGTATCGCTTGGTGTGACAAAATATGACAAGGGGGGCGGGGGGTCTACGGAAATGTGACATTCGCAGTTCATCACACAATTCTACTTAAATTTTTTTCTCCCGACTTTTTTTATTTTATTTTTCTGTTGCGATAGAAAGTCATTCGTTTCGTATTTGTAAATATATAAATATTTATACATTAAATATATTTTCGTCTCGATATTTCTGGAAGTCGTATCGCAGCACGTCGAGTTCGAGAGCTACTATGCATATTAGGGGATGAAAGCGCTTGTACAGAAAATGCATAGTGGATAAATTATAATAATAATAATAAATGGCTTTATTATTTTCAGTACAATACAATATTTACAAACATTTTTGGAACTACAGGTACTATAAAACTGAAAATAAAAGGCGGAGTTCAACTCAAGAAGTAGGTTAAACCTACTATTGACTTGTTCTCCCACTCAACCTTCAAAGGTATCAAGCATCAGATTGGAACTTACTTCAGTAAATAACATTCTTTTATTCTTTTCTAATTTTTTTTTTCAACTGAGATCTTTCAAAATTTTTCAGGTCTGGTTTTCACTTAGCTTATATTTTAGACTGGTTCTGAATTTTGACAATTTTAGGGTTTTTGAAGTGGCAGGAATATAATTATTGTACACATTGTAAATTTGGTAACTGTAGGAGCGTTTGAAAAATTCAGTGTTAGAAGTCCTTTGAACCGTATGTTGATTAATAATAATAATAATAATAAGTTTATTCACTAATGTAAAAACAACAAAAATTAGATAGAATACGATACAATAATACATTTCATTACATTTCATATACTCAATTCTGAAAACATCGATTTTGAATTTCAATTTATTATACAAATAAGGAGGACTTTTATTCATAATAATTTTATGATCGAGACACGACGACTGCAGTATCCTTCTAATTTTCCATGTTCAGCCAGCCAGTTTCTTTGAGTTTATGAGATATTCTTTCTCGTTTTTTATACCATGTATGAGACGCAGACAAGAGAGACTTTCTGTATTTTTTGTTTGAATTGACTGGTTAAATTTGGTCCAAAGGCAATCAGCATAGTTGAAGAGGGACAAAACCAAGCTATCACATATTTTTATTTTAAGTTTTATCGATAACAAATATCTATTACTATAAATGAGTTTAATCGTGGAGTATGTGAAAGTTTTTTAACATAACTCTCAAATCTGAGGTTACATTACATTAGCTCACATCATATGAGTATCTTCTATGATGATATTAACTGCATTTTTCATAGTAGATTGGTATTTTTTGGGGCCGAATGCAATTACATTAGATTTGCTTGCATTTATAATGAGTCATGACAACAAAAGACCTTAGATCTTCATTAATCATGGCACATGCATCATCTATCTCAGAATATAGAATGGAGTAATATAGCTGGGTATCATCAGCATATAAGTGCATTTCACAGTGTTTCAAACTTCTCAATATGTGATGTAGATATTGAAAAGTAATGGACCCAAAATTGAACCTTGTGTGACTCCAGATTTGAGGTCCACGTAGTTTGACTCTTCTTGAAGTCGTACTTTTTGTCTCCTATTCCTAATATAGCTCTCTAGTAATATGACAGCATTTTCATATAGACCAATATAGTATAAGTAGTAAGCCGTAATTCAATGTGTCAAACGCCCTACTGAAGTCTAACATTATCAAAATTGTACATAACCCCTGATCAGTAGCTTGGAATATATCATCGATTATCTGAAGAAGTGCAATAGTACAGCTATAGCCACTTCTAAAACCAGATTGCATATTGGTATCAGTGAGTGACGAGTCAAGTAAGCTCTCAATTGACAATAAATAGCTTTTTCAAAAATTTTTGAGTAGGTAGTATACTAATGGCTCTGAGGTCTTCATATTCCATAGGATTTGTTTTCTTAGGTAACACTGTTATCACTGCACTCTTCCATGAATTTGGAAAAATGTTTTGAATCAAACAAAAATTTATTATATGGGTTATATAAGTCACAATATGCGACAGCAGAGTTTGATTAGTTTGATATTCAGTCCATCGCAGCCTGTGACATTGGTGGATATATTACAAATTATATTGAAAATAAATAAATCATTTACTTCAATTAATTGAAAGTTGTTATCATTCATCCTATCATTTCTATAGTAAGCTATCAGCGGTGCCGGTGCATGAGTTGAAGGAATTGAATTCACAAAATATTTATTGATGTTATTGGCATTTTCCAAATTTTCAGGTATCTCATTTTGTTTTGTAGATACCTATAAGTTTATTTAATAAATGAAAAATTTTCGTATAAGTGTATATTTTTCTTAAGTTTGCAAAGTGCTTTCGACTTTCGTCATCTTCAGTGCTTCCTGAAAGTATTTACTCTGATTGACTGGTGTGAAAGACTTTAAATTTGAATAAAAATTTTTAGGTTAGGAAATTTTTTTTGAATTTTTGTAAAAGTTTTTGAGTACTCACATGTCAGGTGCAGGAAGTAAAACAACCTGACATGTAAGTACTCAAAAACTTTTACAAAAATTCAAAAAATTTTCCTAACCTAAAAATTTTAATTCAAACTCAAAGTCTTTCACACCAGCCAGTCAGGAGGCACTGAAGATGACGAATGTCGAAAGCGCTTTGCAAACTTAAGAAAAATATACACTTTATACGAAAATCTTTCATTTATTCTACACAAGTGTATTCAGCTTCCCACATTTAATAAGTTTATTTGTTTTCATAATTTTCCACGTATCTTCAGTGCACGCATCATTCAGTATATGAGTAGAATAAGCCTTTTTCTCTCTTACAATTGCTTTATTTACATAGTTTCGTTTATTCTTGTAAAAAGTATGCTCAATGCTTTATCTCTGGTTTTCATCATCTCTTTCAAATTGAATATCAACGAAGGTTCCCCAGGTTTAGTTACTCTACGAGTAGCTAAAGGGGCATGCCGATCAAAAAGATTTATTGAACAATTCACAAGGTATGACACTTTTTCGTCTATATTTTCTTGGTAAAAAATTCTGAAAAATGATTCATTGAGTAAGTGTCTAATGAAAAGATCTTCATCAAAATATTTGAAGCCCCTGTATGTACATGTATTGGGTCCATTACTTCGTCTACCTACCTTTATTTTGCAGTATACTAACAGATGATCTGGAATATGGCCGGTATCGATGACACCATGCTCCATTACTCCTTCATTGTTACTTACTACAATCAAATCGAGTAAAGTTGACGTTGTGTCAGTTATTCGTGTTGGATAATCAATTATCTGTGTTAAAGCGAATGATTCTAAAACAGTTAATAATTTAATTGCTTGTAGATTGTCCCCATTCGGCATGTTGAGGTTGAAGTCACCTGAGCAAATTACGTCATCAACATTGGGACAAATCAAGCTCACTGCATCTTCAGTTCATTTAGAAAAAAATCTGAATCTTGAGATGGTGTCCTATATACAATACCAACGGCCACATATGACTTTTCCAGCTTTATATGCATCCACAATTGTTCTATAGCTTTTGAGTCGCAACTGATTTTTGAACTTTTCAAATTTGTTCGAATATATGCACATAGGCCACCTCCTCTTGTGTCTCTATCTAATCTATATAATGTTAAACCATATATTTCTAGTATTCCACTTCCAGTGTCAGAAGTTAGCCAAGTTCCACAAATAAGAAAAATATCAAAGACATTTTCCATAATAATTTGTCTAATTTCCAGTAGATTTAGCAACATTGATCTTGAATTCAAACAGCATTCTTTGAAGTGATTCATCGTGAAAACAAGGAAATAATGTTATTCTCCGACCTCAGTAAAATAGTACAAATTACCAGCGATAAAAAATTACAACGAAAACAAAAGCTATTTCTTAATGCGAAGTAGATAAAAATCAGAACAAGACGATTTTTGGATTGGTGAACATAAACTGAAAATTAATTTATCCTACCACAACTTAAAACTATATATTACTAATCTAGAAAACATTCAATGATATACTTATAATGTTCAGGTAATCATGATGCAGAAAAATTACTAGAAGGTCTACCATACAATTTATTAATTATGAGAAATTTTTGAATTTGAGAACATCAGTGAATTAAGATTGTGCTTTTGGCGTCATAACTTATAACTCGCTGATATCAACAATTTTTTTAATATTATGGTCATTTTCGTACTTGATAAAGATGTTTCCATGGTTGCTCCAAACATTGCCGCTTTGTCCTACTTTCTCAAGGGCAGTTTTCATAATATTTTGTTGTTCCACGGACTGATCTTCCCTTATAATTATGCCAGTATTCTTCAGTTGTTTTTTATTGCCATACACCATATTTTTGTAGTAAGTGGAAGTAAAACGATTATTGGTCGATATTTAGTGTCTCTTGCTCTCCCACTTGCTTTTCTAATTCTGTAGCAATTTTCGATGAAGGATTTGTCCAACTGGAGTTTTATTTTCTCGGAAAATATATCTAAAACCATGTTTGCACAATTTTCCTGGTTCGATTCTTCAATGCCATATATCAGGGCATTTCTTTTTCTTATTTGTTGTTGAAAATGTTCCTGTTTCTTCGAAAGTGTTTTAATTTGTTCCTCCTGTGACGCCGATTTTTTATTCATCTTTTCATTTTCCTTTTTCAGCTGAGTGATTTCTTCTTGAAAAGTTATGGAAGTTGTTAGTTCGTTCGGGAAGTCTTTGGAAGTACAAAGTTTGGTAACTAACGTTTCCACAATGGATTGTAACTCTTCATCTACTTTTTTAGTGCTGCGAGTCATGTTGAGAAAAAAAAACAGTATAATTTCGAAGTAGCACTGGTGTTCCAAATATATTATGGATTTCGGTTTGGTATTGGTATAACTTGTCCACAGGACAAATTTTCACATATAAGTTGCACGTAGTTCAGTGATTTTTATACTTTATTCAGCACAGCTCAAAAACACGTCTACTTCATCAGAAGTAAATGCTAGTTTCGAGAATAAAAAAGAAGATACTTCAATGCCAATCATAGATATTGCTGAGCATTAGAAAAATCCTTGGACTTCTGATGAATGAAAAAAATAATTATTTGTTGGTTATTTTAGATATTGATTGATTTATATAATATTTTGATTGAAAAAATTTCTATTTTAAAATGTCAATATTTGTATTCTGTTCAATGAATCATTTTTAGGGAGTCACAGAAAGCGTGACGCAGCGTGACGAAGGGGGACAGGGGTCCAAAAAGGCAAAATTTAACGTGATGTATTTCAGTTAGTTGTTAATTGAGATCTTTCATTTACCAGCCAATCAGAACAGAAACAAACTTCCGTTCGTAGACAGCTTTGTAAACCGTGCATTCGAGAATCTTGCTTGGCAACCGTGTTCTGAATCACTACTATTATAAAATTGTAATTGTCTGTATGTTTGTTTGTTTGTTTGTTTGGTCGTGCATTACGTGAAAACGACTTGATCGATTTTGATGAAACTTTTTTGTTCGAAAGCTTATGATTAGACTCAAAAACTGGTGTGTATTTTATTTCGCTACGATGGCGGGAAACGGATATGTAACAACAAAACAGGATAACGGGATAACTGGTGAACGGGAACACATGTATGAGCTTAATAAGCTAGATGGAATAACGCGAAAAAAAAATGGGGAAAAATACAAATTTTTCACGGACGTAGTCGCGGGTACCAGCTAGTTATTTTTAAAACAATATTCAATTGCGAATGTTTTTCCCTTTTCAATAGTGTTTGTGTCGTATGTTTCTTACAAGTGACTCTGATAATTATAATAAGTTCCTCGAAGCAGAGTATGAAGTCGACTAGTTCTGACTTTATCACCAGTTTGGATATAACAAGGTTATTTGTTTTCTTCACTTTGAAATTGAATATATATCTCAGGCAGCCTGCAATGTGTACCTTAACCACACAATCAGTCAACATACTACATTATTCAAATGTGGAGTTAAATGTTTATTGCTTTCGGTAATTGCCAAAGTTTTCTTCTGAGCAGGTAACCAGAAATTACAAAAAACAAAACATGTTTACAATTTTTTTTTCAGATTTTTAACCACTGTAATTTGTTATGAAATGGCATTATATACTAGTCATTAACGGATGTGCAAGAGGTCAGAGTACACCCTGTATATTTATCATCAATGTGACTATGTAGCATCATATTTTTTATATATATACGCTATTATTAGCCTGATTAACAAGTTGAAAAACGGGTTGATTCTTGTTACCGGTCCTAAAAATATGTGCGATAGCTCATTCGATTCGGACTTACGCCTGGAAAAAAAATTGCAATTGTTATTAAGATATAAAGATGAAAAAAAAAAGATATTCAGTTTTTCGTTAATAACTCAAAAACTATCAATATTTAAGAACTTCTGAGAAAAGATCCTCAAAGAGAAAGAAATTTCCAATAAAAAAAGTCTTTACTTGTTGAGTTCTATCTCCATTAATTATAATTTTTATTCAACGCTGAAAATAGACAAGTATAATATTTGAAAAAAATAATTTCTTCCCACTTTATTGTCAAAACAAAGTGATGAGTCGAAAAAAAAAAACCTTGAATACATTTTTCAATTGTTTATATTTTTTTTAATATTTCGTTTGTTTAAATAATTAAATAAAAATATTTTTCCCTTTAAACATCATAATTGGCATTTCTCTATAGGTTAACAGAAAAATATTTTTCTATCAATAATTTCATTATTTATTAAGGTTTATTTTTTCCTGTAAGTAAAAAAAATTACAAAAACAGCCATATATAACAGAGTAAGAATATCTAGCACTGTGAAACTATTCAATAAATATTGTAAAAAATATTTGTATACAATAAGTTTAAAATTATATGTATATCAAAAAATTTTAGGTTGATTATTTATGTTACCATTATATTTACATTAGAATATATTATAATTATAAAACAAAATAAACAATTATAACCAGATTCTCGACCTATATCTTAAATTACAATAATCTAGTTAACCGATACTTGCACATACAAGTGTTATACACTTAGGTGCAAAAGAAAAAATCAAATGCAACTTATTATCTCCATAGTTTCCATACATATGTTATAACTATATATTATGTAAGCAATAAATAAATAGAAAAAAAAAAAAAAATTGTAATATTTAATAAAAAAATTCACTACTGTGTTATATATGGTTTTTAAAATTTTTTTTCCAAAAAAAAAACACAAATTGTTCATAACAAATTGTTAACTTAATGAACAATGAAATTATTGATAGAAAAAAAGTTTTTTTGTTAACCCATAGAGAAATGCCAATTGTGATTTTTAAAGAGAAAACATTTTCTCAATTGATTATTTAAACAAACGAAATATAAAAAAAAATAATTATAAACAATAGAAAAATTGATTTGAGTTTTTTTTTTAATCATCATTTTGTCTTGACAATAAAATGGTAAGAAATATTTTTTTTTAATATTATACTCGTCTATTTGTTTATAAACAATTTCTCAACAAATGACGTGAACAATTTTTTTCTAACGGTAATTGATGCCATTAATAGATGCAAAAACACCTGTATAATAACATTTGTCAACCAATATTTTTTTAACGTTTTTTTTATATTTTATTTTTTGTTCATTTAAAAAAATTATAACAAACAAAATATAAAACTTTAATAAACTTTTATCACGTGATCTTGTTGGGTATGTATATAAGGAGGGCCCCAAGAAGCAAAAAATGTATAGGTCAATTATTTAAACTTTTATGTCGACTTTGGTAAAAACAGAGATTGGATAAAAAATTGTTAATTAACAATCAAATAACTTTTTGAAAAATCGACATAATTTTTTTTTCATCAGGGCTTTATTCTTTCAATTGTTCTATTTTCGGCGTTGAATAAAAAGTATAAATAATGAAGATAGAATTCCGGGAGACGAAACTCTTTTATTGAAAATTTCCTCCTCTTTAAGGATCTTCTTTCAAGAATTCTTGAATATCAATAGTTTTTGAGTTATTAAGGAAAAACTCTCATTTTTTCTTATTTTGTTAATAATAATTGCAAGTTTTTATGTGCTAATTAATGCTCGAGATACATTTTTCTAGACGTCAATCCGAATCGAATGAGCTATCGCACATATTTTTAGGACCGGAAACAAGAATTAACCCGTTTTTTAATTTGTTAATCAGACTATATTTATATTTTTTTATCTATTTCCTATAATGACTGTCAATGAGACATTTTTGTTCTTCAGACAATAAAATATATTGATTTGATAGCCCTATTTGTAATGTCCTATCATTCCGTTTTGTAATTGTTAAATTGGGCGGTACTGAGAGATATACGAATATCGAAAATGCGGACGTCATCACCAGCTACATATAGCTCTCAAATAAGGAAGTTCACCACAAGAAGATTCACAGCCAATTGCCATTCTCAAGGTATTCACACCGTATGTCCGAATCACCACAAATTCATAATCAGGGCACATCGTTGTACCACAACTTTCACAAATTCGATCATTACCCGGACCTATCCTGAGTTAATAAAAAAATTACTGTGCTTACATGTGCGCCGGTAATCACGTCTTCTGTGTAGGTCACTTATAGATTATTATTATTTACACCGAATGTTGTTATTGACATTGACTATTTGCCAGCACGGTGCTGAATGAAGAGAAGGTTGTACGCCAAATGTTATATTCAAACCGCAAATTGCATTCAACTATATTTGAGGTAAGAGGTGTGTCGAATATTTATTGTCACGTGGAAGGTTTTCGGAGCGAGCAGGTAGAAGATTTCAGATTTATCAATGTTTTCAAAATACTGTTTTCAAGATGCCTAGTACATAAAAAATTGTCGGATTTTATTCCAAGTGAACTAAAGAATGGAAACATCCCAAAACATGTTGAATACTCGCCCATGAACAGTTTTGGTTTGATTCCGATCCAGCAACTATCAAAAGGTATCCGAAAAACATGTTGAAAATAATCTCCAATTTCCACTACAATTCGCTCAAAATATTTTTCAACTCTTGTCTGATCTCATAATTATCGATTTCGGCAAAAGAAAGTGTTTTCTCGAAAGAAGCTATTTCTAGATAATTCGATTCCACTAGAGAGGTTACTCAGTGTCATTTTCTTTTATTTCAATAAAAATAACCCCGCATCTACTGCAATGAGTTATTAGCAGGAAGAGACAAACCACGAATTGATTATAAATCAGATTTTACAACATATGTTAATGTCTTAGCACTTTCTGTAGATCACTGTTGAGGATTGTTTTGATGTTGTCGCCTAGGTTGTTTGATCTCCTTTCTTCATTATATAATGGATACTCCACCAAGAGATGTTTTTCTGTGAGTTGGGTAGCACAGTTGTAACAGATGGGGTTATGATCCTTCTGTAAAATATGTTGGTGAGTTAGGACTGTATGTCCTAATCGGAGGCGATTGATAATGACTTGGTCTCTCCTTCTCGTGGCTAGTGATAACTTCTCATTGACTACTTCCTTGATTTCTTTGAGTTTCGATGTTGTTCCAGTCCAAGTTGATTGGCAGGTGCTAATTATGAAATTTTGAATTGACGACTTGTGGTCCGAAGATGGAAACTTATTTTGAAAAAGTGTGTCCTCATCAGAAACTGCTTTACAGGCTAGGGCGTCAGCTTCTCCATTTCCCTTGATCCCTACGTGATAAGGTACCCATAAAAACAAATTGTTTCAGCCCATAAATTGCACTTAGAGAGCCTGTGATTATGATGAAGTTATTTCTGGGATCTCTACATTCTGAGTGATTCTAATATGGCTGTTGTTTCTCCTATGAAGATGCTGCATTTTCCTGGAAGGCGTATGGTGAAGCTGTTGTCCCCGCAGATGTAAGCTGCAGCATGTCCTTGTGCGGTCTTAGGTGCGTCGGTAAAAATTTGGTGGAAGTGAGGGTATTTGGAGATGGATTCTTGGAAGGTAGTTTGAATGATGTGGGGGTTTATGGAGTTTTTGGGGTCAGTGTCATGTTGATTTTATTGTTTTTGTGATTCCAGAAAGTCCCCAGAAAATTTTATAGATTTCAATCTTTCGAGTATAGGAATGAGGAGTTATTGTAGTCATATGAATTCTGGTATAAATCTATTTGCCTTCGAAATAAAGTGTACCTCACTTTCAATGTTGGAATGTTTTTTGGGTAATATGATTCGTTTTCCCATTTAAAAATAATCAAAAATTGATTCTTTCAAAAATATATTACTGTAACGATGCATATTTTTAGCACCGTTACGAAGATCTTATAAAATAAAAAACTACCCCTCAGAATAGTTTACAGTTTTAGTTAGTTTGAAGTGACTTACTTTGTTACACTCCTGTAAATGAATTTATTGTCAAAATTCAAGAGGGTGGCTCCAAGATGGTGGACGAATTTTGTGATTATGGACCGTTTCTATTCAAAATTGGTATGTTGGGGTTTTTGGGGTCGAAGATTATGAATTTAATCGAAGATAATTGATTTTTTGTCAAAATTCATAAATTGAAGATAGCAGCTCCAGGATAGCAGACGAGTTGATCTTTAGATGGTCTCCTCATTGAAGAACAAGATAGCTCAGAACTTATAGGAAAAACGCCTCATAATAACGATGCTTCAACGAAAATGCATAGATTTTGCATAGGCGTACTTACTAATAGTCTAAGAGCCGGTGGGAGGTCGACCTTCACCGATCTGATAACTCGATGAGACATACTTTTTATCAAAAATAATTTATAAACAAATATGCCTATGATAACTTGCCTATCGAAAAGTGTTCATAGCTATTTTTAATTGAATTAATTTCAATCAATTTTCTTTTATCACACTCGACAGTAATTTTGAACTTTTTTATATGCTTTGTAATAAACACTTTTAACAACATGAATGAATTAAATTTTACATTTTTACAGAGGTTTTTATTGATTAGTTTATTTTTATTTTATATTATATATTTCTGAAAACTTTTCCAGGACAAAGCAGAAATTTCCAATAACTTTTCTAAAAAGCTTTCCTTTTCCTAAAAACCTCATTCGGAGTATTAAAAACATTCAAAAAACAATTGGCCAAATCATCCAGCCGTTGTTTTTACAAAATAAAAAAAATGTTGGTCTGACCGGGATTCGTTCCTGTGACCTCCTGCTTGTAACCGCTGAGCTATTCTCTCTTTAGTAATAAATGACTCGCTAGTCTTTTTCTTCGCCAAATTTCTTATACACCCGAATTTTACAATTTTCAGGCAACTATCCTGAATTTTTTTCCGTATTCCCATCATAAACAAAATTGCGGCTGAACCGATTCAGCCGCTTTTATTTAGTTTCATCATATAAGTAAAAAACTTTATTCAGAATTGAAAAATACAAAAGCAAAGTTTTAAATATAAAATAATATAAAGATGAAAGTCTTGATTGAAGCCCGGGACTCGAAGTGATGGCGCATTTGCTGTTTCAGTTGGAGGAAAACCCGGAAAAACCCACAACACCATCAGAAATCAAATCATCAACTTTCTCATAGAAAAGGACACATGTTCCCTGGGAGCTGAGAGAATCAATTTCGGAAAATACACGGCAGTCATCGAAGAGGTGCCAACAATAAGAATAAGGGTGTTTGCAATATGCAGTATAGTGTCCATTGGAAATGCTGCCGCTATGATTGGATATGGCGTAAATATTATAAAGAGTATTCATTCCATCCTGAGCAGAATATTGGTCCAAATTCAAATTTTGTATGGGAAAATTGATAACATTGTCCAATTCACTGCCATCAGTCGAAAAAACACGTTTTAAATGTATAACTAAATTTTTTGGAAATGTTTGTATACGAATAATCTTTTTGAATTCCCTTTTTATTCCACAAGTTGAACAGTATGGGCTCGTATCGTTAGTCAAAGTCTCCTCTTCTGTCAACAGTTCAATACATTGTGTTAAATTCACGACTTCGTTTGGCAAGTCTGGAATAGGGATTGAAAGTACCCAGAAAGTAACAGAGCAGTAATTACAAAAAGTACATCTCAATATAGACTTCAGCTGACCGGCAAATGTATCCACAATTTTGATAACAAAATCGTTTGGTGATGGATGAATCTCTGAACTCGCCTTGTTTAAATCTTCATGTAAACCCACCAGAAGGTATCTTAGGAATTCTTCCGAATCTGCTGGGACGTTATGATCGAAGGAAGAAGCAAAAAGTATCCACCATTTTTCGAGAAGAATCAGTACTCCAGATATTTTCCATCAAAGATATAAAAGATTTCACTAAATTTCCTTTCATTCTTGATGTAGTAGTATTCAAATCCTCCATACAAAAACCATTCTTGAAAAATTCCAACAAAACCTTGGTGTTCGAGAGACACTGGATCATGCTATTCATAAAACAGGTATTTCCTACATTCTTCAATCCTCTTAGGCCAAATGTAGAAATGGTTGGTATGGCATGCTCACTCATGTTCAACGAAGAATCCATAGGTTCATTATTCCTGTAATTCAAAGAAGGTGATGGAGAAACTGATATTGATTTTTTGGAAAGTACTGAGTGATTGTCTTTGATAACTGATATGTATCTCGTAGGAAAATTGGGACGATAAAATAATTCATCCAGTGGATGCGATGGAGGAATTGTACCCATTACAGAAGAAGCATTGCCCCTTTGAATTGCTATACTAATTTTTTGTATCAAAAATGACGTTGAACGTTTATCTTCTGTAGCGCGGCCCACTCTCCTTCCAATTTCATGAATGAAAGACAGAGATTCAGGACCAAAGACACTACAAGTTTCGCCAGCTATTGGATGGAAAAGATAATTATTTCCAAGATTTTGATATTTCTTTCTTTTCAATTTCTCGCTGGATATTGCTGCAGCACCTGCGGACTTGGAAGTATTTGCTAAATGAGACGCTGCAACTGTGTCAGCACAAGTGAAGTCCCACACCAAAGGTTTGCCACATTTCCAAGGTATCAGCGTCATACCTTCAGGACGTTTACCATCATATAGGCTAGTTCCAAGAAGTTCTAACACAGCTGGAATATCTGCCGATACCATAGAACGTTTAATGATATCATTGACTTGATAATGATTGGATAAACGACCTGCACTTCTATGACAGCTCAAACCATGAGTTCTTTCCTTATTCACTTCCCTACCACATATACATTTATGAGGAATACAAATATCTAAACCCAGTCGCATTCCAATTGATATTCTGAAAGACTCGTCGTCTAAAACGGTTCCGAGAGAAGCCACAGGTAGAGCATTCAGCCAAGCTCCGGATTCTTCAATACTAACAGACCTCAGACGAGCCTTTTCTACTTCGGACTTGGACAAATCAAGTAAATTTTTTGAGGTTATATTCAAAAGTGGAAGGTCCCAGGATTTCTGAATGTTTCCCGTAGCTGGTGGCAAATCTAAGTTGGTTTGTAATAACCAAAGAGAAACAGCTTCATCAAAAAATTTATCAGTCGTTTCAGAAAAAGTGGAAGGGAGAATAGAATCAATAAGACTGGACACACTACTCATGGAAGCTGAGAAGGCAGGTGAAGCTAGGGAAGAAGCCAAACGGAGCCCCAGACCTCCAAGATTCATGGGAAGTGTTGCCTGTAACCAAGAATCTTCATTAAAAAAATTATTAGTAACATTTTCCGAAGTATGGCGCATTAAATCGTCGAAATCTTGAAGCTCATTGAGACTTTTCCAAGATGGAGAACGTCTGAGGGTTTACATCAATTTTGGTATAGCGAGGCAATTTATCAAGAGAAAGAATGAGATGTGAGTTGGTAGTTCATTCAGACGGGTGGAGAGTAGCTGCAGAGAGTCCTTTTTATTTCTAATATGTCCAGAAAGAGCATTTATAGAAAGGGGCGCACCGAGAAGGCTGCAATCTGACTTTTCCAGGAATTTTATACCAGGGGCTTATGATTGGAGTTTGGATTCAAAATCAGTTTTTGGGTCTAATAGTGAAATCAGTTCGCACTTATTGAAATTAAGTTCAAGACCAATTTGTTTCGATAGGATGATAACCTTATCCAAATCTTCCAACACTGTATTGGAATCTCCAGCAATGGAGCCATCATCTGAATACCAACAGTTGAATTCAGATGACAAACTCTTTGTCAATTCTTCGATTGTGAGACAAAATAGTGCGGGTCCCAAAGGGTCACCTTGTTGAACACCTCTTTCAGAAGTTATTGAATGATCACCAAAATTCGAATATGATGATGAGTTATAACATTGATTTACAAAGGGTATATACCAGGAAGGCTCCTACTTTGAGGAGCATGACATTCCTATCAATCATATTGAAGGCATTTTTGAAGTCGAGTTTCAAAAACACTTTGGAAGAAGGGTCTGGATGCTGATTGATGTATCTACGAGCTGAATGAGCAACTGCTTTACAACCTCCTGGCGTACCGAAACCAAACTGCAAGGGACGTAGTAAAGAACCAAGATCTCCTTCAATTTTCATGCAGCAAAGTTTTGCTACTAATCTGCGATAAAAAGTACCAACAGCAATTGGACGAATACCTCCATCTTTTTTTTTTGGAGTGCACAGAGAGAGGCACCAAAAAGTAAAGGACATATTTCTAAATTCACCTTGCCAGATAAAAGAAAATTACATAAATTTGTGATTGAAGAAATAAGTTTTTGACCAGTACTACCAGAGCTATGACTGATCATGTATATGGAGAAGGTCTAAGAGAATCCAGACCACCTGCAGAACCGGTACTAAAAGATTTTAAAGCTGCCACAACAACTTCTTCTGAAACTTGGAGAATTGAATAATTTGATAAATCTTGATTGATATCTTGAAATTTCATTCTGGAGTCTGAACGGGGATGTTTCAAACGAAGTTCCGATAAAGTATAATCATCGTGTTTTGCTAAAGTGTCGCTGGAACTCAAAATCCTGATAGCTGAAGTAATGTATCCATCTGCGATTTTATTCAAAACTATCTTCGAAGAATTTTGGTTATTTTTTTGGTATTGAAATGTTCTTAAGGAGATGTACTTATTGTAGGATCAACCTTTAAATTTAGAGTTTTCATATTCCTCTTGATCAAAGATGCTAGAGATACTTTACGAGTTTCTTTTGAACTAGGTACAGTGAATGAACTATATGAAAAATTCAACAGATTTTTCCAACTATCAAAAGAATTCAATTTTATGCATTCATCGATGATTCCACTCAGAGCTGAGGCTGAACAAATTCTAGCACTTGTTCGTAATTCCGGTGACAATGCATTATGGAATTTTTGCTCCAATATGGCGGACGAATTTTATGATTATGGTTCGATTCTATTCAAAATTGGTATGTGGGGGTTTACGGGGACAGAGATCACGATTTTTTTGGCTCCAATATGGCGACGAGTTTGTTATGGCCCGATACCAATAAAAATTGGTTTGTGGGGGTTTTTGGAGTCGGAGATCATGATCAAAATTCATAAATTAACGATGGCGGCACCAAGATAGCAACGTATTTTGTTTTTATGTGGGCGTTTTTGGGGTCGGAAATTATCAATTTTTGTCAGAATCCAAATAAGATGACGGATTTCATGAATGACTGAAAATAATTGAATAAAATTGATTGAAGAAATTTTCAAGACAAGCTCTCATACAAATGCACTAAAAAGAAGAAAAAAATGTCTCTAATTGTTTGACCTAGGTTATTTTGTGAGTAACAGATTCAAAAGTCCAACAACAAAAAAAATTAATTTTTGCCTTTTTAGTGCATTTGTATAAAAGCTTGTTTTAAAAAAAATAAAATATATATATATATATATATATATATATATATATATATATATATATATATATATATATATATATGTATGTATGTTACTTCGCAAATTTTTCGCGGGTATAATGTGTTGAGATAGTTTTTCGGGATTCCATCCATTTTTAGTTAGATACAATTTCATATACTGTATGTTTAAAGTTTATAATTTTGTTGTTCACATTTTATTCAGGATGACTTCATAAATCTAGACTTTTTGTTGTCTTTTGAACAATTATAGGTTGTAATTATCTTGACAATATATGAAAATTATTGCATTATAGTATTTGTATATTTTTATCTATCAATATTATACATAGGCTTCATAAAAGAAATAGAATCTCAAAATATATGTAAAAACAATTAAAATAAATTACTGGTCTTTCATAACATAACAATATAGATATATATATATATATATATATATATATATATATATATATATATATATATATACAAAACTAGGGATATTGGGGTAAGCAGCAATGAAAAAGTAAACTCTTTTAGGTTTATCCAAGGTTTCGGAAATGTTTATTTCCATCATCAGGGTGACTACAATAGATGAAAAAAACCAATAGTAATATATATTCAAGTGCGAAACATTATGCTACTTACAACTTTGTTGGGGTTGGTTTCAATGATGATGAACATATTCATCTAACATAGTGATACAAAAGAAAAAAAACCCAGATCAAGGAATAAAACAAAGTTCAAAGTTACTACAACCACATTAGCGTTGTTTAAAATTATATAAATATAAATGTGTACTCTATGTGGAGTGACAAGTGAAACTGACAGGTAAGGAATGAATCTCGCAATTATATTTAAGCCAACGACCCTGACGGGTGTCACTTGGAAATAGTTACAGTAGTGCCAACGGTTAGATTAGTACCAACTGATGTTACCAGGTAGCGGTAATGATAAGGAGAACTATTATTCTATATTACATTGTTTTCAATTTTGATTGATATCTGAAGACAATAAATAAGAGACCTCACACAAATGGTTAATATCTGTGATTTTTTTTAAATTTTATATCACATTGTTGTCAATTTTAGTTGATAGTTGATATCTGTTTGTTTGTTCTTACAATTATTTTCTTGGGAAATGAAAGCCATTTCTAAGAATGTTCTCTTAGATGTATGTGACTCTGTCGCTAGCACTTTCACGGAATCGTAATTCATCTGGTGGTCAAATTTATTCACATGTTCTGTCAGAACACATATTTCAGGATGCAATCTCCAGTCACTTTAATGAGAAATTATTCTGTACACATTTATATTTATATAATTTTAAACAACGCTAATGTGATTTGAACTTCGTTTTGATATGGATCATACCATATCAACCAGCCTCCTTATCAGATTGCTCACGTTTGATTTTAATAAAAAGATCAACAACAAAGTCTCCCGGTTATTTATACACAATGAAGAGGAGGAAAAAAATTGTATAATTATGGAAAATAAATCATCTGCTGCCTTTACACTTTCCTTTTTTCGAAATATTGGTCCAGCTAATTATTGTTAGTTCCTGAAGAAGACCGTGGACACGGTCGAAACGTCGACGAAATAAATGTTTATCTCCTAAAAGAAGACTTGTCATTCACAAAAAGAACCGAAACCCCAAGAAACTCAAACTCCATTGTATATTCCTGGTTCAAGAAACTCAAAACTATATATATATATATATATATATATATATACACGCTACCGGTACCGATAAATATAGGAGGCACCTGGTAACTCTGAGTCTCATATATTGTGGTAATTACCGGGACCGATTAAAGTTATTTAACATAATTTTTTGTGGTGTGTGATTTCATAATCATCCATAAATGATGGAAAAAATGGCTAACTATTTATAATTGCACCAAACAATGACCGGATAGTACCTGAATAATTTTTATATGTATGTTATTAGTGTTGTCGAATTTTCATAGATCTTCCTGAATAATTCAAATATGCTTCGCTGGACATGTTAACTCGATAAATTGTTATCGAGAATTTCTGACGTACAAATCGAAATTATATCTTCCTGAGTAGGAATTTCAGAATTTAAACTGTTCATACTTTGAGTTGATGTAGAAATAAAAAGGCATTCAACTTGATCTGAAACACAGATATATGATTCTTTTTATCATGAAATTGTTTCGAAAGTATATTCGATTGCTTCGCCTCTTTCGACTGTATAACTAATTTGGGAAGGTATGAATCCAAAATGGGACAAAATAGGAATAAATATATATATTAATTTTTTCGTCGAACGTTGATTTAAAAGGAATATTATAGTTTGCTCAGATGATCAATATGCATCCAGGAGCAATAATCTTCCAGAACGATGCCTAATATTTTTTCAATTTCCTTTAAAATTGATTTTCTGTTGTGGGAAAATATTTTCCTGTGTTTTAGCGATCTTCAGCCATATTTTCACTCCCATTTACAATGTTTTGTGGTCTCGATGTATCATTATCCTTGTTCAACAGAATAGCACCTTCTATGTACATGAACACTTCATTTAGAAATATCTGGAAAAATAGTTTGTTGATCTAAATTTAGAACAGCAAAGATCCTGAAATAGAACCCTGATACACCCCATACTTAATATATTCGAAATTACTGGAATATTTCTTGACTGATACACATTGTCAACAATTCTCAATATAAATAGAAATAGACTGTAACGGTTTATTTGCGCCACCCTGTACACCGTAGGCAATGGCATTGGAAATTCCGATTCTGGCCGGTCTCAAGGCAGAGGAAAAAGCTATCGACTTCGCTCGAGAATTTTTTTGTCGTTTTGGGTGTCGTATCCTGGTGAACAGTGGCAATACGGTACGACGTCTTTGCATCTTTGTATGTTCCATATCGGATGATTTTGTTTTCGAAAAATACTCATAACAACTAAGGTCAGTGACATCAACATTTTTTGAGTTGGCGATAGCTGACACTGATTTCCATAGGTTTTTTGTACCACCCCGTTACATGCCGTTTACAAAGCGCCACCTGAGCAATAGTTTTTTTACAACGAGCTATTTTGACAAACCAGGGCAGACATCTTGTGAAAAAATAGAGAAATAGCTGTACCTCAACACAGAAGCCTCAGCCTCAATTTTCTGCAAGTGGTTTGTTGGCAGAGCACTAAGAAAATTCCTTATCATCAGAAAAACGGCATGATACTTCACCCGGCAGTGGGATGAGTACAATACTATAGTAATTTGGGACCCTCAGTGAGTACACGTTTGATTTTTCTCCCTCAGAGCTTGAAAGAAAGAAAAGGGGGCCAAACCCGGAAAAATCAGCTTTATCCTTCACCAAGTTACCTATTTGTCAGAAAGTACATGTTTTTTTTTTAAATTAAGTAATTCTTACGAACTCAATGTGATCTAAAAACAGCTGTTTATAGATAATTACAAGGGTACCTTGAATTTTTTTAAGTGGGAGCTCGTACGTTTATTTATTAGCTCAGTCACTAGGTAGGACACAAACATATATATATATATATATATATATATATTAGGGTGTGCCAAAAAACGAAGATATTTTTTTTTTGGCTCTCAGTCCAAAATATTTCAGAAGATGTCCCAACAAAGCTCCTGTTGAAAGCGGAGCTCAAAATTCCAATTCTAAGAGGTCCTCCATCGAACTTGAAGTTTTTCCGTTTAAATAACATGGGAAACATGATTTTCAAATAGTTTTTTGTCCTGCAAACTGTGATGAAATTATTTAAAAAAAAAACGAATGAATGGACTCTGCTCATTATTGAATTTCGTACAAAAAATTCTATTGAGTCGAATTTCTATCTTCAATATTTGATTTGTTATATAGCTTTAAAATTTAAATTTCCGGTTTTTTGCAATTTTTAGCAAAAAGTAAAAAGTTCCAGTCAATTTTTTCATATCATCAATAACAATAAAGTTACAGGCTCATGTATATTTATTTTTTCAAATTTTTGCTTTTACGAACTGAAATATCGATAATTAAACAAAAAATTTGGTGGTTGTTTATTATTAAATTTAATACAAAAAAAAAGTGTATAAAATTTCATGAAAAGAGAAAACATTTAAAAAAAATAGAAGTGGGTAGAAAATATCTGAAATACCTGCTACATCAGCTTCAATGGCGTCTGAATTTGATTCTGAACTCCCCACCTGAACAATGTTCAAGTAATTTTCCAGGTCAACAGATGATGTACTTTGTACCTCTTGAACATTTCTTGAAATTGTTAACAACTGACTGCCTTTACGGATCACTTAAACATTTCTTTTTGGGGAGAACTTAAGTTTTGCAAAGCATTTTGCAGAGCAATATCAAATAAGCAATCGAGAGAATCACTGAAATTCTTCTCAACTAATTTTTGTGCAGGAGATTTTTTTCTAGCTTTGAGAACTTGCGTTTTTTGCCAGTCCGTACAATTTTTCGATTCTCACAATGAAGTGATGTGAATTGTTTACAGGGAGCAAAAATGTATGCCATACTTTAACAACTTCACAAAGAACGAATTTGGAACTCTTGCGAATTCCAAGCTTTTTTGTTCGACGTATATAAAAAAACAAAGATAAAACATCGCGCTTCACAGGTAATTTTGAACTATTTAAATTTTTCGACTCAAAACCAACTAAATTTGTGTAGTTCCGTTGGTTTGTTTTTTCAGACATTGTTTTTTTCTATCAAAAAGATACACGCGTTGCTGTTGTTGCAATAACTAGCTAAAAACTAACCTAAAAACCGAACCAATTAAATCAAAAGACAATAGAATCTACTAATTGAATCAATCAAGCGGTAAGTGATCAATGGCGCGGAAATCGATAAATGTACAGAGGGCGCTTAAAGCAAGTTCTCAAAAAAAATTAAATTCAAATCTTCAATAGTCCAATAAGCTTAATTTTATTAAAAAAATTTTATCAGAACAAATCAATTTCAGAATATTGAAATAGTGAATAAAATATCAATTGAAGTGTAAAAATATAAATATTTTCACATTTTAAGCTAATATTAAAAATTATTGAACTTAAAATAACTGCAATTATATTGTGAATTGTATTTGCTTTTGATATCGTAATAATATTTTATGTCCTTTATCAATATATTTTATAAAATAGTGGAAAAATCATAAAAATATGACTGACTCAGTCTGTAAATTTTATGGTTTGATACTACGGAATATCTTACTCACCTAATTTTGTTGCAAGTTTGATGTGTTAACAAATTTGCACCAAATTTTTTGTTTAATTATCGATATTTCAGTTCGTAAAAGCAAAAATTTGAAAAAAACTAATGTACATGAGCCTGTAACTTTGTTGTTATTGATGATATGAAAAAATTTACTGGAACTTTTACTTTTTGATAAAAAATGCAAAAAACCGGAAATTTAAATTTTAAAGCTATATAACAAATCAAATATTGAAGATAGAAATTCGACTCAATAGAATTTTTTGTACCAAATTTAATAATAAACAAGGTCCATTCATTCGTTTTTTTTTTAATAATTTCATCACAGTTTGCAGGACAAAAAACCAATGGAAAATCATGTTTCCTATGTTATTTAAACGGAAAAACTTTAAGATCGATGGAGGACCTCTTAGAATTGGAATTTTGAGCTCCGCTTTCAACAGGAGCTTTGTTGGGACATCTTCTAAGATATTTTGGACTGAGAGCAAAAGAAAAAATAATATCGTCATTTTTGGCACACCGTAAGTCGAGATTGGACAAATCTAAATTTCATACCCGTGTGTAGAATATTCATTTTTTATATTGTTTCTATATGCAATTTTTGTAATACACCTTATATTATTATTGGTATTTTCCAACTGTTCTGTATTCCATTTTCCCCTCTCCGTTGAAAAATTTGCGTGGCGCCCAAAAAGAAATAGCTTGAGTTTGAACACTTGAAAACACAAGAAAAAGAAACAAAATAAATCCCACGGCCCGGCTCTTTCCCCAACAAAGAAAGGAGTTGTCAGGCAGGTACGTTTCACCGGATAGTTTTCCAGGAAAGCGTTACAAGACATAGGGGTTAACCTCTCATTCCATAATATTTCAATGATTTCATGAGAACATCATGGGGTCACATAGAGTGAGATCATAACATTTTTACTTATAGTCCAAAAGAGGACAGCACAAAACCTGGCCAATCGAGTAACAGAATGAAATGTTTTTAAAATGTTTGTACTCACAGCAAACATAAGAAAAATCATATACTGCCTGGGCAAAAGTGGTGCATAAGTTTGTTAAGGCATTTTTTTCATAAAAAGCAACCATACTAATGTAGCAACAGATTGGTAATAGTATCATCACAAATTAACTTCCAAGTGGTCTAGCGGTTTGAGGTGCTGGTTCACGAAAGGCAGCGTGAGTTCAAACCCCAGCTCGAGTAGCTTTTTTCTTTCGAAATTGAAAAATT
Organism: Gonioctena quinquepunctata; assembly: GCA_018342105.1. Lineage (NCBI taxonomy): Eukaryota > Metazoa > Arthropoda > Insecta > Coleoptera > Chrysomelidae > Gonioctena > Gonioctena quinquepunctata. The sequence continues at coordinate 170,950 of JAFIRS010001142.1, forward strand.
ATTTGTTTGGGGCGAATATTCGTCCCAAAACGAATCATTTCTCATGTCTGAGAGCTGGCTGCAGAAAACCTGGCATATGGTGTAACACCATGCAATGTTTTCAAAAGCTTTCATTTAATTTCATATATGTAGGTATGTATGTTTACTTCAAATCTTGCAAGTGAATTTTGCAGGTGTTCATTATTCTGGTGACAATGCATTGCGGAATTTTCGCCAAAGAATAAACAAAATGGCAGCTTCAATGTGGCGGACGAGTTTTGTGATTATAGTTCGATTCGATTCAAAATTAGTATGTTATGTAGGGGCCTTTAGAGCTGGACATCATAATTTCTTTGCCAGAATTCATTAATTCAAAATGGCGGCTCCAATATGGCAATGAGTTTTGTGGTTATAACCCTATGGGGGTTTTTGGAGTCGGACATCATGATTTCTTAGTCTAAATTCATGAATTCAAGATGGCGGCTCCAATAAGATGAAGTGTTTTGTGTGATGGTCGGATTCCATTCAAAATTGGCATGTGAATTTTTTGGAGTCATAGATTATCAATTTGTATCACAATTCAATAGAATGACGGATTTTATGAACGACAAAAAAAGAATTAAATAAAAATGATTGAAAAAAATTGAAACAAGCTCTCATACAAATGCACCAAAAAGGAAAAATGATGTCTTTTTGTTTGATCTAGGTTATTCTGTGAGTAACAGATTCAAAATCTTGCCACGCAAGGATACCTATTTTATATTTGCGGCAAGCTTTTGAATTTGTTACTCATAGAATAACCTAGGTCAAACAATTGAAGAAATATTTTTTTTTGTATAAAATCTTGTCTGAATTTTTTTTCAATCGTTTTAGTTGAATTAGTTTTAGTCATTCATGAAATCCGTCATCTTATGGAATTCTTGGCAAAAATTCCGTAATGCATTGTCACCGGAATTATGGACATCTACCGAATTTCAGGTTATTCGGACAACTAGAAGTAGGTTAAAATTCACTTACAAGATTTGAACATTATGTTACTCGATCGGCCAGGTTTTCTGCAGCCAGCTCTCAGACATGAGAAATGATTTGTTTTGGGACGAATATTCGCCCCAAACATATCATTTTTCAATTTAAAAAGAAAAAAGAAAAAAAAAGCTGCCGCCCGAGCTGGGGCTTGAACCTACTCTCACCCACGCTCCTTTTCGTGAACCAGCACATTAGATCGCTAGACCACTCGAAAGTTAATTTACAATGAAACTATTACCAATCTGTTGCTACATTGGTATGGTTGCTTTTTCCAAAAAAATGCCATAAAAACTTATGGACCACTTTTGCCCAGGTAGACAATCATTTTTCTTATGTTTGCTGTGAGTACTAACGTTTTAAAAACATTTCATTCTGTTACTCGACCGGCCAGGAGGTTTTCTGCAGCCTGCTCTTAGCCTATCAATGACTATAATTGTGATGGGATGGTAGTAGTTTCCCGATAAGATTTTACCACTACTTTTAAAAATTGGGACCATTTTTTCCGTTGAGTGTCTTGGGTTATTGAGACATTTATATTGGTAAAGACGTTCCGTCCCGGGCCTGGGACTTCTTCAGTTTCATTTATTTCATGTTATATAATTCTATAACGAAACGTCTTTCCAATATAAATGTCTCAGTAATTGTCGAATCCAATAACCCAAGACACTATACTGAAAAAAAAATACAGGAAGGATTCAAGAAAACTATTTCAAATAGATATATATATATATATATATATTATATATATATATATATATATATATATATATGTTGACTATTAAAATAATAAAAATTTGATAAAATGATACTTATACATCACATGAATACCTGCTAAGGTGGTTTAACAATTTTTCTGTGCACTTTATGTTCGACACAGATCATCAAAGAGTTTAGCAGTGGTGCCTTTCTATTGACATCAATAGGTTTCCAACTATCCATTTAGATTGCACAACCTATGAGAATAGAAATCAAAATCTACAAAGAAAATCCTAGGATTCAAACAGATTAAAATAATATAGAAGCAAGAACAGTGTCAAATAATTTCTCAGTCAGTCCCAATCAGATCCAGTTGATTATACCAAGGAAAATATCTAAAGGCGATTTTCGGAAATGATCTCGAAAATACCATTGGAAGCAGAATCTGAATGAAAAAAAAAATTCAAAGATGCTGCGAAGGGAAAGATTGATATTGAGAAAATAATAGTATAGACTTTTTTTTCATGTTTTTCATGAACTAGAGTGATGACCCATGAATTATTATATTCAATCATACCCCTTTATGGCAAAATTTTGGGAAAACAAAATTGCATTCCGCTGCCTCAGCCAGTAATATTACTAGCACGAACTAACATCATTTGGAATTATAGTAGTCAACATCTCAAAAAATGTGAAAAAATTGAGTTAATGGGAAAAAAAATAGACGAAGTCTTATTCAATATGGAATAGTGTTCAGACAAGATTGCAAAAAAATATATTGGCAGGCAAGCAATTTCGAAAAATATAACAAATATACATTGGAATAAAATTGGAATAGAAAGCGTACATTTGGAGAAAATTCTAACAGGAAACATTTCGCGATAAGAAAGTCTGGATTTCCGAATCTCAATTATTCACAGATGTTATTTGATGATGAAAATAAAACTCCACTCCACGAATAAGAATTCACAACCACTTTGTATAAATAATATTAAGTATAGAAATATAAGCTGTATATAAAATAAGTTTCATAGTGTAGAATAAGAAAAGTTGTTTTTAAAAGTGTGTGGAAACTAAAATTTCGTGCCCAAAAATAAAAATTGATGGTTGCTACAGGAGGAAGAAAACGAGAGGCCGAGAAAAAATAATTTTGGAGAAAGCGTTAGAAAATTTTTAATCAGATAAATCAATCCAAATGAGCAGAAAACACAACTGTGAGAGCAATTCCAATCAATAATCCAAAACAAGAAACAGCCTACAACTATTTGAGCAAGAAACCACTTACCCGCTACCCAGATCACATTCCACATAGGACATAACCAACAATGAAAGGGACCAACGTCGGACAGGTTCACTTTCCAAAGCACTGGGCACAGCCAGGAGTCTTCGTGAGTGCACAAACGCAAAAAACTACAGGTACTTTTTGAAAACACAAATAAACGAAGTGATATCATTGGTATTAGATACTTTTTGGGGTCTTTGGTAACATTTACACAGTGGTGAACTTTATTTCATACTTACAACCATTTTGTCAATGTTACCTGTAAATATTTATCTGCTCATTCATTCTATTGCGCATGAGCAAGTCATGTGATGATTTTTCAAGTTCAAAGATTCAATTATATTCAATATAAGCTAGATATTTCAGGAGTAGGATTTTGAAACCTTTGGAAAATCATTTCAATAAAAGAAAAAACAAATTTAACTATTTTCTGTTTCGTTATTCATCATTTGATCATATCACGAACTATATTTTCATGGAACAATTCTTTATTTTACTTTTATTTTTATTATTTTCTATTTTGTTTGGTTAGTTTTAAGCTTAAAGAAATAATTATTGTTAGTTTTAAGCTTAAAGAAATAATTATTGTTATATATTAGGATGTATCCCACCAATAAACATTTCATTCATTCATTCAAACAATAACTTGACTTCAAACAAAGCAACTGAACTCTGCTGAGCTGTAGGGTGATCATGTCTCCATAGGCGTACCGACTGATCTGGAGTAAGGTAACAAAGGAAAGGTAAAGTGGTGTTTGAAAAAAAGTAAAAACAACATAGCCAAACTTTCTATTGTTATAATAAGTATTTTTTTTAAATCAAGTAAAATTGATACTAAATCAAATCAATCAAGCTTACTATCATAACAAATTGCAAAATTATTGTGATGACTAGTGGTTAATATAATGATAATGTTAATAATCAATCAATAAAAAACAAAATGAAATAAACAACCCACATCATCATAATATATATATATATATATATATACATATATATATATATATATATATATATATATATATATCTAGGAATACTCCTTCACTTGAACAACTAAGAAGTCCCACTAAAAATACAAAAGGACCAACGAATGGTGGCTCCTCAGCTGCACGTGAAATAGAGCAAGTGAGGTATCGTGTACTTTTTTGTTCAGATACGATATACAATTTGAGTGTTACAAATATTGTTTTGCTAATTTTGACATTTGAAGTGACACTTTTCATCGCCAGTTGCGAAAAGTGAAATTTTTCGCAACTGGTGACGAAATAGTTATTTGTGCAACTTCGTCAATGTACCATTTTTGTTTCTTCGTCACAATTGTAATTTTTTAACATTGAAAAAGAGTTTTCTGAAGCAAAAGACATTAACTTCTTCTGTTTAATCTTCGGTGAAACAAATTCAACAAATAGGAATTATTTAAATTAATCTAAGCAAGTATTCTGACTTTTTGTCTGTATTAATATCCAAACATTCTAGAAGGTCGTGTTCACAAGCTTTCTTTTTATATGTAATATTTCAAACTCGTTAAGAAACTCTGCCTACTATTCTGACCATATGTGGTCCAATGAAATTATCGGCAACCCACTTTCTGAAATGATTAGTAGGTATTAGACACTTTCATTGGTTGTTGTACAGATTCAAAGCAGCTCTCAGCATGTGGATGGTACTTTCGACTACTGCACAGAAATTTTATTGCATTTGTGCACCATACATGACTGCCTTTGCCCAGACACACACCACACCACTGTTCTACTAATAGATTCTATTATCTATACCCCAAACTTGATAAAGTATAATCTGTAGTGCTTTACGGTAATTTATGCTATAAGCGGTCAGCGAAGTTATCGACTGGTTATTACGCAGGAATAGTGTTCACTCAATTCGGTCTACTCAATACTTTATACGGGGAATCATATTTATTTATTTTTCCAGTTTCCTTCATGATTCTATATTATAATGGAGGTTTTGAACGAACCCTATATTTTGAGTCGAAGATGAATGTATTCAACTGAGAATGGATATACTATATCATCCCAGATAGCGCACAATATCCCCAGGAATTCCCAGTTTGATCATTCATCTTTTCCAGAGGAGATTCCTAATATTTATCCCACCAATGTCCGTAGGACATCATGGAAACTCCTAATTGGAACCGTTGGACATCCCAAATCAGTGCCCGTGGACCTCCCATCTTATCCTTCAAGACAAATGCGGAAAAGTGTGACGTCACTGTCAGGTTGGTACTCCTGACTTGCTCCCAAACCAATTTCATTCACATATAAATATCCATTTGACTCCGAACCACGGTCAAGGACTGATGGCGTTCTTAGGTTAGGAGTCAAGTAAATGTGAAATGTGAATTTCTGCCATTATTAATACGTGCATCGCAAAAATATTAGTACAGTTGTGAAGTCAAAAGGAAAGTTTTATATATTAAATAGTTTTCTCTACGCCGGTAACCAGGCCGGATGACAACGGACTTGTCGGAAGCAGGGACGTTGGGGTGGACTATTGCCAAGAGCAAGACCCGTTTCACCCCCAGGACGAAGCCCTAATGTTACGTAACAGGTTACATAATAGGGGAAGAGCTGGGTAATAACGCCGTATGGAAGTTTAATCCAAGAAATCATATAGAGAGAGAGAGAGAGATAAATATCCATATGGGAATTTTTGTACTCCAGTAAAATATAGTATTTTCGAAAATTAACGAATATCGATATCATTTCTGCAAAGATCAAGATAATAATTAATTATCAAAAATAGAAACAGGGAGAATAGCTATAAAATTCAGTTGAAAAATAATTGAGGTTATGTAATTTCAGTGTTTACTGGTGGATTTCTTGTGATTTCAACTCTATTTTTGATTGGTGATCAAGAGGTGGAAGTGATAACATCGCTTGTTGACTAAAATTTGCGAAAGTATTTATAAGGGCATTACTAACTCTTCCTTTGTTAGATTGTACCTTTCTTTCCCAAATAGAATTCATCGAATATAAAATATAAATAGAATCGTATCAATTAGTTCAAGAATAGAAGGTCCCCCTCCAACCTAAAATGGAGGACAAGGAAAAACCACCTGACCCTCCTGAAAGTAGTCTAAATAACAATAAAACTAAAAATGTATATTCAAGCTCGAACTCTGGTTCTTTTGAGGTTTATGTTCAAGGAAATGAGAAAAATGTAGGAAATTTGCATATATTAAGTATTGCTAAAACTATATTCAATATAAATCTGAAAACAATTACCAGGGTTACACGAAAAGGCAAAAACCGGATTGGGGTAATTTTTTCTGACTTCAACTCGGCAAATACATTAATAAGTGATAAAAAATGGGATACTTTGAATTTTGATGTTTTTATTCCTTATCATAACATTACTTGTAAAGGAATAATCAGAAATGTTTACAAAGAATTCACGGAAATGGAAATACAAGAAAATACTGATACTATGATTGATTCGTGCAAAATACTGAATGTCAAAAGATTGAATAGAAGAGTTGTTGAGGCGAGTAAAGAACCCTTATTTATAAAAACGGGCACTATCTGTGTTACTTTTTCCGGAAATATACTACCAAAAGAAATTTCAATATATGGGTTACCTACAAGAGTAACTCCTTATGTTAGTCCGGTTTTGGTGTGTCAAAAATGTTTTTTAAATGGACATAGCATGTCACAGTGTAAGGGTAATGAAAAATGCAATAAATGTGGGAAACCTACCCATGATTCTTCACAAGCAAGCAAATAATGATCACTCTTCAAAAGGAAAAAACTGTAGGGAATTCTCCAGACAAAAAGACATAAGACAGTTAATGGCCTTTTCAAATATTTCATATTATGAAGCGAACCAACAAGTTCCCAGATCTCAAAATGCGTCTATGTATCTGAATAATGCCTATTTTCCAGAACTAAACAGAAATGGAGATACTAATCATAATCAACTAGCTATCCATGAAAGGAGAACTGCGGTCATTAATAATTCGAATGACATTCCTACTTATAGTCAGACCCTCAGAACCCCAAATAAAAGACGTAGAGACTCAAACACTGGCTATGATAAAGAAGCTCATAATCAGTGTCTAATTACCCCACGGGACAAGTCAAATTTTTTCCAAATATGTCTCAGGATGCCTCAACCTCAAGGTTGGCAAAGGAGAACTCTAACATTCACACTAACTTTTATCAAGCTATGGCCAAGCTTACCACTCAACACCAAGAACTAATCATGTCTTCCGTAGGCAATTTATTAATCAAATCTCCAAATCCCCATAATGTATCTCAATTACCACAATATGTGCAAAGTTCACCTTTATATCAAAAAGAAAGTATAACTGAAGAGATGACTTACTCCGATGAGTCGGAGTATTAATCTCTAAACACTTATTAAACAAATCATCTTCTCTCCTTTAAATATTATTCAATTGAACATTAGATCTTATAATGCAAATGTAGATAATCTAAAAATACTAATCAAGGATCATCATCCAGATATCATTTTATTAAATGAAACTTGGTTAAATTCGAATCTGAGTATTAAATGTAAGGGTTTTCAGATTTTGAGAAATGATCGAGAGGATGGGTACGGTGGAATTGCGATTTAAATTAGGAATGGAATTGATTTTGTCCCGATACCTTTAACTTCAAAATTTATAAGGTACAATCGCAGGGCATATATCTCCCTAATCATAAACTCAATGTTATTAACATTTATAGCGCAGCAGGAAATTTGATTTCTAAACAAGGATGGATTGATTTTCACCATCAAATCAACAATCCAATGATCATAATGGGGGATCTTAATGGTAATCATAGGGCCTGGGGCAGTTCCACAAACAACACCAATGGTACGAATATCTTCCAAACCCTAGAACGGTTAGAGTTAGTATATTTAAATGATGGGTCTCCTACTCGAATTAATTCTCCAGATCAAGGTACCTCTGTAGATTTAACACTAGTGTCTAACAATATTGCTGCAATTTCCTCATGGACGACAATACCAGACGTGGGTTTTAGTGACCACTTTCCCACTATGTGTTCCATAGGGTCAGGATTGGGGGACGGACCCCCTTCAAATGAAAGAAGAAATTACAGTAAGGCAGACTGGGAAAAATATAACTCCATTCTGGGTTTATCTTTCCTACTGGGAATAACTATGAATATTTTGAGGAATCACTTAATACCGCTGCAAAATCATCAATCCCCTTATATAAACCTGCTTCTAAAAGCAAATACCATATCCCTTGGTGGGATGACTCCTGCTCAGATATAACTAAAAAAAAGGATAGAGGCTATAAGACAATTCAAAAATGATCCAAGTTGGAATAACTATTCAATTGTTAAAAAAACAGTGTGCTGCGGCTAGAAAATTTTTGAAAATAAAAAGAAAAAATAATGTTAAGGAATTTTGCTCTAAACTTAATAGAAATTCTCCAACCAAAGTTGTTTGGGATAGAATTAGAAAAATATCAGGACAGAAAGCTAGCTTACAGCTTTCTATGCCACAAGCCAACGTGGCCCAAGAAATTTTGAATTCCTTAGCCCCTCCTATATTCACTAGTTCGAATATTAATAGCAATAACGGACCTACAAGTAGCAATATTACCCCAATTTCTTACAGTGAATATAATTTTGTCCTGAAGGATAAAAAAGAGTCGGCACCGGGACTGGATCAAATATCATATTCTATGATAAAAAATATATCTTTATCCGGATCTTTACTCTTATTACAAATATTCAATTCATGTCTTGAAACAGGGGTGGTTCCCAGTCAATGGAAACAACAGCTTATTCTGCCTATTATAAAACCAAATAAGGATAAACTACTAGCTTTTAATTATAGAGCAATTGCAATGACATCTTGTGTAGGCAAGTTCTTAGAATCCATAACTAAAAATAGATTGGACTGGTTTATCGAAAACAAACAATCCTTTACAATTGGGTTTTAGAAGGGGGAGAGGCCGCAATGAGTGTCTTTTTTTTAAACAACACAAATTTATTGGGCAATATAATAATGAATATGTAGTTGGGGTTTTTCTGGATATCTCAGCTGCCTATGATAATGTAAATATTAATCTAATTTACTCTATTCTTCAAGATTTAGAAGTTCCACAGGAATTAATAAACTCAATATATACTTTTTTGTCTGACAGATCATTATTCATAAATGATAGGTCTGGACAAATTCTGGGGCCAAATCATAGTAGTAAAGGTCTTCCACAAGGGTCTCCGGTCAGTCCCATTTCGTTCAATATTCATACTGCTTCTATATTTAACATTCTACCTAGAGATTCCAAAATGATACAGTACGCTGATGACTTTGTTATTCTGGCAAGGGGTGTGAATATTAATAATATAATTTTCTAAATAAATTCATTTATACCAGATTTAGAAATCTGGTTAAATAATCATAATTTCACACTATCTATCAATAAATCAAGATCAATTCTTTTCTCCAAAGGGTCGCTTAGATCCACTTAGCCTAATATCTTATATAATTCTCAAATTATTCAATGGACGGATAAAGTGAATTATCTTGGCATGGTCGTACATAAAAACCTGGAGTGGAATGCACACGTCAATCATTTGCAACCAAAAATAGAGAAGAGTTTAAATGTTATGCGCGCCCTGTGCGGCACATGGTGGGGATGTGATCTCAAAATATTAAAAATCTTGCATGACTCTCTTGTTCTCAGCCACCCAGACTATAGGTGTCAGATTCTTGTTCCATGTTCCAAATCCGTCAAAAAAAAATTAGATCAGTTGCAATACCAGAGTTTACGAATTGTTACTGGTTGTATGAAATCCACCCCTATTCAAGCCTTACTGGCAGAAGCAGGGGAACTCCCCTTGAAGTATCGTAGCGAATGGCTTACCGGAAAATTTATATTGAAAAACCTAAGCTTGAACCATAACCCCATAATCGAATCGATATCTTCTCTAAGAGTCAGCTATGAAAATAATAAACCATATTGGTGAAATAAAGAAGCCCCTAGCCTAGTGGATATACTTACCAAGATTCAACCTCACTCTTTCAAAATATATACAAGTGATATACTGCCCTGTCATCAATTCGATTTGGATCTCCAATTAGAATCGATGAGAGTATTTAATCTAAATAATTCAAGGAATGATTCAAGCAAGATTATATACCAGAACATATTAAATAGCTTCCCCTCGCATACTAAATTCTTTACGGACGGCTCAACTGATCCGTCAGGTAGGGCTGGATTTGGAGTATTCTCCCCAACTTACCCATTTATACGCAAATTTGTACAGCGGAAATAGTTGCTATTAATCATGCATTACAAGTAATACTTGAGAAGGAAATTAATCATGCTATTATCCTTTCTGATTCTAAGAGCGCTCTCCAAAAGATATCTAATAATAACTTTTCCAAAGAAACGGACCATGCCTCCTTATTAACTAAAAATGGTATAGTATTGGCAAAGAATAATGATATAAAAACTTGCTTACCCGGTTTGGGGGTAATATTCAAGCTGACCAACTAGCAAATATAGGTCGTAATCTGAATATCCCAGCTAATATAAAATTGCATTTTTCTTGTTCCCTCCCAATAATAAAAAAACAAGTTTAGAGTCATTGGTCAGAAGAGTGGAGCACTAAGCATGCAAATAGAGAGTCATTTTACCGTAAAATAAATAACTTCTTACCACATTGTCCTTGGTTTAATAAATTTTCACATATTAATAGAAGGCATTTAACAACAATTATACGAATGAGGACTGGTCACTGTTTAACCCATTATCATTCATTCCGTATTGGAATTAAAGAAAATCCTTGTTGTGAATGCGGCCGAATTGGGTCTCTTGATCATATTTTTTTGGAATGTCTGATAAATAAATCTACAGATTTCGATTTATACAATGAACTTGTAAAATCAAATCTCTCTACTCCTTTTGATATATGTCTGATACTTTCTAATTTAAACAGACGAAGAACAGACATCTTGATTAAATTTCTGAATATATTTAAAATCGTTCTATGATTCAATTAAAAAAAATATATATAATTGTATATAAAATATATATATATAGTTATATATATATAAATATATATATATATGTATATATAAAAAAAAAAGTTCTGTTAAGTACCCACTTTCTTTCTGTACCTGGGTGCTCTTTCTGTCTCCGTAGGTAGCATTTCTGGTTGTGTAAAGCTTGGCGGCTACCCCCAAGCGAGAAAAGTCTTTAACCTTATTTGTTGTTATGTCAACCCTTACTAACATGTTTGCCCTTATTGAAGAAAGAAGAATGGATACAGGAAACCTTATTCAATCCAAAAATTAATAGGGAAATTGGAGATGTTCAATTGCGTCAGCAAGATTAAGAACATTTCCAAAAAGAGTTAGCTGGGTAAATTGCCTTTGGGCACAGCCCATAAAAAGAAGAAGAAGAAGAAGAAGAACTTTATTTTTGATATAAGGTTATCATTGTACCAAAAAATGAGTTGAAACTACTTTATTAACTTGTCAGTTATTATGCATTATTTCAAGGATGTGGAATAACTGATATTTGATTCTGCTATTAAGGTTTGTTCATGCTAGTATGCGTGATAAAACGTATAAGGTATAAGATATATTATATAGAAACAATTGAAATACTGGAAACATTTTTTTCAGATTAAATTTAGGAGTGAGTGAATAATTGGGAATGCTGATTGAACCTGCCCAAGAGGACAGTTCATGTGCCATCACATGGCAGCTTTGCCATTATTAGGACACTATAATGTGGGTATCAGACGTTTTGATCCCTGGACAAAATATACCCCCCAATATTTCCCTGGCAAAATATCCCCATGACAAATTATCTCCGCACAAAATATCCTACGACAAAATATCCCCATGATAAAAAAATCCCCGTATAATTTGAGCGTGGACTATGAAGTTACGTTTAGTTTCTGTAGGTTTCCCCATCTGATGTATTTTAATTAGTTGTACGTAGTATGCGTTCTGTCAGCTGTTTCCATTCAGAATTTGTTCCGTCTCAGAAGGGACAAAAACTCTTATTACATGAATATTTTATTCTAAGAAGAAAGTAAATAAAAGCAATATATCATGGCGTTGGGCATCCAACCCCAAATGTAATATACTGATTTACATGGATTCTGTGTTTCGAACAGGTAATATTACGATTTATGTATTTGTTGATTTTATAATTTTTGGCAACTTTTTTTTCTTTTTTTAACCATCGAAATTATTGTCTTAGGTTACTTATATATTGTATGAGCAATTAATTTTATTATCTGTGTTTTGTTTCAATGTTTATTTGTAATTATAATTTTTTTATTTTATGCTATTTATGTTATTTTTTTCTAATTACTCAAATAAAAATGTGTTTCTATGAATTTACAGTGGCGTAGCAGGTAAAAGGTTCTTTTAATGATATTTATAATTTTGGAAACATCAAATACTTTTTAAGAATAATTTTGTTGTGAACTCTCAGATTTCCTCTATGTTACTACTGATGAAAACGATAAACTTTCCTTTTCATTGGTTATTTGTATCCTAGGGTAATAACTGTAACCCTTACAACACAAGTACATCCCCTGTTCATCCCAGGAACGTCCTTCAATAGCTCCTAGGACGTCCCTGGGATATCCTTTGTCGGGACATGGTACATACTAGGGACGTTGGCTAGTATATAATTGCAATGTCGTTGAAATTTGTTCCGTCTCAGAAGGGACAAAAACTCTTATTACATGATGGAATATTTTATTCTAAGAAGAAAGTAAATACAAGCAATATATCATGGCATTGAGCATCTAACCCCAAATGTAATATACTGATTAACATGGATTCTGAGTTTCGAACAGGTAATTTTTGGTTGATATTACGATTTATGTATTTGTTGATTTTATAATTTTTGGCAACTTTTTTTTTTCAACCATTGAAATTATTGTCTTAGGTTACTTATACACTGTGTCCGTAAAGTATGGAACAAATTCATTTTTAGCTAAACAGGTCATTTTAAGAAATAATCCTGAAACACGTCGATTTTTGATGTTAATTTACCGTATTTTAAAATAATAATCTAATATACAGGGTGAATTACGTTCGAGTAATGACGTCACCTTCATTTTTTTTAAATGGAACACCCCCATTTTGTCTCAATTTTCGGATTACTCTAGCTGAGCTGATTCCAAAAATGTATCACATGTTGATTCCAATTGGTACAGGGTGGACAAAAATACAATAGTTTTTGTGTGTGCTCATAAAGTAACGCGTAACATTCTTTATTAGGTAAATTAACAATATTATCAAAAATACTTATTGTCTAGCGGCAATTGTTTAAATGTAACACCCCGTAGTTTGCTACATGTTTAGAGTAATAAAAATGAGCTGTTTCCAAACATGTTTGGTACTTGTGGTCTAGCAGACAGAATATGATAAAAAATATTTCTTATCTATTTATAAAAAACATAGTCGTCTACTTTTTTGGGAAATGTCATTATTTGTTTAGTAATTTATTGATGTTCAGTGACAGTTTAGTACTACAATATTTTTGGTATTCGTGAATATTCGAATGATTGCTTAGATTTAATTGGAAGTAGAAATGGAGTTAAGTGTAAAACAAAGAATTGAAATACTTATGATGATTGGGTATGGAGACAGATCGCGAACTCAGATGGAAGTGTGCAATTTGTTTAATGATAAATATCCAGAAAGACATATAACGCGTTCAACAGTCAGTAAGATTGAAACGAAATTTCGAGAAATTGGTAATGTTGAAAATGTACGCAAATCAGGTCGTCCCCCTGCAAATGCTGATACAGCATTAGATGTTTTACTGAGTTTTGAAGAAGATGCGCACACTTCTGTTCGTAAAGTTAGTCGCTATATCGGTGTTAGCAAAACAACGGTACACAAACTATTAAAGCTTGAAAAATGGCATCCTTATAAAATCAAACTTGTGCAAGAATTAAACGAAGATGATCCCGATAGAAGACTCCAATTTTGCGAAGAAATGATGGATAAATGTCACCGAGACCCTCTCTTGATACAAAACATTATTTTTTCTGATGAGTCCACTTTCATGTTAAATGGTGAGGTTAACCGTCAGAATTGTAGATACTGGGCAAAAGAAAACCCCCACTGGATGCGTGAGCATCATACACAATACCCTCAAAAGGTAAATGTATGGGCTGGAATTGTACGAAATCGAATCATCGGACCCTACTTTTCGAAGGTAATTTAAACGGGGCAACGTACCTTGAGTTTTTAAAGGGGTATCTCGTACCTACTTTACGTAATTTGTTTCCCAGCAGACGTAATCCTGGAGGTTTTGATGGAAGTTTATGGTTTCAACAGGATGGTGCACCTCCACATTATGCTGTAGATGTTAGAAGGTACCTAGATGAAATTTTTCCGAACAGGTGGATTGGTAGACGTGGACCCACTGAATGGCCAGCGAGGTCACCAGATTTAAATCCTTTAGATTATTTTCTGTGGGGCCATCTGAAGAATGTTATTTATAAAACGAAACCAGCAAATATTGCAGATGTACAAGAGAAAATTCGAACAGAAATAAACAATATTACGCAAGAAACCAGACACAAGGTTCAACAAGAATTTGTACACCGTTTGGGTTACTGTCAAATACAGCAAGGGCTGCAGTTCGAACATTTATAAAGTCATGTATTCCAGCATATTCTGTCCGCTAGACAATAAGCATTTTTGATAATATTGTTAATTTACCTAATAAAGAATGTTACGCGTTACTTTATGAGCACACACAAAACTATTGTATTTTTGTCCACCCTGTACCAATTGGAATCAACATGTGATACATTTTTGGAATCAGCTCAGCTAGAGTAATCCGAAAATTGGGACAAAATGGGGGTGTTCCATTTAAAAAAAATGACGGTGACGTCATTACTCGAACGTTATTCACCCTGTATATTAGATTATTATTTTAAAATACGGTAAATTAACATCAAAAATCGACGTGTTTCAGGATTATTTCTTAAAATGACCTGTTTAGTTAAAAATGAATTTGTTCCATACTTTACGGACACAGTGTATATTGTATGAGTAATTAATTTGATTATCTGTGTTTTGTTTCAATGTTTATTTGAAACTATAATTTTGTTATTTTATGCTATTCATGTTATTTTTTTCTAATTACTTGAATAAAAATGTGTTTCTATGAATTGACAACTGAAAATAATTATTTGTCTTGTGTGCGTGAGTATGTTTGCCAGGAATATTTCTTCTCTTGGGGGTGTTATGCCTTGGGGATATTTTGTCTTGGAGATATTTTGTCAGGGATATTTTGTAAGGGAAATTTTGTCCGGGGATAAAACGCATGGAACCATAACGTGTCTGTAAGAGACAAAGCTTGCACTTGGAGCAGTAAAAAAGATTCACCTTCAACATCTGAAGTGGAAAGAATGATCCCCATAGGTATATAGGTCAATAGAGAGGGACCTAACTGCACAGGAAATTGAAGGATTCAAAGGTAAACTGAAAATATTTGATGGTGCCGTTGAATTTACATGGCTCTTGCCAAGCGTTGATAAAATGATATATTTTTTTGAAAAACTGCAGATGTCTCATGAGAAGATTCTGGAGGTATCTGAACTGACAGTTGGTCAAGATGAAAATGAAAAATGGCTTGTTTGTAGAAAACATTGCCTCACAGCCTGCAACTTTGGGTTTTGGGTGCTTGTAAGAGGAACCGTTTTCCTAAATCGTTATTCAAAAAGTTGGCTGGTAGGTTGTTGAAACAAACAGTAATTGAAAATATAAAAATTAAACCTTGTTTCAGGAGCAAACAATTTGGACCACATTAAATCTGTTCAATGAGGGGCGAGAACATGAAGCCGAAGGTATAGCTGCTGTAGAGCAGGGTTTAGGAGTGAACGTTATTCGAACTGGGCTGTGGTTGCATTCATGTGGAGTTTTGGGGGCAAGCCCAGATGGATTAATATGAGAACATGCCATTGTTGAGATGAAATGCTTATAGGGCTATGTCCATAATGGAAGAAATCAAATTGTCCACAGAATATATCATTTCTTCTGACTTTGAAAGTAATATAAATACCTAGAAATGTTTGAATTTTGTGGATCGAATGTCCCTGTTTGTAATTCGATCAGTTATCAGTGAATCAGACAGAAGAATGTACACCTATTAAGTTTTTTTTACCAAAATTCCACAAAGTATGACCGGAGCCAAATGAATTTCTGCACCAAAAAAGTATTGAATGGTACAAATTTATATTGGATTCTTGCCATACTCACATTCAGAAATTATTTCAACCCATAGCAGTATGATTTGATATTGATAGATAATAATTGTCCTGAACATTTTCTATGATCGAATGCCATATTGCTCTGGAAAAATGCAGTTAAGGGAGAATCAACTGATTACAATTTTTTTTTATTGCATGTGCGATGGTTTATTCCCCTAAAACCTCAAAAAAAAATTGACGGTCTCAATTATTTCCGTAGATATGGCCCATTGAAGTTCACGGAATGGTTATTTTGAGGTACCCATTTCGGACACTGAAAACATATAAAATTCGTTCTTGTTTGAACTATTACACCACACACATTCCCTTCCACACGATTTCACCATTTTTTTTATAAAAAACTTATTTTTTTTCCGAAACCTCGGCCTTTTTAGAATGTAATCAAGCACTCCCATTTTCGTAAAAAAAACACCAAAAATTCCTTGTTTAGTTGTGAAAATCGTGTTCAAATTCCAAAGAAGGCGGAAATTAAAAAAAAAAATATTTTTCTTGAAAAAGAAAATGGCTGAAACCAAGTGAAAGAATATGTGTGGTGTGATGGTTTGAAGAAAGATTAATTTCAAGTGTTTTTATAGTGTCCAAAATAGGTGCATGAGAATCACAACCTTTTGTAAACTTTGAAGGGCTTGAAAGTAATCGAGAATGCCAAGGATTTTTTATTTTTAAGCGTTTAGAGAATAAACTACCACATGCAACAAAAAATATGTGATCTGCTGATTATCACTAAACTACATTTTTACCAATAACAATAATTGTGGGATGTCCTAGGGACATCATTAATCATCCCTTATCATTCTCCAGTCAAATCCCTTGATCATCCTGCGTTTGTATACAGGGTGTCCCAGGGTTATCATAAAACATCATGAGTACAAAATGATGCAAAGTTTGGTAACATTTCCATCTCCCAGGGACAAGTTTCAGATACCTATAATCATCCCAGGGACGTCCCAATCATGCAGAAATTGTTCCTAGTTGTGACCTAGTGGTATCCCTGTTTCATCCCAATGACTTGCATGGGACATCTTGAGAACATCACAATAATGAGGAGTTTGGTAAGATTTTCATCTCCCGGGACTTATTTGGCATACCTAGGAACATCCCTCGGACAATTTTGTAACTCCCAAATTGGTTTTAACATGGTCATTGTGGTGTCTGGGATTGTAGATTTGGCCAATATTACACTGAATCCAAATTTTTGTTTAAATCTTTAGAGAGCCACTTTTTCAGTTGATTTCAGTATTCATTCCTAATAATTTTTTCGAGTCTATAATTTTTGAAGAACTGTATGGATTCACTATTTTGTGCCACAAGTTTATATTTCGTCAAATCTCCGGATTTATAAGTATCGATCAGTCTTAGTTGAAGCATGTAATGTCACTAGTGTTTATTGTTTTCACAGAAATAGAGCAATCTGGTTCTCGTATCAAATTAATTACATTCATAACATTTGCAAGGCAAATTGCTGCATTGTTGATTATTCTTTTTTTAATTACTCCGATTTTACACAAACGAAATGGAAATTATGAAGTTTATGATAAACTTTTCAATCTACCGTAGGTTCCAAAATAGGTATAAAAAAGTCTGAACTGGCCACTTCCATAGAAAATCACATACAACATAACGCTGGAAATATACTCAACCATTTGTGGGTAGCCTTGTCACAAGGGTTGTTAAAATTTATTTCAGGACAATAAGATCCCATGTTCTTGGATAATTTTCCTGTCCGAAAATACAATTCAAAGAAATCAATTGAAATTTTCCTGCACTCAACATTTGCTAGTATTTAGAAGAAATACTATAGGTTCCTTTGAAACTGTTTCATTACAAGTTGAATTTAAATTAGAATTTGTTATTTATAATAATGTTGATGAATTTTGGTGCTTAATATTGAATCAATTATAAGACAATAACAAATGTTTTATGAAAATATGATACGAAGTGAATATAATCTAGACCTCATTTTATAGGTATAATGGAGAAATGAAATAAAAAACTATTTGACAAAATTGAGATATAACAACACTTTGTCTGAGATCTTCAGTGGTTAAAAAATTAAAGCGTACTATGTTCAACCCTCAATATTCATGATGTATATCTCAACAATAAAGACCATATTTATACAGTGGGAATAGGTTGCGTCAAATATATTTTTTCTTCATTGGCAGTTGATTTGCTGATGATGATTAGTCTGGATTACAAAATCAATATATAATAAGCAAATACAAAATATTTTGCTCAGAAACTTGCATCACTATGTAAGTACATTGAATTTGAAAAATTATCTTATTAGGTCCGATTACTGAATCGTGGGGAATTATCGTATCTACAATATCATTCTATTGATCGTTCAACGCATATCATTCTATTGATCGTTCAACGCATATGACCCCTTCCAAAAACTCTAAGACACGCCGTTGGTGAAGTTGGTAAGGTCGATTCAGAAATTATATTCTTTATCGAATCAACTCTTTCAGAAAATATGTTTTCTAGTGGAATTACACATCATGTATATCGCCTATTTATATTTCACTCAACACACAACAATTCCATATATTCGTGGTAATCGACAAATCAATACATACCTTCATTTTAACTATGCATAAAACCACTGAACCAATTGGATTTTTCTCGATAACAAAATGAACATAACTATCAGTCTTTAGTTATCAGTTTACAGGTGCCATACGTTAAATTGTTGTGGGTGTTTTTTTATTGATTTCCCCAGCTGGTCTAAAAGCGTCAGCGTTCATTCGGACAGAAGGCGCCAGTGGCGTAGCTGGTGAAAGGTTCTTTTAATGATATTTATAAATTTGGAAACATCAAATACTTTTTAAGAATAGTTTTGTTGTGAACTCTCTGATCTCCTTTATGTTACTACTGATGAAAACGATAAACTTTTCTTTTCATTGGTTATTTGTATCCTAGGGTAATAACTGTAACCCTTACAACACAAGTACATCGCCTGTATAACCCAGGGACGTCCTTCATTTGCTACTAGGACGTCCCTGGGATATCCTTTGTCGGGACATGGTACATACTAGGGACGTCCCAGGGACATCTACTTTCCACCGAAAAGGACACCGAAGGGATGTCCTTCTGGTAAGTCCCAGGGATGTACCAAGTCCCGACAATGGACATCAAAGGAACGCCCTAGGGATGTTCCATTATTGAAGTAGGAGATCCCAGGGACATCCCTGGGATATATGAGGTACATCCCCTGGACGACCTCGAATGTCATTTTCTTTCATTCATTCAATTTGAAAAATTTCATGGAAAATATGGAAAAAAATTAAATCCAAAGATTCTCAACACAAAACGAGTTTAATTCAGAAATTAATATGTTATATTGAAATATGATAATTAAAAAAACTGCAAACAAAATCTCATTCTATATATGAAGTCATATGATAAATAAACAAAAAAAGACTAGGTGACTCAGTTGAAAGTTGTACACATATTAAGGTGTGGAATTGCATTACCTTTTTTTCTGTGTGGCTTCTCTTCTTGGTCCTCCTGAAAAACTTCTGCAAAGCCTCCTCGAACTGTTTTTTATTGCCAATGGCTTCAGGAGATCCTGTAACAAAGATATTATTGCAGGTGGAATTGAATTGACAATTAAATTACAAATATAGATATCCTGTTACAGCTCTTTAAGGATTTACAATAATAGATAAAACTACTCACCAATTATTATTGCTGCAGTGTTATGTTGTGTTTCAAGGCACATTCAGTTAACTTCGAATTTATGTTTACATCTTTTTCAATATTTTCATGGAAGTTTTCAACAGGATAATTTTGAACTTGGTCTTCTCTTGATGTAGGGCTGAATTCTCCAAGAAAAGAACAATCAGACAAATTCTCAGAACTTGAATCACATTGATCAACTTCCGGAATTTCATCTGAACTTTCAGAAGGTAATGTTATATGATTGTCATCATTCACAGCCATTAATAGACTAGTAGAAGGCCCACTACAAGCCTCTCAAGATCTGTCATTTTATCTTCCAAGTTTTCTTGCCCATTTTATAATATTTACTCAGTGTATTTTTTCCTCTCAAGCCTTGAGGATACCTTCCTCATACGATCCATTATATCAATATGTACCTATAATAGATTAATAAAGATACTATGAACATACTATTCAGAATCGAATAACCATAGTATTGAAACAATCAAGTCTTTGATCCAAAAGATAACATTCAATATATTGATAATTGTTTTTGCCAACCCTAAACTCAACTTATTATTTCAAATTTCCAACTATGATATACACAACACTAAAACTGATAAAATGCTTCAAATGCTCACAATGAAGATGCCGCCAGTCTTTTTACATCGAACAAAAAATAGTTAGAAACTTGTACGTACAATATGCAAAGTGAGGTTAACATTGTTGACAGATCACCAAAGAATTCAAACAATGTTGCCAAAGCCAAACAGGACAAAACCAAAGAAACCAAAATGCAATTGTGCTTGGGATTTGGGTATGTGTATCATTTTTGAGAACTTAGATTATGCATAAATAATTTTCTGCTTGCAAAATGGTCACTTCCAGATATTTCCATTTTCTTCATAATTATTTTCCAGAAGAAAAACAAACATTTTCAAAACAAAATATCAACTTCGAATTTTCAATGAACATTTCGAAATTTCGACTATTCTTATATATGATAATGAATATCAGAAATACCAGGGGCGTGAATGGGACAACCTATGGATATACCAGATGGGATGTCCTCTGAACAACCTCTACGGGACATCCCCTGAATGTCCCAATTATTTCTTTGTACCGCGGTACATAAAAAGGACATACCTAGGACATCCCTGTGTTGTTAGGGAATTGAACGTTGAAATCTGTGGAATATTGGGACCAATATCAATTTGACATCGCAGTGTTGTTGTTGAATAATTGAGAGCATGTGAATTCTAAAATTGTAAAAAAATTCAATCTAAAATTTTTTTTACCCGCTTTCTTAGTTGTTTGACCAACCCTCAGAAGTTGATGAAAACTTGTACGAGTTAAGATCACGGGGGCCTTACCTTTCATAGTGGGATCCGTAACCACTCTTGGGGCCTTGAAAAAATGTTTCACCAGCTGCGGGAGTCGAACCCGCGCCGGGTGGAAACAGTGGACACAAGACCAACGCTCGTGCCACTGAGCCACAAGCTAATAATATCACAATATCGACTAAACAATTTAGTTGGAAATTCTCGTGGAACTTGTTTCAATACAATACATCAGGGTCAGTACAGTATTTCTGGAACGAAGATCCTTTACGCGGCATGCGGTAGGTGTTGACTGGTAGAAATCGTCACGTAAGAAAAAAGCGTTATGCCTCTTCCATGTGACTTTCTCTCCCTGTCTCTCTCTCTCTGTGTGTGTGTGTCTCTTTATATTATATACGAGTCTGTGTGACAAGCGTCTAGCCCTTGCTCATACGATTCCGAAGATGTACGATACCATCCAAACTGCTGTTCTGCTTGCGGGGAATTTAAAATGATACATGAGGTAGGATATCTATGCGACTACAAATCGGATGGATATTATCGTTGAGTGGTAATACGTGGAAGATATTTTTGTTCCTTCTAAATTTCTATATAACGTGTGTTTAGATGATTATATCCTTCTTTGGACATAATTTCTTATGTTTTTTGACCATCCTCGGCCCGGCTACGAAATTTAACATTTAATTCTCTCTAATTAAATAGAAAAATTTCTGCCCTGGCCGAGAATCGAACTCACGACCTTTCGATCATGAGTCGGACGCTAACCCACCGCGCCAATCCCCCCCTATGCCGAAGTTGGATCAATTATTTACATTGAATATGTGGCAGGTCAATTTGATATAATATAACGAATAGTATTATCAGGAATAAAATACATTTTACTGTAGCGGTGGAGTTTGGAAAAAGGATATACAGGGTGTTATGTAAGAACGTGAAGGGGTGATTCTTTGAGTGATTCTAAGACGAAAAGTTCATATAAACATAGGTCCGGTAATGCTTCGTTTTCAAGATACAGGGTGTCAAGATTTATAAAAGGAATAGTTTTCAGCCGCTTTTGTTAAAATTTGGCAGTGTTATTTGGGGTAGCAAGGGGCCAATTTAGCCCTAACTAGATTGAAAATAGCATGTCCAATGTTTGTATTCTTTTCGCATCAAGCTACTAAAACTACAACTTTTTTATTTTTAGTAGTTTTTCGTATCTTGCTTTGTTTTTGAGAAAAAAAAATCACTTTATTGTTATGTGGTAACGCCGGAAATTTAAATAAATATGAAAAAGGAAGAACCCTTTATTAAAACCACACTCAAATAAATGGTACACAATATTTTTCAGTAAGAAAACACTAAAGTAACACAAAACTTACAATAGTTTCTCAAAATGTCCTGCTTCAACTTCAATGCAAGCATGTTTGGTATTCCAGAAGATATTCCGGATTTAGTCGACTGTGTCAAGAATTTGTGCGCTAAATCATCCAAACTTGTAAGCAGTAACATTCGAGTAATCCGGTTAGGAATTCAACAGGCCAATAAGTCTCGTCCAGTCAAAATAACTCTTGCCAGTAATGAGCAAGCTCTGTTGATGCTGAAGAACAGAAAGAATATCAAAGAGATTAATGGGTACGAAAATATCCAAATCAAACCAGACCTCACTTTAAACCAGAGGGAATATAATCGCCAAATTTGGAGCGAACTGAATCATCTACGCAGCAACGGCGATGAAGGAGCTTACATTGCCTACAGAAACGGCATCCCCATAATAAGAAAAAAAAACCAACCTGCTCATCCAACACGTCGCATATAAGTAGTAGTAAAGTTATGTCTATATATTACCAAAACTGCAATGGACTGAATTCAAAAACCCACACTTTTTTACGGAATGCTCTTGTAAGTGAACACAAAATAATTGCTATCACGGAAAGTTGGTTAAGGGATGGTGTTTTAAATTCCGAACTGTTTCCAAATGATTATGTGGTATATAGAAAGGACAGATCCTATGGTTCTCGAGGAGGTGGTGTCCTTCTTGCGATCAACTGCAACTATTATGCATCTGAACTCTGTACCATTGAGTGTCCCATTCATTCGATTGATATCATATGTGTTAGAATGTTGAATGCCTTAGAACTACCAATTTACGTTATTGTAATTTATATCCCCCCAGAAACTAAATTTGCAGAATACGATAAATTGTTCAAATTTTTAGAGAACCTGGATTACATCAATAACTCCATAATTATAGGAGATTTTAATATTCCAGAGTTACAACAGTTCTATGAAACAAATGAGACCTCTAATTTAGTTTCCAGGCTTAACTCATTCATTAGCTATTGTAATGTTACCCAAAGAAATTCCATTAAGAACGATAATGATAGAATTCTAGATTTAGTACTTTCTCCCGAAAATATAAACAGCGAGGTGCTTCTCGACTCCGACCCACTGGTTTTTTTTTTTTTTTTTTATATGTTCTGGTTCCCACGAAAAGGGATATCCTGTAATGTTCAGAGAACATCGTGGGAACCAAGGGAAAGAAGGTAGGAGTTGGTGTTCTTCTTAAATTTCTGGAGGTTGTATGCCTCGGGGAACACCTCCCTAGGCAATGAGTTCCAAAGCCTCGCAGTTCGTTGGATGAATGAGTCTTTGGAAAGTGATGTTCTGCAGGTCTCCAAAGTGACCACGAATGGGTGTGAAGACTGAACTTGACGGGTTAATCTCGAAGAGACTGCCAAAGGAGGAACGATTGTTGATATTTCAGAAGAGCACCATGAAAATATCTATAAAATAGAGACAAATCGCCAACTTTTCTACGGTGTTCCAGACAAGTGAGCGAGTTTGTAAGCGAGGCATCACCGACGAGACGAATTGCCCTTTTTTGGACAGAATCCAATAGCTTCAGGATATGTTTAGGTGCCGCACTCCAAATATGGGAACAGTATTCCAGGACAGGTCGGATCTGTGCCTTATAGATCATAAGCAGCTGACTGGAGGTGAAATAGCTCTTGGCACGAAACAAAAAACCAAGTTTTAGGGATGCACTTTTGGCAATGGACCTCACGTGATTAGAGCCGATATGCACCACCCTAGCTTAGTTGTGAATTTGGAACATGATTATGAAACTGAGAAGGTGTTCATATCGAACGCCAAACGTTATAATTTCCGTTTAATTGATAATAATAAGTTCATTCAGCTATTCAACGGAATTGATTGGGATTTCTTGGAAAACATTTCTAATGTGAATTTGGCATGTGAAAAATTCAATGTAGCTATTCATGATATAATTCATCAATGCACCCCTATCCAAGTTCTTAGAAGTCGCAAATACCCCACGTGGTTTAACAAAAATCTTATTATTAATATAAGGAAACAAACAAACAAGACATCAATCTTGCATACTCGGAATTCATTAAAAATTCGGAAAACAATTTGACAAAAAATCCTCGTAAGTTCTGGTCTTTCATGAATTCGAAAAAAAATTTATCGCGTATTCCTGGGCATATGTTCATAGATGACGAGAAGCTAACATCGCCTCAATCTATCGTCAATGCGTTTGCAAATCATTTCAGTAGTGTTTATGTTTCCGATACGAATTCTCTGAATATTACCACCTTCGAACATACCAGCAGCTCGAATCACACTCTGCTTATCAAGGACATTTCTGAAAACCTCATTCTTGCAGCAGCGAAGAAGTTGAAGAATAAATTGACATGCGGACCAGATAATATTCCTGTTAAACTAGTTAAATCCCACGCGAAAATCTTTTGCCGTCCTCTTCTATCGATTTATAATATTATTCTGAAAACTCAAACATTCCCTAATATCTGCAAATTATCCCGTATTTGCCCCGTCTTTAAATCTGGAAAAATTGGAGACATTCGTAATTACAGACCTATAGCGCTAATATCAGTCTTCTCCAAACTATTCGAAATTGTTCTTTTTGACCTCATCTCATCTCATGTTGGTAACTCTTTATCAGAGTTCCAACATGGTTTTATGAAATCTAGAAGCACGGTATCAAACCTATGCACTTTCACTCAGTATATCTCAAATTCACTCGACAATCGTCATCAAGTGGATGTTGTGTATACTGATTTCAGTAAAGCTTTCGACAAAGTTTCACATAACCAACTAGTACAAAAATTAGGGAATTTTGGTATACCCACTAACATCCAATTATTATTGAAGTCCTATCTCAGCGACAGGAATCTTTTCGTCGACTATGAAGGTGTGAAATCATTCAACTTTTTAGCCCATTCAGGAGTACCTCAAGGATCTAACCCGGGGCCTCTTTTGTTTCTTCTTTTTATTAATGATATTTGCACTTCAGTCAAGTCAAACAAACTTCTTTTCGCAGATGATATGAAAATCTTTACAGAAATCCGAGATATTGAAGACTGTCTTCGTTTACAAGACGACCTGAATCATCTTTTTGAATGGTGTACCGAAAATAAGCTACCTTTGAATGTTGAGAAATGTAAAATCATGAGTTATTCTAGAAGAGTATCTACCTTTTTATTTAATCATAAGGTTGATAATGGTAATCTACGTCGGGTAGGCGAATGTAAGGATTTGGGTGTTATATTTGACAGCAAATTAACATTTAATATGCACATTGAAAAAATCATAACCAACGCCAACAGAGCTCTGGGATTTCTTATACGTAATTGTAAAGAGTTTAGAAATATCAAAGCAATTCAATCTGTCTACTACTGTTTAGTACGTAGAAAATTGGAATACTGCAGTGCAGTTTGGAACCCAAGTCAACTCAAACATATATCAGCGTTAGAATCAGTTCAAAAAAAATTCCTCAAATTTTCGTTTTTCAAGAAATTCAATATCTATCCTGAACGGCACTGTGATTACGGTTTACTTCAAAGAGAGTTTGCATTTGTTAGTTTGAGAAAACGAAGAGAAATTGCAGACATGACATTTGCATACAAATTGATCAATAATCATATAGATTCAGCGTCTCTCCTGTCTACTCTAAATTTCAATGTACCTCGTATCTCGTCAAGGTCTAACATAATTTTTCGAATCGATGTGCCAAATTCACAACATCACTTCAATAGTCCAATATCATCTATGTGTAGAAGCCTAAATAATGTTCCGTCAGTGGATGTATTCTTTTCAAATTTGAAACAATTCAAAAAACAACTCTATACTCTCATACCAAATTAGCCTTATGTATCTTTTTTTATTCATTTCTATTCCGTATTGTTTTTTTTTCTAGTTATCACTCCCACCTACTGCTCAAATTGTTATCATTATATACTCCTGTAATTGGGCTTTGGCCTGTTGGATGTATTATGTCTAAATAAATAAATAAATAAATAAATTACCTCGTCTCAACATCGATTGCCGAACACGTTGAAATATTTCCAGCGTATGTCTTATCTGATCACAGGAATCCCGTATCCGTTGGATCAATTCTTCTTCAGTGTTGACTGGAGCTTCATAATCGAGGGACTTCAAATGTCTCTAAAGGAAGAAATCTAAGGAATTTAAATCCGGTGACCTGGGTGGCCATGACTGTGGACCTGCGCGACCGATCCAGTTTTATCCACAAGTTGCATCTAGAAATTGACGTGCCACTATGCTAGAGTGAGGTGGAGCCCTACCGTGCATGAACCACATTGCTCCTCTCACTGCCAGTGGGACATTTTCTAATAGTACAGATAACACAAATTCCAAAAATTACGATATCTCTCGGGGGTGAAAAATGAGGTCCGATGAGATAATCAACCACAATACCAACCCAAACATTCACGGAAAACTGTTGTTGATAATGATGTTCTATAACCGCATGGGGATTTTCTTCAGCCCAGATATGATTGTTATGAAAATTCATAATTGAATTTCGGGAAAAACACGCTTCATCGGTAAACAATATACGGGATAAAAATGTCGGAGATGCTGCCTGTTGTTGCAAAAGCCAAGTAGTATAAACAACTCGCTTGGGAAAATCCGCAGGTAATACGCTTGCACACGCTGAATGTGGTAAGGATACAGTTGATAGTCCCTTAAAATCGTCCACACAGTAAAAGTATTGTGCAATTTTGAGTGTACTTGTACTCCGTGAAGTACTGCCGGATTGAAAGCAGCTCCTGATGTTGAACTAGTTTCCGATATTATTGATCTTCTCGGAAACACCTCTGATGTACGGAAGGCAGATCACTGTGCTTTGTTGTTGCTCTTCAGATGTCTTCGTTCTCTGGAGTTGTTCTAATTCTTCTCCTAGGAGTCTCTTGGGGTATCCATTCCGGTGAAGGTTCTCTCTGATAGCCAATAACGCCTTTAGTCAACCAAGCGTTGAGATCAATAACGTATGGAAATCACTAACTGCTCTTTCTGGCGGACTGCAGATGCGCGAAACTTCACGCACCACCTTACCGCGGGAAATCACACAATTCACTGCACATGGAGAAATTACACTCGCCATTGCACCGACAGACATACAGGGTGATTCAATAGTACTTTGACAAACTTCAGAAGGTGATTCCTCACAATATTCTAATATGAATTGTTTAAATAAATATATGTCCGGAAACGCTTCGTTTGCAAGATGCAGGGTGTTGAAGTCTTATTTTAATTTTCGTTTTTTTTAAATAACTTTCGTAATACTGACCTTAATTAAACGAAAATTGGTATCGAGAGGTGTTTTGAGGTGTCGAATTCGAACCTGATGTTATTATTGCTCTTACACGTAGGGGGTGCCACCTAAAGGTCTTATTCTTTTTTGAAGATTCATAACTTTTTTGAGCGTACTTCTAGCCCATTTTTCAGTGAAAAAATCTATTCCACTATCATATCTACGTAAAAAAGCTACTCCTGTTACAAGTCGCTTTGAGCAACCGTTTTCTATATATTTGGACTTGAAAATTTCAAGTCGATTATTTGATAATCGATGCGTGTTGAAATAATTACCATTATTTTGCATTTTTTACAAGAATGCTTAGGAAATGAATTTGACGTTTAAGTAAGTGATTTTTGTAACTACATATTATGTGACAGTTGAACGTTTTGTTGTTTTATTGAAATTTCTGAAAGTTTTGAAACACTTATTTTGAAAAAATGTATTATTCAAACAATAATGCTCATTTAGCCGATATGCATTTCGTTTATGACCTTGCGGATGGCCAGGAGCGATTTCCTAATCGTGTACTGCCTTCAGCTCCAACATTTACCAGTCTCCATCGTCGTTTGGCAGAAACAGGTAGCTTTAAGAGGGCAGCTGATATCATTGGCAGACCACGAGCAGTCCGAACCCCAAAATTTGAAGGAACTGTTTCGAACGCTCTCGAGGAGAATCCAGAAACAAGTACAAGAATAATTGCTGAAGCTCTCAATTCCACTCAGTCCACAGTTTGGAGAATTATCCACGATAAACAATTTTATCCATACCATATTCAAAGGGTACAAGCTCTTTTGCCGCGTGACTCTCCCCAACGCATTTCTATGTGTCAGTGGTTTTTGAGGAAATTGGCTGGAAATCCTCAATTTTTAAGATATGTTCTCTTCACGGACGAGGCAAACTTCTCCCGAAATGCTATCACAAACTTTTATAACAACCATGTTTGGGCTCTGGAAAATCCGCACGCAGTTGGTGAAAGACATTATCAGTATTAATTTTCTGTAAATGTATGGGTGGCAATAATTGATAATTACTTGATAGGTCCTTTCTTTCTTCCGCTTCGACTGAATGGCGCAACTTACAGATACTTTTTAGAAAATGAATTGCCGGGACTACTTCAGAATGTACCATTAGAAATTCGTATCCGCATGTGGTTTATGGATGATGGGGCTCCGGCCTATTTCAGCGTTGTAGCCAGGGAATTCCTTAATACTGTCTACCCAAATCGATGGATCGGTAGGGGTGTAGAAGAACCTAACCAGGCGTGGGCACCAAGGTCCCCAGATCCAAATCCGCTAGATTTTTATTTTTGGGGACATTTGAAGACACTAGTTCATAAAACTTCAGTAGCGAACGAGTAAGATCTAAGAAACCGAATGGTAGACGCCTGTGAAACAATAAGAAACACACCAATAATTTTTGAGCGGGTACGAGATTCTATGACTAGAAGACTGAATGCCTGTATCTTTGCTGAAGGTGGACACTTTGAACAATTTATTTGAATACAATTTAGTTTCCTTTGTTTTATTTTATTCTACATATTCAAAATTTCTTGAAATAAAATGTTGATATTTCTTGCAAATTTTATTAAAACAAATACAGATTATGCATCCTTGATACAAAAATAACTATTTCAAACGAGTAAAAATAAATAGAATAGGCTTCGCCTCCTACAAAAAACCAAAACTACTTACTTAGACGTCAAATTCATTTTCTAAGCATTCTTGTGAAAAATGCAAAATAATGGTAATAACTTCAACACGCATCGATTACCAAATAATCGACTTGAAATTTTCAAATCCAAATATCTAGAAAACGGTTGCTTATAGCGACTTGTAACAGGGGCAGCTTTTTTACGTAGATATGATGGAGGAATTGATTTTTCACTGAAAAATGTGCTAAAAGTACGTTCAAAAAAGTTATGAATCTTCAAAAGAGAAAGACGTGTAGGTGGCGCCCCCTACGAGAAAAAGCAATAATAACATCAGATTTGAATTCGAAACCTCAAAAAACCTACCAACACCAAGTTTTGTTCAATTAAGGTAAGTATTTCGATAGTTATTTAAAAAAATACGAAAATAAAACTTCAACACACTGTATCTTGGAAACGAAGCGTTTCCGGACATATATTTATTCAGACAATTCATATTAGAATATTGTGAGGAATCATTTCCTGAAGTTTGTCAAAGTACTTTCCGATCACCCTGTATAAAATAGTAAGGAGCACCTTAGCTTATCAGTATTCACCTGAAGACGATTGCAGATACAAGCATTCGAAACGTGAAAACCTTTCGAATCCATTACGACGATGTACGTCCGAAACGAGAGTATTCAATTATGATTATGGTTATGATGATGATAGTGACGGGGGCTTGTAATCCAAATGAATCAAGTTGAATAAAATAAGTCATTTTTCATCACCATTGTCATAAAAAAGTGCTAAAAAAATGTGGCTTACAGATGGTCAACTAGTTCTTCCAAGAATCAATAAGCAGCTACATTCTAAATATTAAAGCATCAAATTATAGATAGTCACACCTATAATCTGTGCGGTGAAGCTTAGACCTGTTATCGTGGAATTTTAATGACACGAAATTTCGTGCACATTAATAGGTCACCAACAGATTTCAGCATAGGCCAATCCACGACACCAATAGTCGTACTCCTAGTGCGTGTAACGCAAAACAAATAACGAGAGAAAGAGAAATTTGTTACGAATCCAAGAGAGCCCACCATCCGCCAACAGCCTGTTCCATGGTTTCCCAATCATCAGGACGGCTTGTGGTCTCTTTCAATAAATCAGGTTGATAAAAACAAGCATATTGAATTGACTGTATGTTCATTTACTGGATTTCTTCGGCTCTCTGAAGACTTGGCTCATGGAGAACTCAAAATAATTTTGTGATTGTGTGACACCACAGCGTCTAGCCAGTCTTCAACTTTCAAAATAATGTTCTCATAACTTAACCTGATGTCACTGTGTTGAAATTGAGATCAATGAATGTTTTCTCACGATTCAATCAGACACTTGCCTTAACCAACTTCCACATCACCAGCAGACCCATGTCAGATATTCAAGCTATTATTTTGACTAATAATAACATTTTTGTGGTAATAAAAATCCAAAATATTTAAACATAGTTTTATATCACTCAATATGTACAATATTACTTATTTTTATTGAATAAATATACGCAGCTACTGCACTATTTTCTCAATCATAGAGTTCACAAAATGTTCGTCTCTAAGAACACACAAAAAACAGAAAATCTCTGTGAATAACTGTTGATGCTTTTCAATGAATTCGTGATTTTTGTTTACCCTGTATGGTTTTTACATGAAATTTGTTCGTTCGCCTTATACAGTGCTCGTCTAAAGACCGTTCCCCTCCTACTAATTTTTGAACCACCTGGTATATCGCAACGAAATTTGGAGGGCGTAAATAGGAGATAAAGACCTACTTTTTCATGAAAAAATCACAGCTAAAAGTTTTAAAATGGTACCCCGTATATTATTCCATTTTCGAAATCTGCTCATAATTCTCATAAGTTTTCTCTAATACACTTTACTCCTAAATTCAATTGTTTTCGAAATATTAACGTTTGAAAAGTGACATTCCGGTTTAAAATGAAGTATGGATTTTGGTCCCTTCCGGTAAAACATTTTGCTAACTAAACGTTGTTATTATTTTTGTAGTTAAATCTCTTTATGAATTCGACTAATGAGAGGCGTAAACAGAGTTATCAAGGATAAACAGTACCGCTTACCGAAAAATCTCGAAGCCTAATGTGTTCTGTAAATTCACAATCCAAACAAATTAGTTAGCTAAAAAATTATAATTCATTTTTGAATAACACTTTTATTTAACCCCAACAATTATTTCATCAAGTGTTCAATGTGGCCCCCTCCTAAATCTTGACAATAAAGTGCCCTATTATAAATAGCTTCTCTCTCGTTGATGAAAGTCTGTTCATATATTTCTTCACATGTATCTATTATTCTGCGTCCCAACTCTTCTATTGTTTGGCATTCAGAGGCGTAGATTTTTGACTTCTGATAAGCCCAAAAGAAAAAATCTAAAGGTGTATGATCCGGAGATCTTGGTGGCCATTCTGTACTTCCCCTGCGACCTATCCATCGCCCAGGAAAGTTTGTATCGAGGAACTCTCTAGCCTTGCGATCGAAATGGGGAGGTGCCCCACCCTCTGAAATATGATTTCAGGATTCTCGAACTCTTCCTGATTGTTTAATACAATTTGTCTTATTCGAGGTTCAATTTCAGTTTTTAAAATATTTCTGTAAAAAACTCCTGTAAGATTGCCTCTGATGAAAATCGGCCCAACAACGCGATTGCCCAAAATCCCCGCCCAAACATTCACCTTTTTAGGAAACTGGGTATGTCCCTCTCTGAAAATATGCCGATTAGTATCGCTCCAGTATCGTTCAATCTGTTTGTTGAATTTTCCTTTGAGAAAAAACGTGCATTCGTCTGCGAAACATACACGTTTTAGGAAGCCCCGTTCTCCTTCAATTGGTCTTGTTAACCACTCACAAAATTCAACCCTCCGGTCTGGATCATCCTCCGTGAGAGCATGCAGGATTTTCATTTTATAGGGATGAAACTTTTATTTTTTTAGGACTCTTTGGACACTTTTTGATTCAGGATTCAGAAATTGCGACGTCGACTGAGTCGGATTGATTACCATTTCAGCAACAATTTCTACCTTTTTTTTCTTTTGAAAGAGGCGGTCTTCCTGATCTTGGAGCATCTTTCAGCGTACCAGTTGCTTGGAGCTTATTTAAAAGTTTGCGCAAATATGACCTCGAAATGGGATTCTCGGGAAATCTATCATTAGACATACGGACTGCTAGATGATCATTTCTTCCAGCTTCTCCAAATATCAAAACAGCTTCAAATTTATCGTCTAAACTACGAGCCATGATCACACTTTTCATAAAAGGATTTAGGCGCTCAACGGACAGTTAACAGTTCAGTTTGACAGTAAACAAGATGTTACCACGACACCGATTCTCTCCAATGCAAACTTGATTGAAACCAACATTAGTGTTTTTGGTTGGGTTTGAAATGACCAAAATGTCACTTTACAAAAGTTTATATTTCGAAAACAATCGAATTTAGGAGTAAAGTGTTATGAAAAAAACTGTTGAGAATTATGAGCAGATTTCGAAAATGGAATAATATACGGGGTGTTCTATTTAAAAAAATTATTGAAAATGGCGCTCAGCCGCCATTTTAAAACTTTTAGCTGTGATTTTTCCATGAAGAAGTAGGTTTTTATCTCCTATTTGAGCCCTCCAAATGTCGTTGCGATATACCAGGTGGTTCAAAAATTAGTAGGGGGGGAATGGACTTTAGACGAGCACTGTATGCTATTTGACACTGCCTATTTTCGTTTGACACATATAGCTCATCAGACATTCTAGAATTCAGGAGGAGCCTGTTTTTATATAGGTATGGATAGTGCACACCACTTTGTATGGCGAAAAATCACCTCTATGTGGATCCGGATATGTTGAAGCTCAAATATAGCCAGTTATTACTGGGTAAACATTGGCCCTTTTTGCATAAATTGAACGAAATCACAATAAATTCCTCATTCCACAAAAGGTGAAAGGTGTTTATCTAGTTTTTTCTCAAATTGTAACATGGAAGATCTTGATTAGCGTACATATTCTTCGCATTTCAATGCGCAAATAACTAAGAAGCGATTCCCATAAAAATCTCCATTTTGCCCTTTCACTATACGCATCTTGCTAATTTTGATGCTTCACCGCGCTGGATTATACATATAAATATAGAAGTAAAGCTTATATAGACTCTTTGAAAGAAATCTTACGGTCGCTGCTTCACTTAATATAAACTATTCAATCTCTTAAAATATCAACAATATTGTTTAAAGTTTTTCTCGACTTGAAGGCAATAATACCATTTGAGTTACAATTATCCCCATCCAAGGAATATTCTAAACTGCTTTCTCCGGATTCGATGGTCCTGCCAAAATTGACGATATCACCTCCCAGAGATTTCAAAATCGCTTGTGGGGCGCAGGTATCCCATTTGAAGGTGGTGCCTTTTGTCAACAAGTAGGCATCTGCCAGACCTAAACAGTAGAAAAAAATTATTAAATCCAATATATACACATTTCCTTAACTCAATACTATTCTTTGAGGAGAATTCGAAAGTGATGTGATAACACGTGACTCTATGAATTGCATATATGAAGAAAAGGTAAGATTAGTAGATATAAATATATATATATATATATAAATAGAAAATAACTATAGGTTTGCCTGGATAAATCATGGAAAAATCTATATTCGCAAAGATGAACACAGCCCAGTTCATCAAATCGAAGACACCAGTGATCTAAAAAACTGAAACAATCCAATGAAATTATTAAACCAACAGCAGAATCACAACTAAGAATTTTATATATAAATGCACAAAGTCTCAGAAACAAATTAGAGGAACTACAATGTCTTGTGAAAATGAAATATTATGATATATTAGTAATTGTGGAAACCTGGTTATATGAAAATGAAGTAAACCAATTCGTGATTAATGGATATTCAGCTGTGCATGCATGTAGAGATACGAGAGCCGGAGGAGTTGCAATATATATTAAAGAAAACATTAAGTTCATCGAAATAAACAATGTTAGCGGCGACAGTCAATACAACATGATTGGGATGAATCTACAGGTAAATGGTATAAAAATTATAGCATTATATAGACCACCATCATTCAATGTGAAGGAATTTCTGGAAATATTAGAAGAAATACTGCAGCATGAGAAAAAAACACTAATAATTGGGGACTTTAACATAAATTTATTAGAAAATACTGAGGCCACTAGTGAATATAAAAATTGTGTTATATTGAATGGGTTTGAAATCCAAAACAATATAGGCACGGAATATGCAACCAGAATTACACAACACTCTCATACCATCATTGATCATGTTTTAGCAACAAGTAATATTGGAGTGTAAAATAAACATTGAATATAGCACAATTTCCGATCATAATCTATTAGAAATAGAATTGTATTCAAAAACAAAAACTATAATAATTGTAAAGTTCAAAAACATTTAAGAAACTAGATAACTCAAAATATGAGGAAAATTTTAAAATCTATTGCAAAGGAGATATAATCAATAAAAAAATTTTTAAAAAAAAAAAAAAAAACCCCAAGATCAACGAATCTTATGGGACTTCAGAAATAAAAAGAACCAAGTTGAAAATGAAAAAAAGAAAACTAAAAACAAATTTTTTCAGAAAAAGATGGAATGATACTGATGGAAATCCAAAGAAACAATGGAATTTCATAAATAATCTAATAAAACATGAAAACAAGCAAATTACTGTAGATGCAATAGAGGTAGATAAAACATTAATAACTGATAAATTAGAAATTGTAAATAAATTTAACGAATATTTCTGTGATATAGGTCAATCAATAGTCAATAAAATCAATGCAAAACTCATAAGTAACCCACCTTCACATTATTTCGATGAAATTAATATAAAAAACTCTTTGTACCTATATGATACTAACATAAAAGAAGTAAGAGAAGTTTTGGATGAAATGAATAAGAATTCTGCTCCAGGTAATGATACAATTTCTGTGAAAGATTTATTAATAGTGCAGGAGACAATAATACCAGTCTTAGTCGACTTGGTCAATAAAATGTTTGAAACAGGGGAGTTTCCGAAGGAGCTAAAAATGAGTAAGGTTACCCCTATCCATAAATCAGGACCAAAAAATAATTCAGAAAATTATCGCCCCATTACCGTAGTATGTGCGCTTTCAAAATTTGTGGAAATTCTCTTTAAAAACCGTATCATGAACTTCCTTACTAGATATGTTGAATTAGACAAGTATCAATATGGTTTTCAGAAACAATCGAACACCCAAAGTGATACAATAGACTTTCTAAACCATGTCATAACTAACATGGATGATAAAAAATTTGTCCTAACAATATTTATTGATTTACAAAAGGCATTCGATGTAGTGGATCATGAAATTCTAGTCGATAAATTGAACCATTTAGGTATAAGAGGAAAAAGTGCAAGTATATTAAAATCGTATTTAAAGGATCGGCAACAATATGTATCTCTAAATGAAGTTAATAGTGAATTCGCGTATATAAACTGCGGAGTCCCACAAGGGTCAGTCCTTGGACCACTGTTATACTCGTTACACACCCTAAATCTCAAAAAAGCAAATTTTAAAGCTCGCTATTACATATTCGCAGATGATACCATTCTAGTATATGAAGGAACTAACCTGGGTGAACTGGAAGACTTGGTAAATAGTGATCTAGAACTATATGCTAAATGGCTCCTGGCAAATAAATTAAAAAAAATTTAAAAAAAACAGTGTATATGCTCTTCAAAAATAAAAATAAACAAAGTTGAGACCCAGATATCAGAATTGGAGATCAGGTAATTCAAAAGGTCGATCATACCAAATATCTGGGATTGGAAATTGATGACAACTTAAATTGGCACAAACACGCAGAGCACATGACAAAAAAAATTGTACCAATGATTGGAGCACTTTATAGATGCCAGAGCTACTTAAATGTACCAAATAAAATTATGATATATAACGCTTATTTTCTTTCTATATTCCGTTATCTGATAACAAACTGGGGGGTATGTTCTCAAACATTATTCAAAAAAATCCAAATTCTACAAAATAAGGTAGTAAAAACTCTATTTGGCTATGATTTCAGAACAAAATAAAACAAATAAAATTTTTTATAAAATAACAAAAAATCAACAGAAATGCAATACAAACATGAATATAGTTAATGAGATACATTCGTATGAAACTAGAAGTCAAAACCAAATTTATCTACCCCAGGTGAGAACGAACATTGCTTTAAATAATCCCTTCTCTAACTCTCTCCAATCATTTAACTTTCTGCCAAACTCCATAAAAAATAAAGATAGTTACTCCTCGTTCAAAGCGGAGGTGATGCGATATGTTAAAAGCCATTAAATTTAAAATATATATGTTCCGGTACCAGCAATTATTGCTGATTAGGAACAATGCTTTACAAAAATATTGACTATAAGTACTATCCCGGGTGTCAACGAATATATTAGACAAGTCATAACTTCTAAAATATCAGGTGTATCAAAATGAAATTTGGTACAGGTAAATAGTATGTGAAGAGTAGAGTTATCGCATATTTTTCACTATCCGGTCACTTCCTGTTTCACCGCAAATGGCTCCTGTTTTGAATTTTTCAGTGGAACACCCTGTATATTGTAACATTTCTGGACTTCTGAGACAATTCTGGATCTGAATGTGACATTCTGAGAAGTTTTTACGCCTACTTCATTTTTTCAGAGTCACTTCTAATATTGCATCTAGGTGGCCATGATCGGACGTAAACTAATCTGAGGACCTCAGGTGATGTCAGAAAATTTCAATCGCAAAGTTTTAGTGACTAGTATGATAGATAGGAATAAGACAAGTTGGCAAAATTACCTTTTCGTGTCTAACTATTATTTTTCAAATAGCGACAATTTTTTGAGAAGCACTTTCCGAAAAAAGGATTATTTGACGAACGTAACGATACTAATTTATTTGCGATTGGATTAAAAATAGAATATCAATTAAATATTACTAAGGAAAATATTGGATAATAATTTAATTACTTTTGTCAAGTGTGCCATGGATAATTATTTATTTACTTTCACTCTAGTAAATTTTCAAAGTGCATTCCTCCTTGTTCAAGACACATTTCAGCTCGTTCAATTGTTTCTCTCAACACGTTTCGTAACATTTGGGGCGTTATACTGCTAAATGCCCGTAGAATTATTTCTTCTAAGATTTCAAGAGTTGCTGGGGCTGTTGCATAGTAAACCTTTTCTTTAGCATATCCCCACCGCATTTGACCATTGATTGCGATCACTTGATTATTAAAATGATCTATTAAGTAATCAAGAACTTCTCTGGTATTATGAGGTGGTGATCCATCTTGTTGGAAGTAAATTCGCCGTAAAACTGCTGGAGGTAGATTATTAAGATGATCCTCGATTTCATTTTGAAGAAAACCTAAGTACCTAACCCCAGTTAACTGACCTTGAAACAATATTGGCCCAATTATTGTGTTTCCAACGATACCATCCCAGACATTGACGGCAAACCTTTTCATGAAAATTCCCCTCTCTCGTCGCATGTTGATTTTGTTGGGCCCAGTACCGAGAATTTTGCTTATTGAACATACCATTGTTTGTAAATCGTGATTCGTCGGAAAATAGAATGAAGTTGATAAAATTCGGGTTGACTCTATGCTTTTGCTGCAGCCAATCACAAAATACTACCCGTCTATCGCCATAGACACCATACAAATGTTGATGTAACTGATATTTAAATGCTCGATATCCGTGCTTTTTCAGTACTTTTTCAGACTTATCTGCATTTCTTGAATAATTTATCTTGAAGAAACCGTTTGATCAACCTCAATCATAGCAAGAACGTTAATCTCAGTCTCTTCATTTGTGATAAACCTCTGTTCCGCCTCCCGATTTTCTTCTTGCCTAAAACGATTCTCAACATACGGAAAATACTGATGGGCTGGATGTTGCCGATTGGGATATCTCTGAGCATACAACTCAGCAGCATTCCTTGAATTTCTACTACATTCTCCAAATATTAATAACAAATCTACTTTTTCACTTTGAGTATACATTATTTTTAAGAAAAATTAAACTGAAATTCAACGAAAATTAGGAAACTTTCACTGTCTGCTTATGTCACTGTCATTACCAAAGTGAGTGTTTTGTTTTCCAAAGAAGACTTGATGAAAATAACTGCAAAATATTATGCATCATGGCTATTCATGGCACACTTGACAAAAGTAACTAAATTAGTAATATTTAATTTATGTTCTTATCTTTAATCCAAACGCAAATAAGTTGGTATCGTAAGATTCGCAAAAAATACTTTTTTCGAAAAGTACCTGTAAAAAAATTGTCGCCATTTGAAAAATGTAATTTTGTGAACTTGTCTTATTCCTATCTATCATACTAGTTATTAAAACTTTGCGATTGTGATTTTCTGACATTACCTGAGATCCTCAGATTAGTTTACTTCCGATCATGGCCTAGATGCAATATTAAAAGTGATTCCAAAAAAATTAAGTAGACGTAAAAACTTTTTGAAATGTTACATTCTGATCCAGAATTGTCTCAGAAATCCAAAAATTTTACAATATACAGGGTGTTCCATTTTAAAATTCCAAACCGGAGCCATTTCCGGTGAAACCGGAAGTGACCGGGAAGTGAAAAATATGCGTAAACTCTCCTCTTCGCATACCATTCACCTATACCAAATCTCATTTTGATAAACCTAATATTCTAGAAGTTATGACTTGTCTAATAGATTCGTTGACATCCGGTATGGTAATAACCACCATTCCAAAAATAGTTACCTAACCGTTTGCAGACCTACGCCCATATCACAGTGGAGTATAAGCAATTATAAGATACTCTATATATGTTGAAACCTGAAAACAGAGATCATGACATTATATCTCACCTAGTATCACCGTCAAAACCTTGTAACCCGCTCCCGATGCCTCGATGAGATGAAAACCATGCTTCTTCAGCTTTTCTTTGACTTCGTTTTCCTCGCTACTACTCAAACAAATTATTTTCCTCCTTTCCAAAATATCAATTCCACTATTCGAATTCAAACCGTTGAGAGATACACCCCAAATACATTGCTGTGAAAATCTATAACGAAAAATGTCGAGTCAATTTTCATGATTTTATCATATTGAATATCAATATAAACTATTGGTTGAAATCAATGTTAAATTAATAATTTTTTTATTTCGAAAAAGAATATGCTAATATTTTGAAGAGGGCGGGAAGGTTGTAGACGGAAGCACCTCACACCATATTATTACGAATCTAGGGTTCGTGACTATTAAAATACCGAACTAATTATTCTTCACAACAATAATGAACTCTGATAATTGAATAATTCAACCGAAATTCACTGTAATGAATACACCGCGCATACCTCTGAACTGAAGCTTGCGTTTCTACGACTAATTTTTATTCATTCTGATTCACCACTGCCTCCGTCGGAGATGCGTCGGCTCTTATGAAGGTCATTGCCTAATTTCTAATGGTCATTTCTCGGTCTTTCTCAGAATTGCTCGATTCGTCCGGTGCCTTCTAGAAGAATTTCCTGCCTCACAAGACGAACATGCTGTGGCATATTATATTCGTTTTCGTAAAACTGCTCTCTTCAATTTTGAATGATTCTATCAAATGCCATCATTTCACTATGAGAGGTCTTCAGCTTTTCCAGATGAACAACTTCCATCGTCCTAGGGCTGCGTTGGATTCTGTAAACCACAACGTTATCGTTCTCCTTGCTTCGTACGATCCCCCAAAATGGTGTTAGTTTGGGAAATATACCTTCCTGCCTATAAACGGAGAGCTGGCTACGAAAAAAAAAACTTTTCAACAAAAAATTAAAGCGACGAAAAAATCAACTGAAAAGAAAAAACTAAAATAAACAGTCTTAATGATAATTGAGCTCCCAAACTAATGTGAGTAACTAATTATGAGTCGGCGCCAAAAAACTAGTACGAAGGCGTAGAAGGGCCACTGAATTTTGTTTTTAGAAATCCGACTCACTATCTCAGAATTTCGACTTACATCTCGGAATTATATAAATCTCGGAATTACGACTTATATAATTCCGAGATGTTAAGTCGGAATTCCGGGATACTAAGTCGGAATTATATAATTCCGAGATACTAAGTCGGAATAATATAATTCCGAGTTATTAAGCCGGAATTTATAATTCCGAAATGTTAAGTCGGAATTCCGAGATACTAAGTCGGAATTATATAATTCCGAGTTATTAAGTCGGAATTCCGAGATACTAAGTTGCAATTATATAATTCCGAGATACTAAGTGGGGATTATATATTCCGAAATGTAAGTCGGAATTCCGAGATACTAAGTCGGAATTATATAATTCCGGGTTATTAAGTCGGAATTCCGAGTACTAAGTCGGAATTATATAATTCCGAGATGTTAAGTCGGAATTCCGAGATACTAAGTCGGAATTATAAAAAAAAATCGCTGGCCCTCCTACGCCTTCGTAAGCTGATACTTACCTCATATTTTAACATACATATATACTCATCTTTTATACCTATCTACCTTTACATTCATATTTCATATTCATTTTAGTTTTATACTCTTATACAAGTATATAATATATATATATATATATATATATATATATATATATGTAACCTCATTTCATCCACGCACAGGCCCCGCCTATAGTGGTTTTCACATGTTTATTTACTGCTGATTATGTTTATGTTTATGTACCTTTCATTTCTAATAAACGTGTATTATTATTAATTAGGTAAAGCGTAAAATGATGGCAGCGGGATGCACGATGGCGTTTTGATTACTTGTTTAAAGTAATATAATGATCTAAGAATGTTCATTTTATTTTTTGCTTTTCATTTGATTTTTTCGTTAGTTTAATTTTTTGTTGAAACGTTTTTATTTTCCACTTTTTTGTGGCTGAAATCAACTAATAACTATCCACGCAATTGACTCCACGTATCCATTATGTTGTAGTGTCATCAGAACTATAATCGGTTCACAGATGAAAAATCAATAATCCCCTATTTTTCTACCCTCAGGGGTGGATTATTCCTTTCCAAATCCGAAAATGACCAACTCTGAAGTATACCTGTCCATTAAAAAAAGAATAATCTAAATCGGATATGAGTGGTAGAATCGGTTATCGGGAAAAAAATCAGTGGATGAACGATAAATATCCCCTATTTTTCCACCCTTAAGGGAGGCATTTTTTTTCAAATTCATATGCGTGATCATACATAAAAAAAAAATATACGCGTCGAATAGAGAACCTCCTCCTTTTTGATTTGGTCGGTTAATGAATAATCATAAGGTACAAGGGAAATGTTTACATAGAAACCTTCCTTACTAGCTGACAAGCGTGTAGCTCAGCGCGTTGAGCTTCATTCTCCCAGCACTCAGATAACTTCACTTTTCTATTCAAGTCAGCCTAGTGGCTCACGTAGATGAGCGCTTGCTTTTAAACTACATGGACAAGGACCCGAGTTCGATCCCGAGTTGGGTCACGCTAAAATTTTCCATTACTCTCAAATCAACCACAAAACTTATATACATCACCAAAACATATTACCTCAGAACATTCACCCTCAAAACACAAAACAGTATTTTCTCAGAGCATGACTTGCCCCGCAGCTGCCGAACGCTACTAACGTTTTTCTGGGAAGAAAATTGCAGGAATCCTAAAAAAGACAAACATGCAGACCTCACACATACTTTCCGCATAGAAA
The DNA here is from genome assembly GCA_018342105.1 of Gonioctena quinquepunctata. Classification (NCBI taxonomy): domain Eukaryota; kingdom Metazoa; phylum Arthropoda; class Insecta; order Coleoptera; family Chrysomelidae; genus Gonioctena; species Gonioctena quinquepunctata. Next base: position 213,247 of record JAFIRS010001142.1, read on the forward strand.
ACATAATGAAAAACTAAAAAATAAACCTTCCTGTGGTACGGACCAACTGTATACCAAAACAATCAAGGAAATCAGAGAAAACATAGTAACAATATTAGCTCACTTAATAAATATTATATTCACCTCCAGAAAATTCCCAACGGCACTAAAGCAAGCAGTCATAACCCCTGTCCAGGAGAATGGAGATAAAGGTGACCCCAAGAATTACAGACCAATCTCAGTTATATCGATAAAGACTAAAATATTAGAAAATTGTATAGTTTCCAGATTAAATAAATACCTAACTGAAAATAACATGATATCATCTCGTCAATTCGGCTTCAGGGAAAATCTTTCCACAGAGGACGCTCTGTTCCATTTCACAAAAAAAATCCATGAATATCTAGAAAATAATAAAAAAGTTCTAAGAATATTCATAGATTTGGCGAAAGCATTCAATCAATCAATCAATCAATCAATTTATTCATCATAAAATATACATATAAATTCAATCACAAGGACCAAAGACAGATGCATGTTTATAACAAGTCACAAATAAACATCAAAACAAAATAAATTAAACATCAAAACAAAATAAAATAAAATACATACCATTAGATTAAAATATATGATAAAAAATTGAGAAATTCATCTTTGCAGGAACATACTTTTCGGACAATATATCATAAAAAGGTAGAAGACGTGAATGCACAAGAGACAACAAGAGAGACAATCGTATATATAAGTATGCTATATTGAATACAAATAAAATCAATTGCATATATCGCGAACATAACACAAATTATACTAAGTACTCATCTATAGTGTAGCAGGCCTTCTGAACTAGCTGCTGTTTCAGTCTTGTTTTGAAAATATTTAAATTAAGGGAGCTTTTAATATGCTCATCAAGAGAGTTGTATAATTTACAGCCAGTAAAAAAAAAACTTTTTTGGTACAGCGTAGTCCGGTGATTCTCAGGTTGTAGTTGGCCTTTGAAACGTATATTATGGTCATGCTTCTCAGTAGTATTCAAAAACGCGTTTTTATTTTTATAGACGTATGTACAAACTTCCAGTATATATAAGCTTACAACAGTTAGGATTTTGAATTTTCTAAAATAATCTCTGCAGCTCGTTCTAGTATCGATACTAGCAAGAATTTTAATCGCATATTTCTGAAGTACCAATACTCTATTCACATGTGCACAATTTCCCCAAATCAAAACTCCATACTTTATATGGGAATGAAAATTTGCATAGTACAATGACAGTAGTGTGTACTCACTACAGTGGTTCTTCATAAATTTCAGACTATAACAGCTACTCTGTAATTTTTTACACAAACAATCAATATGACAATTCCAGTGAAGTTTCCTATCATAGGTAACCCCCAATAGTTTCACTGATTTACTACTTACTATTTCATCATTGGAACCTTCAAAAAGTTTGATTTCATCAGTCCTGCCATTACCAAAAGAACAGTTATTGTTTTACGATGATTCAGTTGTAGGTTATTATTGTTGGACCATTTTACAATATTGGCAAATAGCGCTTCAGCAGTAGTTTTCAGCTTATTGAGATCCTTGTCAACAACCAAAATATTCGTGTCATCTGCATAGCAGATAACATGAACATTCTGAACCCTTTGAATATAGAGAATGAGATCGTTAGCAAAAATGTTGAAAAGTAGAGGACCTAAGACAGAACCTTGCGGCACACCTTGCTCTACATCCATTTCCTCAGAGAAAATGTTATTGACTCTTATCATTTGTTTTCTATTACTGAGGTATGACTCGATTAAAGTTAAAGGCAAACCTCTTATTCCATATCTCTCTAATTTGGCAGTGATTAATCGATGATCCGCATTCGACAGCATATCTCTTGAAATGCTTTTGAAAAAACTTGAATCCTATGGTATCCGCGGGATTGTATATGAGCTCTTCAAGGACTATCTAACTGACCGTACGCAAATGGTCAAAATAAATGACTATTTCAGCGAAAATCAGCAAATTAAATTTTATATTTCCCAAGGAACAGTTCTTGGTCCCCAGCTATTCCTACTTTATATAAACGTCATGTTGAAAGTAAATATTCCGAGCGATATCATATCATACGCCGATGATACTGTGGGACTCTTCACGAGTCACACCTGGGAAACAACAAAAAAATAGGCAGAAGCAGGCCTATACAAAATCGAGTGCTGGCTAGACAGTAATCTACTGAGCTTGAATTTCAACAAAACCAAATTTATGACCTTCTCTAATAGTATCGTGAATCAGCCTGACTTCCCCACCTTGAAATATCACTCTAACTGCGAAATCAATCCTTGTATATGTCAAAGGAATAGAAAAAACTGAAAATATAAAATATCTAGGCATAATAATAAACAACACACTAAAATGGGATAGCCACTCTGAATATTTAACAAAAAGACTGAGATAACTGGTATACGCGTTCTATGAGCTACGAAAATTCCTCCCAATAAACATACAATAGCAACCAGATCGCTGGCTGAATCTATTTTGTTACGGTATCATCATATGGGGTGGTACTCATCATAGCCAGATAAAAATATTCATATTAACACAAAAATGGATCTTGAAAGTCATACTATCGAAACCAAAATGATTTTCAACAACACTGCTCTTTTCAGATACAAGATTCATTTTTGTTCTCAGCGCCTCCAAATTTATGTACAAAAATAAAATTGAGAAAAAGATAAATAAACACGATTACAACACAAGAAGGAGAGATAACATAAAAACACCCTAAACTAAAACAAGCCTATCTCGAAAATTTATCTGTACAACAGGACCAAAAATTTACAATTGCCTTCCCCAATAAAAAGTATAAAAAAATTCAAATTATTTTGCAATAAGTGAAAAAATTTATACTCGTTAACAGAGAAACCTTTAAGTTCATTCTATGACGGAAAATTTATAGCAAACTCACAAATAACAAAATGTCATGCGCGCCAAAAACACCTGTGGAATCTTCTTATCATTGATCTGTTCACTTCATATTTTTAAATTTGTATATTATGAGTATAGGTTATTATTATTATCATGTACATCCTTTCCTATAATTTGCTCTCTCTTTATGTTATTATTATCACTATGTACATCCTTTTCTATATTTTACCCTCTCTTACTATTACTGTTAACTCAAGATAGGTATGTTCATGTAAAAAGAATCCTGATTAGTTAATCTACTTGCTACTTGAATCTACCAGTCAGGAACACTACAACTTCTCCAGAAGTTAGGTGCAATGTCATTCTGTTAAAGTATAGCATTTACCCTGTAATGTAACATTAATTCAATAAAATTGTCTATCTATCTATAAGCGAATATCAGAAAATTAGTGCCAGAAGGCTAGGTCGGGGATTAAACATTGCAGAAGTCGGTAAAATTTTAAGACAATTGTTCAAAATCTAATGACAAGGTGTAGTTCTGGCGATTCAGTTTTCACATTATTTATATCCCAAAAAAGTTGAACATAATTTTCCAGAAGGCAAAATGATGGCTAAGTTTATAAAAAATGTTAATATCGCAAGAAGTTGCTCAAGCGATACTTTTTTATGCAGTTTTATCAATTTGTCTTTGTATTATTCAAACTTCCAACGAGCTATTATTCAAAAAATTAATCAAGTGTAGACAAAACGGAGGAATAAATAACGGAGAAGTACTTATGAATAAATACATCAATTAGAATATTGTGTAAACTCGTTTTCATTCATTAATTTATTTTTTAAAGAATTGTTTTTCGTTTTACCAACTTCTGGGGATATTATAATATTTTATAAACTTATCCATCATTTTGTCTTCTGGCAAATTATGTACAGCTTTTCCAAACGAAATCGCCAGAACTGCACATTAAAATTTGAACAATTTTCTTACAATTTTACCGACTTCTGGCAACGTTCAATATCCGATCTGGACTTCTGGTAATAATTTTACGCAATTTCTACAGTTAAAAACTATAATTATACAAAATTTCAGAACTGCACTCAAAAAATGTATTTTGATTAAAAATTAATGCGTTTGAGCAAATTCAAATTCAATACAAATTCCAAATATATTTATTATCTATTCAGTACGGTACACCTCGTAATTTATTATTCACAATGCATTTAATCCTGTATTTCAGGGATAAAATGGGAAAACGTCCCGTGAAGAGGCAATAGGAGGAAGCTTCGCGATGTTTTGCGATACCTAATGTAAAAATAAATTATTTCAAGACAAATAAAGCTTCCTGCTATGCGCTGATGAGAATAATATGAAGGGATTGAACTTTGCAGTTGCACCTAAAACAATACCTATCCTAGACATTGTAAGCACTGTAGGGTCAACCAGCAGCAGAATGAATCCCATCCAGGCAGAGGAGTTCAGATGGAAAGTTAGAGAGACACTCGAGAAGGAGAGAAATCCCCGGAGTAACATCACTGCAGGGGAACAGAGGGCCCTTAAAATCCTACGAAAGGATTCATCCATAAAGATTCTACCAGCCGATAAATGAAACGCCACGGTTATCATGGACACCACAACATATGATGACAAAATAGAGTCGTTACTCCACACAGGGAACTATAAACTTTCGAAGAAGGATCCGACACCCACTATAGTAAGGAAGATCTACAACACTCTGAGGAAATTTAAACATTTCATTCCAGACAACGAACGATCACATCTAACGCCACACTACAGCAAACCACCGCATCTCTACGGGCTTCCGAAAATCCACAAACCCGGCATGCCACTGAGACCGATCACTAGCTCGCGGGACTCACCAGCCTACAAGTTATCGAAATACCTCCTACCGATACTACAACCCTAAAAGGAAATAGCAGTTCATACGTCAAGAATTCCAAGCACTTCGTTGACACCATCACAGATGTCGAACTTGGACCAGAAGATCGTTTCATCAGCTTCGACGTAGAGAGCCTTTACACCAATGTCCCTATTGAGGAATCCCTTGGTATCATCAAAAGGAAACTCGAATAGGATAACCAGCTGTACGAAAGGATTGACCTTCCTACCCAAGCAATATTGAAATTACTGCAGTGCTGCCTACAGAACTCATATTTCCAGGAAGAGGACCGATTCTTCTCTCAAGTCGACGGACTCCCGATGGGATCTTTCCTTTCTCCAATCATCGCCAACATATATATGGAGTGGTTCGAAGAATTGGCCATACGGGAGGCAGAATACAAACCAAAGCTGTGGTTGAGGTACGTGGATTACACCTTCATTATATGGAATCACGGAGATAAACATCTCCAGGATTTCTTCTCAAGACTTAACAGAATCAGGGATTCGATCGAATTCACGATGGAAATGGAAACCAACAATGCCTTACCCTTCCACGATGTGAACGTTGAGAGAATAGGCAATGAAATCCACACCTCTGTCTACAGAAAGAAGACACATACAGGGCAGTACCTCAGTTACAGCTCCAACCATCAGAGTTCAACAAAGAGAGGGATCGTGAGAACATTGGTAGAGAGAGACACGCACATATGCAACGACGAGAAGTCACTAGATGCCGAATAATACCACATCAGAGAGGACCTTCACCAGAATGGATATTCCAAGAAACTCCTAGGAGAAGTATTGAAACAACTCCAGAGAACGAAGACATCTGAAGAGCAACAACGAAGCACAGTGATCTGCCTTCCGTACATCAGAGGTGTCTCCGAGAAGATCAGAAGGATCGGAAACAAGTTCAACATCAAGAGCTGCTTTCAATGCCGGCAGTACTTTACGGAGTTTCCTGACCAAGACCAAACCTGACAACAAAAATGAAATCAGTAAGAATTGCATTCATGAAGTTCCATGTGAATGCGGAGATTCCTACATTGGACAGACAAAGAGGCCGTTATCGGTAAGATTGGATGAGCACAAGAAATGGACTCAACGTGGAGAAACGTCAAAATCGGGAATCGCTGAACGCCTGGACTGAGCACCATCGAGTTCTATGGGACGACGCAAGTGTTCTACATAGAGCGGAGCATTGGTTCAAACGAAAGTTCAAAGAGGCCGTCTACATCGAAGCCAATAACGCCTTTAGTCAACCAAGCGTTGAGATCAAGAACGTACGGAAACCATTACTTGCTCTTTCTGGCGGGCTGCAGAGGCGCGAAACTTCACGTACCACCACACCGCGCGAAATTACACGCACCACTGCACATGGCGGGATTACACGCATCATTGCACCGGCAGTCATATAAATTGGTAAGTAGCACCTAAATTTGTCAGTATTCACCTGGAAACGATTGCAGATACAAGCATTCGAAACGCCGTGAAAACCTTTTAAATCCATTAAGACGATGGATGTCCGAAACGAGAGTAATAGGAATAATATGAGATTTGATGATAACAGGACAATTGAAATTCACGCATAATACTTTCATTCAAAGAATCAGAGCTATTTTCTAGGAGAGTACGTCAGAAAACGAGGTTCAGAAGAATTTGCAGCAGTCTTCGGCCGCGGGTCAAGTCATGCTCTGTGAAAATGCTGTTTTGTGTTTCGAGAGGTTGTAATGTTTTAAAGTAATATGTTTTGGTAACGTATAGAAGTTTTGTGGTTGATTTGAGTATAATGGAAAATTTAAAAAAATATTTGTGTGACCCAGCTCGGGATTTAACCCGAGTCTTATTAGTTTGAAAGCGAGCGCTCATCTACGTGAGCTACTAGGCTCACTTGATGAAGTGTTTGAAATTATCTGAGCGCTGGGGGACTGAAGCTCAATGCGTTTGATTGCCCGCCCCCGCTTCCCACCCCGGGACTGACTTCTGGCTGCAGAGCTACACGGTTGTCAGCTAGTAAGGAAGGTTTCTATGTGAGAATTTTCCTTGTACCCTTTCATTTTCGTAGCCAGCTTTAAGTCTACTACGTGGATTAATTGTACAGCCAACCTAGTCACATTCTTTGAATCCTCCTGAATTAGCTTTCAAACCATGAACTTCCTCCCTGTCTATTGCCCTATATCTTGCCAATATCAACCTCTTCAACATGATGTCCCTCAATTAATATGCATAGTCTATAGTACAGTTGTATTTTCAAACTATGCCATCCCACTGAGCGTGAAGCGCAGTGCTGCTAGTCTTGTTGATACCTATCAGCACACAGACTTTTTTGAATGATTTTGAATCAAAATTCCTTCGGTACTCCAAATCCTCGATAATATTCCTATTGTGTATGCCTCCCAGTCTGAAATGTCTTGGGCTCCTACCCATTTGCTGAAATAGTTCGTGGTAACAAGAATGCATTTATTGCCATCATCTATCACAGAAAGTGATCAAGCTACATCAGTGGTAATCCGTTCGAATGGAGCATCTACGTTGTATTTTTTCAATTCACCCTCTGATCTTATTCTGGGATCTTCAGTACTTCCAAACTCTGGGCATCTTCTGCACCAGCTTTCTACATATGACGATGAGTAGGATCGCAGACATGTTATCATCAAGGTGATGATGAATGTGGTGGCATCCTCAACCTGCAATTTCTCTTGAAATGTTCGCTCTTACCAAGTGTGATGATGAATCATAGCGTTAGAAGCGTGAAATGTCCAATTCCCACATATATTGCCAGCAATTTTCATACGCGTGAAAAATTAGCATTGCATGCCCGGTATACAGTAATTAATTTCTATTTCGGAAGCAACTGTTACATAATACACTCACTCATAATCCTCTTCGTCTAAAAATGGTCTGTTGATCACCCCCATAACAGGATTGCCAGTAGTTTTATTGAAGACTCCTATCAAAATAGTCACGCATTTGAGCCCATCCACATGGATATTGTGGTTGCATGTTCCTGGTCCTCCATGGATATATTCGGCAGTACAATCTGTAATAGAGATCATTCATTAATAATGGATTCTTTTCATTGACCCCAAGAAACCAATACCAATATGCAGAGAATGCATTTTATAGAGGGTAATATCATAAGTGCTAGGGGTTTTATCGCTCAAATTTTTTTGAAATTTTTGAGAAAATATTTTGCTTGGAAAATTTACTGAATGTGATTAAACCACAAAAGCGATGGCTGAGAGGTTTAATCTTTGATAAGAAGGCCGCACAATTGCACGAGTTGAATTTCCTAGAGGTAAAATTTGAAAAAAATGCGATAAAATCCTCTAGCACCAATAATATTTGATGGGAATATTTTCCGAATCACATTTGAAACGGGTAAAATTACAACAATTCTCGTTCCAAAATTGGAGGAATCGTGTGTCCGTTTCTATATGCTTCGTTCTTACAGATTCATTCATTTACAATGATCATTCACTGCTCTTGAACTCGTCCAAAAACCTGAAATATATATAAATTTTTCACTATCAAATCAAATATGTTTGTATCTAAAAACGATTTTAAAAAAACTCTTTGAAGTTAAATCGAACTCAAGCCTCCTGGATGTGAGACTGACACGCTAACTACTTCTTCACGAGAACTGTTGTTGATATTATGAAAATAGCGGTATTCAATTATCCATTGCCTTACTTCAAAACCCTGAGGCTTTTAACATGCGGAAAAAGGTATATTTCAATTAAAATATCAAATCACTGTAATAGTGAGGTGACAATCCCTTATTCAATCAATTTTGCATTTCCTGTTTTCCTATATAGTAATTGAATCCGTTGACATATAACTCAGACAGGACCTTAGTGTCGTTTTATAGCAAAATAATATCGTATGGACTGTGGTTTTATCGAGGGTAATATCATATGTGCTATGGGTTTTATCGCTTGAACATTTTTCGAATTTTCGAAAAAGCATTTTGCCTGGAAATTTTACTGAGTGCGATTTGCGGTCTTATTATCTGATTAACCCACGGAAGCGAAGCAAATTTAAAAAAAACAGCGATAAAATCCTCCAGCACGAATGATATTTGATGAGAATATTTCCCGAATCACATTTGAAACTTAATAAAATTACCAGAATTCATGTTATATTTCAATTTCCAACGGGGAAAATTACAACAATTCTCGTTCCAAAATTGGAGGAATCATTTGCCCGTTTCTAAATGCTTCGTTTTACAGATTCATTCGTTCACAATGATCATTCACTGCTCGTGAACTTGCACAAAAGCCTAATATATATATATATATATATATATATATATATATATATATATATATATATATATATATATATATATATATATATATATATATATATATATACATTTTTCACTATCAAATATGTTTGTATCTGGAACCGATTGAAAAAATAAATAATAGTTTGAAAAGACTAAAAAACACGCTTTTATTGGAAACCAAACTGAAAAAATAGAAAATAGGGAAAAAAATTATTTTATTTTAAAAAAAGCGTGGGGTGCATGGTATCAATTACCTATGATCTGGGACATTTCTTACTTGACTGCCCTAGGTGTGTAATGTACTATATAATTATTGATACCATGCACCCCACGTTTTTTTTTTCTTATTTTCTATTTTTTTAGTTTGGTTTTTTATTAAAGCGTGTTTTTTTGTTTTTTCAAACTATTATTTATTTTTAACTTTTCAGTCCTTATTGCTATATGAGCGTGTTTTTTAGTTTGGTTTTCTATTGAAGCGTGTTTTTTAGTTTTTTCAAACTATTATTTATTCTTAACTTCTTGTCCTTATTGCTATATAAGCGTGTTTTTTTGGTTTTTTTAAACTATAATTTTATTTTTTACGTTTTAGTCCATATTGCGTGTAACGTGTGAAAATCTCCGACCCCAAAAACCCCCACATACTAATTTTTAATAGAATCGGACCATGATCACAAAACTCTTTCGCCATTTTGGAGCAGCCATCCTGAACTTTTCAATTTTGACAGAAGAATCATAATCTCCGACCACGAAAACCCTCAGATACCAATTTTGAAGCGAATTGGACCATAATCACAAAACTCGTACGCCATTTTGGAGCCGCCATCTTGAATTTTTCAATTTTGACAAAAGAATCATAATCTCCGACCACGAAAACCTCAGATACCAATTTTGAAGCGAATCGGACCATAATCACAAAACTCGTCCGCCATATTGGAGCCGCCATTCTATTTTTTTTCACACAAAAATTCTTAATGCATTGTCACCGGGATTACGTACACCTGGCAAATTTCAAATCATTCGAACGTCTGGAAGTGGGTGAAAATCAAGTCCAAAGGAGTCGGTTACAAACAAACATACAAGTGAAGCCTGTAAAAAAGCTCCTGGATACGGAATCGAGAAAAAAAGAGTTTTTGTCGTTGGTCGGATTCCAACCCAGTTCACTTCTTTGTGGTCTGCTCCTTAGCTAACTAGGCCATCTCAGATTTTTTATAAGTATAATTTTGAATGCCTGTTGACTTTATGCATATACTAATTGAGTTTTGTGTGATTTGTGCAATTTTGAGATTTTTATGAAGTTGTTAGGGGTTTTACAATAATTCTCCATGACATATTTCTAGCTCCGCGTCTGGTTACCTACCCATTTAGTCTAATCAACAAGTTCAAAAACGTGTTAAATAGATATAAAGCTCCTAAAAATATGAGCGATAGCTCATTCGATTCGGAATGACGTCTAGAAAAATGTTTTTTAAGGGTTTATTAGCACGTAAAAAATTTCGATTGTTATTAACAAAATGAGATTAAAAAAGAAGGTATTTCGTTTTTCGCTAATAATTTCTAAAATAATGATATTTAAGAAATTATGAAAAAAGATCCTGAAAGAGGAGGAAATTTAATAAAAAAGTCCAACCTCCCGGAACTCTATCTCTATTATTTATAATTTTTTTTAACGCTGAAAATAGGGCTCCGCGAGGTCGTTACGGCATAGGCGCACCGTCTGAAAAGCCGTTATATCACCTAAAATATTCTTTTTATAGTATTAAATAACAATTTATAAATTTGAATAAATTATGGTGTGATCTAGACACTTGAACGAAAAAAACCTCGGTAAAAAAAAAATTTTCATGTCGATTTTTCAAAAAGTTAACATCATTGTTAATTAACTAATTTTTTTCCAATCTCTGTTTTTATAAATTACGACATAAAAGTTTAAATAATTGGTCTATAAAATTTTCGCTCCGTGGAGCTCTTTTCATTTAGGTACTCAATAAAGCAATGCAAAAAAAATTAAATTTATTATTTTGTTAATTATAATTTTTTTAAATTAACAAAAAATTAAATTTCTTAAAAATGTTATAAAAAAAGTTTTTTTTCAGTAATATCTTATTATTGCTGTTTTTGCATCTCATAAAGTTATTAATTAACATTGGAAAAAAAATGTTTACGTCATTTGTTAAGAAATTGTTTATAAACAAACAAGACTATTTTGGGATTAAAAAAAAAAATTCACCATCTTATTGCATAGGTAAAATTATATTTAAAAAAAATTTTAAATAATTTTTTTTATTTTTATAATATTTTTTTTATATTTCAATTGTTTAAATAATCAGTTAAGGAATTATTGTATTCTTCAAAATCATCATTGACGTTTTTCAATGAATTAACACAGAAATAAATTATTTTTTTAATAATTTCATTGGTTATTAACTTAACAATTTGTTATAAACAAATAATATTAACCGTTATATTTATTTTCGAAAACTTCAAGAAATAACAAAAACAACTATGTATAACAAAGTATAGAAAAAAATAACCAATGATAATAAATAATAAAAAATAAAAAAAAATGTTTTTCTATACTTTGTTATACATAGTTGTTTTTGTTATTTTCTGAAGTTTCCGAAAAAAAATATAACGGTTGATATTATTTGTTTATAACAAATTGTTAAGTTAATAAACAATGATATTATTTATAAAAAAAAATTATTTCTCTGTTGATTCATTGAAAAAGGTCAATGATAATTATTGAGAATGAAATAATTTCTCAACTAATTATTTAAACAATTGAAATATAAAAAAACGATTATAAACAATAAAAAAAATTATTTTAGAAAAAAATTTTTTTTTTTTAAATCATTATTTTACCTATGCAATGAGATGGTGAAAATTTTTTTTCAAAAATCCCAAAATAGTCTGTTTATAAACAATTTCTTAACAAATGACGTAAAAATTTTTTTCCAATGTTAATTAATACCTATATTAGATGCAAAAACAGCAATAATAAGATATACTAAAAAAAATTTTTTTTATAACATTTTTTAGAAATTTATTTTTGTATTTAAAAAAATTATAATTAACAAAATAATAAACTTTAATAATTTTTTTTCATTGCTTTATTGAGTACCTAAATGAAAAGAGCTCCACGGGGCTAAAATTTTATAGACCAATTATTTAAACTTTTATGTCGTAATTTATAAAAACAGAGATTGGAAAAAAATTAGTTAATTATCAATGGTGTAACTTTTTGAAAAATCGACATGAGGTTTTCTTCGTTCAAGTGTCTAGATTACACCATAATTTATTCAAATTTTTAAATTTGTTATTTAATACTATAAAAAAAATATTTTAGGTGATATAACGGCTTTTCAGACGGTGCGCCTATGCCGTAACGACCTCGCGGAGCCCTATTTTCAGCGTTAAAAAAAATATAAATAATAGAGATAGAGTTCCGGGAGGTTCAACTTTTTTATTAAATTTCCTCCTCATTCAGGATCTTTTTTCATTATTTTAGAAATTATTAACGAAAAACGAAATACCTTCTTTTTTTAATCTCATTTTGTTAATAACAATCGCAATTTTTTACGTGCTAATAAACCCTTAAAAACATTTTTCTAGACGTCATTCCGAATCGAATGAGCTGTCGCTCATATTTTTAGGAGCTTTATAACTATTTAACTCGTTTTTGAACTTGTTGATTAGACTTGTATGAGAATATGGGAGTTATATGATACACAGTCTTACTTGGCCCATTTAACAGTCTGAAAGTATATATTTGAATTCCAATATCAAATCACTGTATGTAGTGAGCTCAAAATCCCTTGTTCAATCCATTTTGCATTTTCTGTTTCTTATAGGAATTGAATTATATATAATATATGAATTGAATGCGTTGATATATAATGACAGGTGATAAGGCATAGTGTGGTGTTATCGAAAAACAATATCGAATCTACTAATGGTTTTATCAGTATAAAACAGCGGGAAGACGTTTTATTACTATAAAACCGATACAATTGGTTCTCTGTTTGAAATTTCAGCCATTTGATTGGCTCAAAAATAATGAGGGAAATAGTCTAGGTAATCCAACAGTCTTTGATCCATTATTTTCCGAATGATTTTCGATAAAATTTGGTGAAACTGATAATTACTTGAAATCTTTTTTTCTAGTAGTTATTTTCATGTCCTTATTGTATATAACGATATATTGAATAACGATTACGTATATTCTTGAGGAAAAATTGTTTTTACAAATCGATCAATATTTTAAAAAGTTAATGAAAATAATTCAAATAACTATTCTATATCGTACAAAACTTTTTAACAAAAAATCAAACCGACGAAAAAATCAACCAAAAAGCAAAAAATTAAATAAATATTCTTAGTCCTAATGATAATTGAGCTCCTAAACCAATGTGAGTAACTAATTTTGAGTCGGCTCCAAACAATTATCGAAGATCATTATTACTTTGAAGAAGTAATCAAAACGGTGGGGTATTTGAATGATCTGGGCGGCCAAAAGTCAATTTTGTAAAGCCGTCGCTGGCGAAACAATGGAATGTCGATGGATTGCGACTCACAATAAGGATACTACAGATTGGCTAGAAGGTACATTTACAATTCCCAAATTAGTGAATCGACCAGGGCGGCCAATAAAAACATTTGGTGAATGAAGTGAGAGATCAAAAAGAAGAAAAACGGAATAATTAAGGAGCTCTATGGATGTAGAAGTACTTGCTCATGCTGCTCAGGTGAAGTTAGCAACTTCTGGAAAGAAAGACGCTGCCCACATAGTCAAAGAAATAACTAGTACTTCACCAAATCGGGCTAAAAAGTATGAGCAAGCAATTGATATGTATCATCAGAAGGACAAATCAAACACTCAAATGTCAATATTACAAGCACTTTCGAAGTTTGTCGAAGCTGGTCTTTCCAGAGGCCAATACGAAATCATAAGAAGGGCTGGCAAGAAACTTTATCCCAGATAAAATCGGACTGTCATCCAGATAAGGAATCAATTAATGTGGATGAAACTTGCGCAGAAGTTAATATTCAAGCTTTACTGGACCACACGGTCACACGACTGTTGATGCACTTGAATGAAGGTTTAGGAACTTTGAGTGAGGAAAAAAGAAACGCACTGCTAGTAAGATGCAAATGGGGTTGTGATGGTTCGCAACAAGCTCAATATGAACATAAGTTCCAGAATGACTCCTATTCTGATGCAAATATTTCTCAAAGCTCGTTTGTGCCATTACAACTCATTTGTAGTTCAAACAACAAGATGACTTGGCAAAACCCAACGCCATCGTCGCCACGTTATTGTCGGCCAATAAGAAGTAGATAAGTCAAGGAATCAACTAATATCACTATTGAAGAAATAAATTTTATAAAAAATGGAATAAATTCTTTGCGTGCCTCTGAGATTACGTTAAACAACGAAACTTTTCCTTTCAAACACACGATGATGCTCACAATGGTCGACGGTAAAGTGTGTAACGCAGCTTCGCATTCCAACTCCACTATGCGATGTTACATTTGTGATTTAACATCAAAATATTTTAACAATTTATCGATAAAGAAAGATGTGAAACCAGAAATGCTTGAATACGGATTGTCCATTCTACATGCTAGGATCCGTTTATTTGAAAGTTTATTACATATAGCATATAAACTACCACTGAAAAAGTGGAGAACAAATAAGGTCGACAAACCCGTTATCAAACAGAGGAAGTTGGAGATCCAAGAGAAGTTTAGAGTGAAGATGGGATCACTTGTCGATATTCCGAATCCTGGATTTGGCAATACTAACGATGGAAACACGAGAAGAATGTTTTTTATCGACCCCAAGCTGGCAGCTGAAATAACAGGTTTAAATGTGGACTCAATATTTCGTCTCAATGTGATTTTAGAGACGATTTCAAGTGGATACAAAATTAATATTGAGAAGTTCACAGAATGAACCCTGAAAACAGAAGAACTGTATGTACAACTATATCCATGGTATCCCATGACACCAACTCTGCACAAAATATTGGTACATGGGCCCATCGTAATAGAGCACGCCATTGTTTCAATGGGCCAATTATCAGAAGAGGCAGCAGAAGTACGAAATAAACATTTTCGTTTATTCCGTCAAAACCTAGCCAGAAAATTTTCAAGGGTTTCTTGTAATCGAGATGAGCTTAACAGATTACTGTTGAGCTCTGATCCATTATTAACTGGCATGAGGCCCTTGCCAAGGAAGAGAACTCAATCTTTTTAAAAGAAACCAAAGATATGCTGCTTCCTACGGAACCCCCTGTAGCACAAGATACCAAAGAAT
Source organism: Gonioctena quinquepunctata (assembly GCA_018342105.1). Classification (NCBI taxonomy): domain Eukaryota; kingdom Metazoa; phylum Arthropoda; class Insecta; order Coleoptera; family Chrysomelidae; genus Gonioctena; species Gonioctena quinquepunctata. The sequence continues at coordinate 228,644 of JAFIRS010001142.1, forward strand.
CTGATGATGGGAAAAATGAAGGTGAATCTGACGAGGAAATTTCATCTTCTGACTGATCTATTTTGTATGCTTTTTATTTTTCCTATGTAATTAAATTTAGTGAAAATTCAAGAAATAGCATATTATTCAATGTTGAAATAGAACCTATCACTAAAATTGCTATAAATCGGTTGGATAGAACACTTAAAACCGATTAAACTACGAAAATAATGTTGGCCGCCCAGATCATTCAAATACCCCACTGTGTGCTGCTGTGCATTTCTCTGCCATCATTTTACGCTTTACCTAATCCAATTGCTAGTTTGTTTGGCGCCGACTCAAAATTAGTTACTCACATTAGTTAAGGAGCTCAATTACCATTAATACTAAAAAGATTTATTTTATTTTTTGTTTTTCAGTTGATTTTCCGTCGGTTTAATTTTTTTTTTTAATTTTCATTTTTTAATTTTTTGTGGCTGAAATCTACTATCTAATTTTTTATTACTTCCAAAATACTTACTCACCTAGCTTACTTCAAGTATTAACTGTTAAATAATATGATTATCTACTTTAACTATTCATTGTTAAAAATTATTTTTGAAAGTTCTGGTTAGTTGATTTCATCACTTTGTATATAATTCCATCCTTCCATAAAATGTTATCATTGTGACGGATGTAGGAGGATCTGTCAATGTCAACTACATATGTGTGCCAATGTTCTCAAGTGAACAATCAATCATCCCCCATTTTTTTACCCATAGGGGTGGATCATTTCGTTTCAAATTGAAATATGATTAACTTTGAGGTATACACTATCTAATAAAAGAAGAATCATCCAAATCCGAAAACCCACTACAAGGTTATGCCTGATTGAATCGGTTAACGGACCAAAATTCAGAGGGTGAATGATCAATATCCTCCATTTTGCTACCCTAGAGATGGATTTTTTCATTCAAATTCAAAGGGGACCAACTTTGAAGTACACCCTATCCAATGAAAAAATAATCATCGGAATCGAAGTGATTTGTGACAAGTTATGTCTGATCATAGATCAAAAAAATATATACCCGTCGACTAGATAACCTCCTCACATATGATTTCGTCGGTTAAAAAGAACAGAACCAACCTATCGGATCTATCCATATACCCAGTTCCTCCAAGTCCACTGAAAATGACTCTTGCGGTAAATTAGTTCGTATTGATTCAATTATCAAGTCCTGTGAACTTCAGCAGCTAGGAGATTAGCAGCAATTTGGTCCTCGTTCAAAACTTTTTCTAGCAGGTTTGCGGTTTCTTCTTCCGAAGGTTCAACTTCCACACGGATTTCCTCCCCCAACTTGTTCTGGAACACATTGCTCTCTTCGCCTTTTATGTTGTCAGAGAGTTCACGGAACTGAAAAAATTAAATGTGTCAAAAGAGTCAGTTCGTAACATATTTTTGATTAAATCCAATATGACTTTCTACTAAAGGCGCCATTTTGGGAGAATCTCATGGTTACTTTCTTTTAACTCAAGAACTAGACCACAGACCAATTCAGATGATGAGATGATAATAATAATACTTTATTTTTTTAATGACATGGAGAAACATGTATAGAATTTGTCAAAAAGTAATCAACTAAAATTTAGGACTAAAAGAACTAAAACAACTAAGACTAAGAATAACATTTTAAAATTCGTCCTGGGAATAAAAACTAGCTTCCAGAAGGTATTTTCCTAAGACATTGCTTGAGCGATTTCACTGTTACACATCATTTAATGTTGGCCGGAAGATTATTGAACAACTTTTGCCCAGTCACAGTGGGTGATCTATATTGAAGATCAGATCATGAAAATGTTACATGTAAGTCATTTTGGTGTCTTGAATTAATAGAGTGAATTTGTGGTTAGGTAACTGTCTTGCAGTGTCTTCTCCAGTCAAGGCCTAGGCCTAGAAACCTTACACATGAAACATTTTCCAAAACTTTATTATTTATATCTACATGAATGGTAGGCATTTGTTTTGGCCTTTTATGAAAATGCATTGACTGAGTTTTTTCTGCATTTAGGTGTAGTTCATGCAGAACCAGTCATACAGACTAGAAAGAACTCGCTCACAACGATGTTATTTACATATATTAAAAATAATATTGGTCCCACTACTGACCCTTGAGGGATACCTACACTGATGGCAAGATAATCCGAGTTACAGGTATTCACTGATCGCTCAGTCACCCTTCGAAGACTAACTTACTGGTGACGTGCGTACAGATTTTATCCATTCCAGGGCAAGTCCCTGAACACCAATTTCAATTAATTTATTTTTTAGGATGTTATGGTTTACGCAGTCGAACGCCCTTCTGAGATCACAGAAGATCCCAACAGGGCATTCGCCTGCATCATTCATGAAAAGAGTGAACAGCACTATTTGTCGATTTGTTTGCTTGAAATCCATGGTGGTTATCGATTATTATACGATCCTGCTTCAAGTGAAGATTCAATCTCTCTAAATACGCATATTCAAATATTTTTGAAAATATGGAGGGAATAGTTATAGGACGATAATTACAGAATTGGAACGACCCTGCCAGTCTTTAGGCAATCTGGAGAATTACCGTTTGAAAACGAAAGGTTGACAAGATAGTTCAGAGGAGATATTATAAAAAAGACAACCTTCTTCAGCAAAAATGCTGGTATGTCGTCAAAGCAATAAACTCTTATTTTTCAACTTTGTTTTGTAGTAGTTCATATAGTGCCATTTGCGTATAAGGATACAATAAAAACATTGTTTGCGAAGAGTTTGAAGGTTCATTAATAGAATCCATAGCAGATCCACACGGTATATTCTCAATTATATCAAATGGGGAATTAAAAAAAACAGTTTAAAAGAATTATCAACATCTAGAGGGTTCTTGAGTAGGCTATTTTCATCTGATAGCCATTATATATTTTGTTTTTTGATATTTTTTTGTGAAATCATTTATTACTTTCCAAGCGCTTTTTGTAGGATTATCGGATGTTTCAATTATATTCTGATAACGTTTCTTTCGTGTTGCCTCTGCAGGTTTATATGATATATTTTTTGGTCTTTATAATATAACGTCCTTGATAGGGCATGTAAGTTTTTTAGGCTTGTAACGATAGTCGTACATCTATATATCCATTAGTATATCTTTTTGGAGATTGTCTCGTTATTAATGGAAAATGTACATTAAATGAAAGGTAAAGATGTTTATAAAATAAGTAAGAGCTACATTCGCATACAATATACCGTACCGTATTTGCAAAATGACACTCATCCAAAATTAGATTTTTTCATCCTTCGAAAAGAAAACTGTCAATTTATCGATCTTACGTTTTCATATTCGTAATTGTTAATTATGAAATGTGAATATTTTTGTTATTAGATTTTTGTAAAATTTTGTGAATTATTGTCTACGACATGTATTTTTTTTTCTATAGCAAACTAGTGAATCGGTATCTAGGAAATCTCTTGATTAGTTATGCAACATAACTGCTATAATAACTATTTTATCCCATGTTCTCAACCGTATCAAACCCGTTATAACACCAAAATTAAAAAAAAATATAATACATAATTAATGTCTATTTGTAGAACAATTTTTTGAGCATTTTCAAAACTAATCCATTCAAAATACCAACGAAATGATTGCAGTGCAGTTTTTTTCAACTCGATAAGTTGATACTGAATTAACAAAAATATATGAATGTTCTGTTATGTTTACAGATTTATTTTTTTATAAAAATGTCTGTGGATGATCATTATTATTGGTTTGTTCATGCTCTTACTCGGTTTCCAATATCATGCTTGACCATTTCTTGGATTAGTACATCAGCTAAGGTTTTGAAGTCCTCCACAAATCTTGGATTAGCGCTCTCCTCCTTTTTTTGCACCAATAGATCAAAGAGATGTTCATCTTTTCTGCACACTCTGGCTATATTAGCAGCTTTTTCAGAAACTAATATCAGTGCTTTCAGTAAATCCATAAGTCTGTGAAATATCCAATAAGTTTAGAAAACATCCAGATTTCTGTACCAAAGCATCCAGTACCATAATAACTACTTAATAGAACTATCTACCGGCTGCCGATTTGCAACCGATAAATTTAAATATATCAACGAAAAAGTCGTCGGCATTGGACAGCCAATGTTCTTGCCGAAAATCAGTATACCACATATTCCACCCAGGGATAATACAGTGCTCAACAATTGCTAAGGGATCAAAGTAATATCATTTGTTAATTTTGGTATTAAAATTAGAATGCTTATATACAGCAATACTGACTTTGTTTACACGATTTAACGATAAAGTTTGTTTTTGTGGTTGTATATTTTGGGTGTTCGTTACACTATAGCCAAATGTTAAAAAACGATTTCTGATATTTTCATTGTTTATATTGTTAGTTCTGGTTCCTTCGTCTTCAAAAAGGTATTTGTATTTGTCAGTTACCTACATGAGAAGCGGAATGAAAATGCTCCCTGGACGGAAAAGATGATCAGGATATGTTGGACCTTGTGAATTTAGCTAACATACAAAAGGAATGGAGATAATGGGTACATCCTTTGTGGTTGGATAAATCAAATGAAAAAATTAATATTTCTATCCCTTTTATAAACAACAACATATCAACCAGAATAGCTAGACGCAGCAAATAACAAATTTAAACATCATCATACAAAAACACCAATTACTAGGCAAAAATTTAATAAACTCTAAAGAAAAATCAATACCTTGAACAAAAGTGGTATTTATAAATTGTCCTGTAACGATTGCCAAGCCACTTATGTTGGAATAACTTTCAGACCTCTCAAAACTAGGATCAAAGAACATCCAATAGACCCAATGATTAACTTTTGGTTTTACTTGAAATATAATCCAGAAACCAATAGCACAATCTTACATAATTTGAACTCCAGGAATAACAGAGAATTATACGTTTATGATGATCTAGAAATAAATGGAGAATGCTTGAACAACAGATTTTGTCATAACACTAAAGTCAACCTAAATAGAAATTTTGTTCCATTACATCACAGGTCAGTCTACCCGTGAAGAGTCCGGGCAAAGAATAGCACCTCAACCACATCCGTTAGTCGTAAGAAGCGACTGAGAATATCTGTTCTTCACCTTTCCCTCCTTTTTTCTTTCACCTTCCTTCTTGAGGACAGCCACTGGTGTTGGTTGTCTCATCGAACGGTTCTAGGGACTTCCACATCCTTGTTACTCCTTTTTTTCTTCTGGGTGGAATTCCTCATTACCCCTTATGTGGCTAAGGGCTCCGAGTATTTCCATCCACTACTTCACCTTTTTCTTCTCTAACTTCAGGCTATCATCGAAATGCCTTGTATGGGTCAAGGATTCCATGAAAACCATCACATCTTACAATCTTCAACTTCTCTAGAATTTCAAGCCAACCTTATATGGAATAAGGAGTTTGAAAGTGTTTCCACTTTTTTCAAAACACTCCTTTCCTTCTTCTAACTTCAGGCTCACATCGAAATGCCTTGTATGGATCAAGGGTTTCTTGAAAAGAACTTTTTTTTTCTCACTATTTTCTTATAAAATGAGGAGTTTGAACGTCTTTCCACCAGTTCATTAAAAAGTATCAACTTTGTCAAGCCAACCTTATATAACACTAGGAGCTTTAAAGTCCTTTCGCCAGTTTATTATCACAACGTAATCGACTTTATCAAGCCAAACTTATATAACTTCAGGAGTTTGAAAGTCCTTCCACGTTCATTATTACTATTTGAATTAATTAATTCTTCTTCTCCAGCAGTTATTCCACATTATAAATGTGATTCTTAGAACCAGGAACATACAACACATGTGAGAATGCTCACAAATTTTACTTCAATCAAGATGGTTTTTTATTCTAATGACGTACTGAACAATTTTTTATATTTGTACATCAAAATTATATCATATACATTTTAAGGATCCCCCACACCGGCGCGATATGGCGGTAGCGGTATCTTCGACGTTAAAATCGCATTTATTGCGGGAACGTTTTTTTTTTCATGTTCACACCAACGCGTTACGAATAGTTCGCTAGCGGTGCGATAAACAGTGTCACGTACATACTAGTTTTGCTTAAAAATGTTCTCTGATGAAGAAGAAATATTGTTTTTTTTATTGGTGCCCCTTTTTACCCATTTAAAGCACGCCTCAGCGTGTTTAAATCGAACTTTAAAAAACGCGCGTTTTTTAAAGGTAACCATGACAACATCAACAAATCGAGAAACGTGAAGTCTAAATGACAAATTTTTGATTATTGATCTGACAGGAGTACCTTGTAACGTCAAAATATTACTCACAATTCCATCATTTATATGTGCTCCTCCATCCATTTGATGAACTTTTCATATTCTTTTTTATATATATCACTGGATTTTCGCGGTATTAACCGCGATTCTGCCTCACTATTCAAAAAATCGATATTAGAATAATTCATTTTTGAGCTCTGGTGACAACAAATATTGATCTTTGGTAACAAATTGCAAAGGAATGTTTTTCTCATTTCCATGACAACGAAAGGTATGTCACATCACGAATTCAACCTTCTTGCATTATTAGTTCTTATTTCTATTATTTGTAGTAATAATACCAGTATATATGATTTCAAAGTGCACCAATAAAAAAAAATAACGTAAAGTATTCGTGGATAACTGGTCTTAAAAACACTTGCTCTATTTCGAGCACTCCGACTGCGCCGTCGTGCTCGAAAAATCGCGCGTGTTTTAAAGCCCTTTTTATCCACTTATACTTTAATATACTATATTGTTGGCTTTGGCTGAGGATGAGAGACGAATGAGATAAGTATTATTTATCAAGTAATGTAACTTGTGTCCTTATTTAGTTTTTTCTCCAAGTGAAAAAAGAAAATGGACTCATGATATTCATGAAGAAAGAAAAAAATACTTTGATGTCGGAACTACGCTGAAATCTCAAACGGTTTTACATATATTTTCGAATGATACGAAATTTTGAGCGTGATTAAACATGATATAGAAAAAGAAAATAGGAATTATCGAGAGGCTATTTCCCACGAAGAAAGATTGGTGGTGGGCCTACGGCAAGTGTTGAGAAAGGCCTAGAAGAAAATTAAGTACTACTCCATATTTATTTATGCATTTATCCAATTTTTAATCCAGTAACAAATCAAATAGGTACCTAAGTACCTATTGATTTTTTATTTTTACATATGACATATAAACATTTTTATAATCCTCATTAAGTAAATCATACAAAATTGGATATTGTTTTACATGTTCAATTAAAACACAATAACACAAAACAATGTGGCAATTTGCGGTAGGAATCGCGCACGCAGCGTTGTCAAAATAAAACGCTGTCAGAGCGATATTCCGCGAGGAGGCCGTCGCGCAGATGTGAGCATCCTCATATACCGCAGTGAAACTCAGTAACGCTGCGGTATCGCTATTGCTACCACTACCGCCATATCGCGCCGGTGTGGGGATCCTTCAGATAAGATCAGAAGATGGCAGTAGGCCGAAAACGCTTTGCTTAAATATACAAAAATTTTACACAAAATATAGAACTTTGATTTTCGATTTGGAATCGTCGAGTACACAGCAGTAATTAATTGCTCGGAATAAACACAATGCTTCTTGACATGTTTTTTGGGTAACCTTCCACAGTCTGAAAATGAAAATATAATCAGGAAAATTTATACAAGTGCAGAAAGGGCAAACTAATTAGTTCACCCCGATAAGTTATTGCGTTCACCAAATTATATTTCCTATAGAAAAATGATTCAATTTGTCAATAACTTGTTATTTTCCAAATTTGCCTATCAATTTTTTTTTTTATTCAAAAGATACTTCTCTATATAGTTTTTGCTTGACGTTTCGGGGACTATATCTGCCCCCGTTCTCAAAATCTTCTAAATCTCCTTTAATTGCTTTAATAATTTGGATTTTTTCTCGCAGAGTCTTTTTCTCTTTTTCATTTGACGGATGTCAATTGAGATCTGCCAAAAAAGTTTGAGAGTGACGTATTGCTCATTTTATATATGGGGTGTTGTTCAGATCAGTTTATTAGCATTCTACCATATCTCACTTCCTCTCTGAGTAGAGGTAACCATGTATGATCCATTTCAACAGAATTTGTTGAAAAGCAGTAGTTATTGGAAAGAAGAATACAGGCCGTTTCTTTCAATTTTCTCCTCTCTTGATGTGGTTCTTTCATCAAGATTTTTGTCCTATTCCATTCAATCGTATGATCGCCATTGGATGTGAGGATATGTTCTGCAACTTTTGATCCGGTTATTTGTCGATTTCTGATGTAACTCTGATGTTCACTTTGGCGCACTTCCAATGGTCTTGACGTTTCACCTATATAACTATCACCACACAAACAAGGTATGTTGTAAACACAGTTTTTGGTACTTTCTTCTGCGTTTTTTGGTTTTGTTTGTGTTAGTATAGATCTCAGTGTGTTTGTTGTTCTAAATGATGTTCTTACATCATACCTATGTCCAATTCGTTTGATCTTTTCAGATAATCCGGGGACATAAGGTATTATGTTGGTTGTGAAATGTGTAGGTGGTGGAAGTACTCCTGTTGGTTGTGTTAATTGGTTGTTTAATGAAGTTTTGTTTTCAATGTCAGTGATTGTTTTTTCCACAAACTGATCCAGATATGCATTTTCCTTGAGAACAGATTTTATGAGGTTTATTTCTTCTTGTAGATTCTGGTTGGAATTGCAAACTGTTCGGGCTCGATTATAGAGACATTTAACTATGCCTTTTTTCACACTGGCATGATGGTTTGAGTTGTAGTGTAGATATCGATTGGTATGCGCCTTCTTTCTGTGTACAGATGTTTCCATTCGGGATGATGATTTTTGGATCATGACATCTAAAAAAGGGAGTTGGTTGTTTTGTTCTGATTCTAATGTGAATTTGATCGTCGGTTCTTGACCGTTTATATGATCCAAGAAAATGTTTAATTCTTCTTCACTTCGATTCCAGATAGCGAAAACATCATCCACGTATCTCCACCATATTTTTGGACCATTGTGGAATGTTCCAACGAAGGATTCTTCAAAGTATTCCATGAATATGTTACTTAAAATGGGTGACAATCAGAACAAAACAACCAAATCCCCTTTTTAGATGTCATGATAAAAAAATCATCATCCCGAATGGAAACATCTGTACACAGAAAGAAGATGCATACCAATCGATATCTACACTACAACTCAAACCATCATACCAGTGTGAGAAAAGGCATAGTTGAATGTCTCTATAATCGAGCCCAAACAGTTTGCAATTCCAACCAGAATCTACAAGAAGAAATAAACCTCATAAAATCTGTTCTCAAGGAAAATGCATATGTTTGTGGAAAAAACAATCACTGACATTGAAAACAAAACTTCATTAAACAACCAATTAACACAACCAACAGGAGTACTCCCACCACCTACACATTTCACAACCAAACATAATACCTTATGTCCCCGGATTATCTGAAAAGATCAAACGAATTGGACATAGGTATGATGTAAGAACATCATTTAGAACAACAATAATCTATACTAAACAACAAAACCAAAAACGCAGAAGAAAGTACCAAAACTGTGTTTACAACATACCTTGTTCGTGTGGTGATAGTTATATAGGTGAAACGTCAAGACCATTGGAAGTGCGCCAAGTGAACATCAGGTTACATCAGAAATCGACAAATAACCGGATCAAAAGTTGCAGAACATATCCTCACATCCAATGGCGATCATACGATTGAATGGAATAGGACAAAAATCTTGATGAAAGAACCACATCAAGAGAGGAGAAAATTGAAAGAAACGGCCTGTATTCTTCTTTCCAATAACTACTGCTTTTCAACAAATTCTGTTGAAATGGATCATACATGGTTACCTCTACTCAGAGAGGAAGTGAGATATGGTAGAATGCTAATAAACTGATCTGAACAACACCCCATATATAAATGAGCAATACGTCACTCTCAAACTTTTTTGGCAGATCTCAATTGACATCCGTCAAATGAAAAAGCAAAAAGACTCTGCGAGAAAAAATCCAAATTATTAAAGCAATTAAAGGAGATTTAGAAGATTTTGAGAACGGGGGCAGATATAGTCCCCGAAACGTCAAGCAAAAACTATATAGAGAAGTATCTTTTAAATTAAAAAATAAAAATAAAATTGATAGGCAAATTCAGAAAACGACAAGTTATTGGAAAATTGAATCATTTTTCTACAGGAAATATAATTTGGTGAACGCAATAACTTATCGGGGTGGACTAATTAGTTTGCCCTTTCTGCACTTGTACAGATTTTCCTGATTATATTTTCATTTTCAGACTGTGGAAGGTTACCCAAAAAACATGTCAAGAAACGTTGTTCCTCCACAAAAAACCATATTCATTCAATATAAACACAATGCTCTTCCATAAAATACGTGCACATCTGTTTATTCGTTGAAAGTAAACGGTTTGGCCATTACAAAAAACTTCAAAATATCTTCTACAATATTAGCAATACGCTGACAATCATATGACAACGGCCCACTCAACATAACTATTTCATTTCTTTTTCGTAGATGTTTGTTCATCATCTGTGGAAAAATGAAACATGATTATTAAGTGAATATTTTTCACCCACTCATGTTCAGCTGTTTTTGTAGTTTAATCGTTTGCTTTTTTGTAATTCATTCGTTTGCTTTCATCAGCATACATATTTTTTCCCGATTTCCGTTTTTTCAGCAAAATTTTTAATTCGCGTTGAAGATTTTCGTTCATAAAATCTATTCTCAGTAAAACTCCTCAATATTCAAACTGTTAAGCAGAATTCGAAACATTAAAATTTTGAGTTTCATGAGATAATCACAGTTCATGATGCAGTTAACAGACCAAGACAAACGTGATTATTTCATACGAAATTCAAAATATTAATTTAATTCGATATTTCTTACCAAGTCAGTTCAAAAAACACCACGAATCTACAGAACTTAAAATTTCATTTGAAAAAATATCTGATTTTGTTGAAAATATAAATGGGATGTTCATAAAATCAGATGTGGAATCATCTGCGACTGGAAGATAAACTTCAGTTACTATCTTCCATCGTCAAGATTACCCCTTGTGGGGTATTCATGTTGAAAAGTGAAACATTCTCAATTGAATATTGATAGAAAGATTTTTCTGTGAATTGAAAAATCCACGATTAAAATGAAGTTATTTTTTGTGAATGTCTAACAGAAAACAACTACTTCCCCGGCTAAAGCCACGCTGGATATTGAACTACATCCGATAGATATTCTGAAAAGGCCCTAACTCAGAAGAAAAAATCTGAAATTGAAATTTTGCATGTTCATTCTGATAGTTATTTGATTTTCTATTCCAGTCTTCATTAAGAACTCATAAAGATGAATGAGGCAAAGAAGAATGTTTTCCAAAAGAGAGTACTCACCAGAAATCATTCGTTACATTGACACAGGAGAGACATCGCATTCACTAGGTCTTCAATACATTTTTGTGGACGAAAATCTATTTCTCGCTTCCACGATCATCAGGAAGACCGGAAAAAATGGGAAACACATTTTCAAGAAGCAATCTCACTTTGCAAAGATGGAAAATAACTTCATTTTAATCGTGGATTTTTCAATTCACAGAAAAATCTTTTATAATATTCAATTGGAATGTTTCCCTTTTCAAAAAATATCTGCTTTCAGAATTGTGAATGAAACTTCAAATAGGTAGGTACTGTACTTTTCATTTTCATCATATTTTTTATTATTATCCCAGTTATAAAATGTTGAATTAACGTTATCATTATTATTTCGGCTTTGAACAGTTCTCATTTCAGATAATGGTGGACGCTCAGGTTGGATGTCGAATAAAAGTGCATTTTCATCAAAAATCGTTGCTCCGATCCATTTTACAAACGAGTACTTTCAGAAAATTGTGCAGGAAACCTCGTTTTGTTGGAAAATATTGAAAAATCTCAGTCATGACAAGTTTCAGGGTGTGGACCATGGGGGGCAGTCCGTTCCTGACTTTGTAGCAAACCAACTGACTCATGCATGAAAACTCATCAAATATATTAATTTCCTTCGAAAATCGCCAAAACTTGGTTAATTTTCAATATTCACCTGAAAAGTTATCAAAGAAAAGCATTTTTCATTTTGTAACTTCGAGGGCCCCGGAACTTAGTAACGAAAGATTTGAGGAAAAATAGTTATATAGGGTGTTAGTGAATAAGTGCGACTAACTTCAGGGGGTGATTCTGCATGAAAAAATAATGACAGCTTTTGTCCGCAAATGCTTCTTTTTCCGGCTATTTACTTATTGCTCTGAAACCGGTCGAGATATGCAAATGAAATTCGGTGAATTTCAAGAGGTAGTTTTTGCGCATTTTTTGACATGCAATTAAGAATTTTATGTTCATCATTGGCGCGCATACGGGTAATTATCTCAACTTTTTTAAAGAAAAAAATGGTACGCCAGTGAGATACTCCATATTATTTTTGAATTCCTCTTTCAATTTGTGACAACAAATTTCTCTTTCCTTTTTTCCGTATGGGGCGCCGTTTTTATGCGAAAAAATTAAAACATCTTAACGCGTATTTGTCATTACTTTAATACATTATCTAGTAATAGCGATGATAGTAGGCTACTGTCAACATTCTGTTAAATACGAATACTTCAACGAAAAGTCAAATAAGCGTTTCTTCATTTTGAGGCTTTTAGTTTGATATAACATTAATGATAATAAGTAATAAATTTTTCTATTATCGAAAATAATGGAAAATTATACAAATGCGGAATTGTCAGACATGCATTTTATCTATGGTCGAAGTAATGGAAATGATCGGCAAGCTCGACGATTGTATGCTCAGTTGTATCAAGGACGTAGGGTATCCCATCACACAATATTTGCTCGTCTTTACCAACGTTTGCGCGAAAATGGTACATTTAAGAAACAAACGAGAAGTACAAACTGTGAAACTAGAAGAAGCAGTTCCGAGTTAATTGCGGAGTCACCTGTAACAAGTACCGAAAAATTGCCAACATACTGAATGTAAGCAACTTCACTGTATTTAAAATTCTTGAAGAACAGCAATTGTATCCGTTTCATATTCAACGTGTGCAAGCTCTATTACCTAGAGACTTTTTTCCGCGCCTAATTTTTTGCCATTGGATTCGTCATCAAATCGCTCAAATTCCTAATTTTTTAAATGACGTTTTGTTTACTGATGAGGATAATTTTGGACGACAGCGTATACGAAATTTCCATAACAATCACCTCTGGGCTGAGGAAAATCCACATGGAATCTTTGAAGCTCATTTTCAGCATCAGTTTTCAGTAAATGTATGGCTTGGGGTAGTTGATGATCATTTAACCGGTCCATATTTCCTCCCACAACGACTAACAGGCGACTCTTACCTTAATTTCCTACAGGAACAGTTATCTGTTCTTCTTGAAGAAATTCCTCTACATGCATGATGGTGCACCAGTCCATTTTAGCATTATTGTACGTAATCACTTAGATACAGTATATCCAAATCGTTGGATAGGTAGGGGAGGTACGAAACATTGGCCTTCTCGATCTCCGTATTTAAATCCTCTATATTTTTGCATTTGTGGTTTTCTTAAGTCATTAGTTTATTCCAATCCCGTCAAAAATGTTGAAGACCTGAGGAATCGAATTATAGCCGGCTGTGAGACAATAAGTACACCAGGAATATTTGCGCGAATACGACAATCAATGAGGCGAAGAGTCACGTCTGAGGGAGGTCATTTCGAACATTTGTTGAAGCTTTGCGCCTATTCATTTATTAGTGTTATTTTCTGTTATTCTTCTGGTTTAACGTTATTGTATTAGATAGTTCTAGATAATGTATTAAGAAATAAAAAATACGGTTAAGATGTTTTATTTTTTGCATAAAAACGGCGCCTCATACAAAATAAGGCAGGAGAGATTTTTTGTCACAAATTGAACGAAGAATTAAAAAATTGAGATCATTACCGTAGCGCGCCAATGATGAATATGAAATCCTTAATTGCTTGTAAAAAAATGCGCAATAACTACCTCTTGAAACTCATCAAATTTCATTTGCATATTTCGTCCGGTTTCAGAGCAATAAATAAATAATCAGTTTTTAAGAAAAACTTTAACACCCCGTATCTTGGAAACGAAGCATTTGCGGACAAAAGTTATATAGCAAACTGTCATTATTTTTCATGAGAATCACCCCCTGAAGTTTGTCGCACTCATTCACTAACACCCTGTATAAAGTACTGGTGATATTTTGAACCTATCTGTACATCCCCGAGAGAAAAAGAAGAAGTCCTGGGACACCGTGTATAACCTCGTGTTATGTTGCGTACCTTGCGTTTGTGTATAGCTAGACGATACACGCTTGGCCGTTGGGTATATCCCTACGACGCTCACAGTCTGGGCCTCTTTCGTGGCTAACTTCATACTGTCGGATTTTCGTAACGGTGTGCGCGCGCAGCTCACAATTTTACTCACGCCAATTCCACATCAAAAGAAGTATAACTTCAAAAATGGCTGCGCCACTGCATCAGATATAGCTATTTTCTGATGAATATTGTATAGCTTAGTATTCGAGCAATGGGACACCTTCATTTTGTATGAAATTTGTTCTTTATCATACAGATTTGTATCATGTGTTATTGGATTGAATATTTACCGATTCGAATTCCAAATATCATGTATATATTTTAACTTTCAAATTTAACCATTTACGATATAATACTTTTTCGAAAATGTGATATTTTCAATTTCCATTTCATAAACTGTCTTAAAATTGTTAATAATAAACATCAAATCAAAGGTAATCTCACTAATTTCACCCCATGGGAGGGCAAAAAGGACTTTTTGATAATAATACATATTCGTCAGTATTTATCCATGTAAAAGAAATATGTACAAATTTATGTTCATTTACAATTGTTTGAGTTTATGATGAAAAAAAATTAAATGATCGCTAACCTACCTCCACTGAACTCACACCACAATAATTATTAGTAAACGAATAACGAACTAACCTAGTTTTTTGTTATCGCTTCCTGTTATTACATTCCCGAACATATACTGACGTCATTGATATCAAATTTACGTATTTGAACGAAGAGACTAACATAACATAACTCGATTAACGCAACGTGATCGCAGTAAACACAATGACAGAGCGTATCGATTTTGTTTTAGGGAAGCCAGCGCCTTCTGGATAGGCACTCTTTTTAGAACTGACGATGACGAACGATTTCGAAGCGTTTCAGGAACATGTTTGTTGTTCATTCAAACTATTTCTGGAATAATTTGAAGTCTAGTTTGGTTCATGCTTTTCATCAACATATACAATTTTCTTTAGGCGTTTGTACATAGTTACTATTCCATATCCGCACTGCTTTAATGATCGGAAGCCTTTTGCAAGGCCGTAACTAAAAGTGAGTTTGGGAAATACCCCTGAAAGATTGATAGTATGGATCCACTTTCTATTCTGCAATTGAAAAATACTTTGTAAATGAAAATTGTGGCATTGCAGACAAATTTATATATATATATATATATATATACAGGGTGTAACTGAATAAGTGTAAAACATTTAAGGAGGTGATTCCTCATCGAAAAAAAAATGGATCTTTATTTAAAGATCGAAAAAAAATACCATTTAAAATATAAAGTAAAGGGGGTACATACATCCCTTATTAAGATACAGCTCCTTAAAGGGGGTACATAAAATTTGTATAACAATTTTTTCACAAGCACTGAAAAAGTTACAATATTGAAATTAACCTGACGTTTTGTACTACCAAAAGACACTTAGCCAGTAATTTATTTGGTTTACCCCATGGTTGTAAGGGTGAAAACGCAACCCTAAAATTTATTTCCAATGTAACTTTTGTCTTATTATTTGTTTACCATTTGAAAATTTATTTCCGATAGCCTGTTTCATTCTAAACAAAAAATGTCTCTTGGGTTTTTTGCCCAAAATAAACCAGTAAGCAGCAAAACATTATTTTACGAACAACTACAGAGATACATCGTCATAAATGCGAAAATACGAAACTAATCTATCTAGTAGGTCGCTATTAGCGATAGTGACAATTAAATTGGTATGACGCTGTCAGTTTGGGAATTTTCGAAATTGAATTAATACTAATTGTGTGTTGTTGTTCTGTTCTTAATTTGTTACTTTAATAATTCACTTGTTAATAAAATGGCATACACAAATGAGGAAATGGCTGATATGCATTACGTTTACGGTCTGTCGCAGGGGAATGGGTTAGAAGCTTCTAGAAGATATGCTGAAATGTATCCTCAACGGCAGCATCCTTCACATAAATATTTGCTCGACTTCATCAACGATTACGAGAATATGGTTCATTCGACAAAGAACGCAGGATTGTGGTCGCCATCGAGAAATACGAACACCACAGCTTGAGGAAGCAGTACTTAATTTGATTGAAGAACAACCTACTACCAGTACTAGAAAGATTGCTTTCCAGCTAAATGTTGATCATATGACGGTATTTCGAATTTTAAAGGAACAACTCTTATACCCTTACCATCTGCAACGAGTACAGGCACTGTTACCGCGAGACTTTCGAACCGTCTTGAATTTTGCAATTGGATGCTGGAAATGATTAGAAGAAATTGTGACTTTCTGAAGACGATAGAATTCACAGACGAATGTAGTTT
The DNA here is from genome assembly GCA_018342105.1 of Gonioctena quinquepunctata. NCBI lineage: Eukaryota > Metazoa > Arthropoda > Insecta > Coleoptera > Chrysomelidae > Gonioctena > Gonioctena quinquepunctata. The sequence continues at coordinate 245,338 of JAFIRS010001142.1, forward strand.
TTCTCGGGACAAGATTATTAATTTTCATAATTACCACATATGGGCTGATGAAAACCCTCACGCTATTGTCGAAACTAGCCATCAAGAACAGTTTTCTCTTAACGTGTGGCTCGGAGTTATTGGGGATGATTTAATTGGGCCTCATTTTCTACCTCCTCGATTAAATGGTGAGGCATACGTTCAATTTTAAGAGAAGTGCATCCAGTACTGCTGGAGGAAGTTCCTTTGGGCGTCAGAAGGGATATGTTTTTTATGCATGATGGGGCTCCCGCCCATTTTAGTCAAGTAGCACGTCAGCATTTAACTGAAACATATGCAAATCAGTGGATAAGTCGAGGAGGACCACATAAATGGCCCGCTCGATCCCCGGATCTCAATCCTCTCGATTTCTCTATTTGGGGCCATTCACAGCATTTGGTATATCGTACTCCTGTTCGCGATGTGGAGGACTTAAGAAACCGCATCATCGATGCGTGCAGGGTAATCAGAGAGACTCCAGGAATATTTGAGCGAATACGTGGCTCAATGCGCCGACGTCTAGACGCATGCGTAATGTTTGAAGGTAGACATATTGAACATTCACTATGATTTCTACATGTTGTGTGTTTTGTTATTAATAACTTAGTTTTGTTTATTACCCTTTAATCGTTTAATGCAGGTACTAACTACAAAATAACAATAAATCCAGTTCGCATTTATGACGATGTATCTCTGTAGTTGTTCGTAAAATAATGTTTTGCTGCTTACTGGTTTATTTTGGGCAAAACCCAAGAGACATTTTTGTTTAGAATGAAACAGGCTATCGGAAATAAATTTTAAATGGTAAACAAATAATAAGACAAAAGTTACATTGGAAATAAATTTTAGGGTTGCGTTTTTCACCCTTACAACCATGGGGTAAACCAAATAAATTACTGGCTAAGTGTCTTTTGGTAGTACAAAACGTCAGGTTAATTTCAATATTGTAACTTTTTCAGTGCTTGTGAAAAAAATTGTTATACAAATTTTATGTACCCCTTTAAGGGGCTGTATCTTAACAAGGGATGCTCCAATGAAGTTTCTTTATATGAAAGATCCTATCTTTTTTTCGATGAGGAATCACCTCCTTAAATGTTTTACACTTATTCAGTTACACCCTGTATATATATTAGGGTGCTTCATTTTTGGGCAACATTTTTTTTCTTCAAGTCCCGCTTGAAAATCTTGTAATTTATAGAAAAACTAAATTTTTGAGCATATTGCGAACCCTTAATTCGAATTTTAACCCATTGCTAGAGAATTTTGAATTTTATCCATTAAAATAACATTGAAAAATGATTTTTTATCCGTTTTTCCTTCCACTCACCAGGAAAAATTTTTTTTTTGGGAATTTTGACTCATGGATTCTTGTTATAGGTATGATTTCCTACAAAAAAGCCCATTGCGTCGAGTTTGTAACTCCAACGGGTTCGACGAAAAATGTCATTTAAGCTGAATTTTTATAAAAATACCATTAAATCGCGTTTATTTGCTGAACTATTTTTGACGTTGATAATGAGAAATAAATTAGGTGTGCAAAGATTTCATGAATACAAATGGAAGAAAACTACTGGCAAACTAACGAAACCGTGCATATTGTGCATAACTTTGAAGTCTGACATAAATAATCTATCTGTGAAAATCGTATAATTTTTTTTTTAATATTCTGAACTCCAAAAAGTAGTAATCGTTGTGAAATTACCGATTTGAAACATTTTTGCTGTCATCAAATTCCAAAAAATACAATGACTAACAAATTTTTCATTAAATTTTTTAACTTGGATTTCATAAATTAGTTTTTATTGAAAAAAATTTATTTTTTTCGTTAATTTTAAGTTTTAAGTGGCTTTAACAGCTAAACTATGATAGCTACGTACAAATATTCTGGAGCAAAATTGTAGGGCATGAAACCCCTACAAATTTGTCATTTACATTTCCTTTCTATCTTCAAGAGTTCAGCAAATAAACGCGATTTACTGCTATTTTTATGAAAATTCATTTTAAATGACATATTTCGTCGAACCCGTTGGAGTTACAAACTCGACGCACAAGGCTTTTTTGTAGGAAATTATACCTATAACAAGAATCCATGAGTCAAAATTCCCAAAAAAAATTTTCCTGGTGAGCGGAAGGAAAAACGGATAAAAAATAATTTTTTAATGTTATTTTAATGGATAAAATTCAAAATTCTCTAGCAATGGGTTGAAATTCGAATTAAGGGTTCGCAATATGCTGAAAAAATTTATTTATCTATAGACCACAAGATTTTCAGGCGGCACTTGTTGCCCAAAAATGAAGCACCCTAAATATATATATATATAAAAAAAACTAAGTTTAGGAAACACAAAAAAACAATTATATCTTTTCCTTTGAGGTTGCAGTCGATAGGAAATGGCCATGTGACTGCAACCTCAAAGGAAAACATAAAATTGGTTTCCTAAACTCAGTTTTTTTCAACTAGTCCAGTCAAGAGACTACCTTCTTCTAAATATATATATATATATATATTCATATAAAAGAAGAAAGAGAGTTTTGTTTCAACTTCAAGGGAGCCCACCATCCGCTTACAGCTGTTTCATGGCTTCCCAATCATCAGGACGGCTTGTGGTCTTCCACAAATTATAGATGTCGCATCTGTAATTTTGGGCATTTCATATATATACAGGGTGTTACCAAATGAGTGAGAAAGTTTTGGGGGGTGATTCCTTGTCGAAAATTGAAGGGGGTATTTCATGTAAACAAAAGCTCTTAGGCCTTTCCTTGAAAAGTTACACGCGTCCAAAAATGAGAAAAAATTTGTTTTTTTCTTGAAATGGCTGGAGTGTTATAGAACTGGCAATTTGTGGGCATGTTCTACCGATAAAACCGATATCTATAAATATTTTTTTAATTTTGTTGTGATCTTTTAAAGGGGTGAGACATGCAACCCCTATTCCATTTTTTACCAGAACTTTTCAACGAAATGAAATTTCTCTATTTCAAAAAATTGTGTTGAAAAGAACAAATCATTGCAAAACTTTTTCAACTCCTGTGTTGTGTCCGTAAAAGTGATAGTTTCCTAATAAAAAAATAAAATACAACATTGTGCATGAACGGATCTTCTGTAAATGGAATCGAAAAAATCTAGTAGGTGGCTGTCAGGTTTCGTTTGCACAACTTGTGACTTCAATCGTAGCATTTTAAAATTATTCCGCTTGTTTCAACTTTTAATGTAGGCATGTACCAGTACCATGTTTTGTTTTTATAGAATATCAAATTAAAAATTCAAACAAAACTAAATTATGTGTAATACAACAAAGAAAAAGGCAACAAGATCAAACGGAACGGAGTTATAAAAACTGATCGAAATGACCACCTCCAACCATTAGACAGGAATCATACCGACTTATCTCTCTTATCTCATAGACTGGCGCAAACGTTGAAATATCAGACGAGCCAGCTGATCATATACTTTCCCAAACAAGAAAAGAGCAACCAATTATTAGCGATGTTAATACTGAACACATCTACCCGAGATTATCCCAGGTATCGTTTTCCACAGACCAGTCAATAAATGCCGACCAAAATTCTTCTAGTTCATTAGCTGAAAAACTCCGAAATGCTGATCAAGGAATTGATGTAACCAACCCAAACTCAGATGGTGATTTTTTATTCCACGGGCACTTCCACAACAAACCGGAAAATATATGAAGGGTAATGTAAACTGTGAAATTTTCCAGAAAAATATTACCTTAATCGGTGATATTTCTACTAAAATTTGTCATGTTAATGTGCAGGGATTTGTAAATAACTATATCTTAATCGAATTGTTTGTGAAGACTAATAATATTGACGTCCTTTGCTTATCGGAGCATTGGCTCAAGGATAACCATCCCGTAAACAATTTATATTTTGGTAACTATGAAATGGCTTCTATCTATGCAAGAAAAAATAAAAAACACGGTGGTGCCCTCATTCTAGTTAAAAAAGGACAAATATTTTCCGAATTAGAACCAATAAAAAGGCTATCAATTGAATCTGAAATTGAAATATGTGCAATTCGCTTCAGCATAAATGACACAAAAGTTGCTGTTGTAACAGGGTACAGACCACCAAGCGGTAAAATTAGTACCTTCATGGAATGTCTAACACAAGCACTCCACCTTGCATCTGAACGTTCTGACTTCACTGTTCTTTGTGGGGATTTTAATATAAACTGTCACAAATCGGATTTAAATACCAAACTGCTGTCTGATATTTTCAATTCGTACCAGATGAGCAAAAATCCTCAAGGTGCAACCAGAATATTCACATATAAAAAAAATACAATCTCATCTAAAACTAACATGAGACGTAGTTTATGTGATGACAATATTGCTGAATTGCAAAATCGGTTAATTTATGAGGATTGGACTCTAATATACCATTTACAAATAGACGAAGCATTTAATTATTTTTATAACATACTGCTTTGGTGCTTCGATGTATCCTGTCCAAAGAAGCAGACCTACATGAAATCCAACCATAAAAGTTGGATAACTCGTGATATAATCGATGAAGGTAAAAAATTGAAGGAAATGTTCTGGCTTCTCTCTAACTCCCAAAAAGCTGAAACTCACTTGATTGAACAGTATAAATCAAGATTGCGAGAGCACAAACAAAATGTAAAATTGTCAAAAAAAAAATATTTTAATTCTAAAATAAACCAGTCAGAAAACAAAACTAGAGAGACATGGAAGATTATCAATGAAGAACTAGGAAGAAACAAAAATAAGTTAAAAAAATCAATATCCCTTGAACAAGATGGTGGGTTAAAAACAGACCCAGATGGAGTGTCAGAACTATTTGCTGAATACTTTTCAAATGCAGCAGAAATTTCTGTGTCAAATCGCTTCGGGCAAAACTTGTCTTCACCCTGTACTGTTACTGAAAATGTAAATATAATTCAACCCTTTCAATCCCATCCAATTACTGAATATGAGATAATAAAAGCCCTATCCGAAATGAAGAATAAAAAATCGGCAGGCTTCGATGAACTCTCAATCGTCACAATTAAGAAAATATTACCTGCCATTATTGTACCATTAACCTACCTAATGAATCAATCTCTAATTCAAGGATACTTTCCAGAAGTTCTGAAAAAATCACTCGTTATACCTGTACATAAAAAAGGTAATTCCACCGAGATGGATAACTACAGGCAAATACCTTTGCTATGCTCCTTATCCAAATTATTTGAAAAAGTTGTAGCCCTCAGAGTTATAGATCATTTGGAAACAAATAAGCTTCTATGCACGTCTCAGCATGGATTCAGGAAACATAAATCTATAGTATCAAAGCATTTATACGTGGCTCTGAATTTCTCATCAATAAACTATCAATCTTCGGGTTTCCACGAAATATGATAAATTGGATAGAATCCTATATGACAAATAGAGATATGGTCGTAATCTGCAATGGATTGTCATCTGAGTCGAAAACTGATAAACTCGGTGTGCCACAGGGTTCTGTTCTAGGACCGTTACTATTTCTCCTCTATGTCAACGATCTTCCTCAACACATAATGGAAGACTATGTTACAATGTTTGCTGATGATACTACGATAACTATATCGGGTGAAAACGCTGAGGAACTCATCAGCAAATCAGAACGCATTATTGATCAGTTCAGCACCTGGTGCCAAAGAAATAAGCTCATTCTAAATACTTCAAAATAGATCAGTGTTAATTTTCACTTCAGACGAAATATTCCAAATGGTCTATGCCCAAACTATGATATTCAAGCTTCTGAAGAAATAAAATTTTTGGGTACCTACCTGGACGACAATTTAAATTGGGAGAAACAAGTGGATCATATTTGTGCCAACTTGAATAAAGCATACTATGCCATGAAGCAGTTGAAATCCAGTTTGGATGAACCTGGCTTACTCAACATATATTATGCCATGGTCTATTCTCATCTAAGTTCAAATGTTATGGCCTGGGGCAGGGCAAGGGATTTTTCCAGAATTTTCTTAGCGCAGAAACGCGTCATAAGGCTAATCTTCAATATGGACTTCCGAGATAGCTGTCGGCCCGTTTTTATAGATAAAAAAATATTGACAGCCTCTTCTATCTTCTTCCTCAAATGTATTATGTTTGTCAGGCAAAACCCCAAATTATATGAGAAGACTGCTACAGAACGCAGTCATAATACAAGAAATGGTGATCTTTTGAGAATCCCACAACATCAAATGTCAAATTATAAAAATCCCCTCATTATAATGCCATTACTTGCTTCAATAAGTTACCAAATGTAGTCAAAAGAATTAGAAGTGATAAAATATTCCATGATTGCATTAAAAAATTTCTTTTAGAGAAATGCTATTATAGTTATCAAGATTTCCTAACTGACAATCTCACAAATAATTTCAATCAGTGTTCCCATTTTAATTAGGGTAAATTTTGTGAATGTTGTAAAATGCTCGCATACCTTTTATGTATGTGAGTATATATGTGTATTTGTGAATATTTATATAGGTAAACCTGTGCTCGTTTTTATTTTTTTGTATTTTTACTCAATTTTCTTGAAACTGACTTACCATATATACCAAGTGTATCAAAAACGGTGAATAAAAATTATTATTATTATTATTATTATATTATTATTCCTGGTGTGTTTTGGATTGTCTCGCAGGCTGCAATGATGCGATTCCTTGAATCAATCACACATTCAATGGGAGTCGTATAAACCAAGGAGTTCAGGTGACCCCAGATGCAAAAGTCCAAAGAGTTTAAGTCTGGAGATCTGGGAGGCCAAGGTTGAGGTCCTGCTCTGCCTACCCAACGATTTGGATACACGTCGTCCAAGTACTGACGAGCAGTTATGCTGAAATGGACAGGCGCACCATCGTGCATAAACCACATTCGTTGTCGAATAGCTAGTAGAACATTTTCAAGTAAAATGTTGCACCAGTTAGCCTTAGCGGTAGAAAATACGGTCCAATAATATTTTTGCCAATAATTCCGACCCACACGTTAAAGTAAAAATTCATATTAATACCGACCTTCTTGAATTGCATGTGGGTGATCTTCGGCCCATAGATGATTTTTATGGAAATTTGCAATCCATTGCCTTGAAAAGTTGGATTCGGCAGTGAAAATTACGTTTTCTAAAAATTGAGCATTTTGGGTAATCATTCGAAGACTCCATTGACAAAAGTCTACTCGATGGGGAAAATTTCGCGGCAAAAGTGCATGGACTCGTTGAATATGGTAGGGATACAATTAGTGATTCATTAAAAATTTCCAGATTAGTTTATTGTTAACATCAAATGTGTTAGCAATTTGTCTTGTACTTAGTTCCGGACGATCTTTAATCATATTGAGAATCTCTTCTTCCAGTTCCACCGTTCATACTCGTGTAAGCAGATATTAATACACAATAATTGTTTTTCTTCATCAAAAACATGTTGATTGAACAATATTTTCCTAGATAATTCCATCAGAAATGGCTTTGATAATGATACTCCAACATAAACTTCAACAAATTAGGAGTAATTATCTTCAGTTTTTCGCAAAAATTATTCCAGACCTTAACTCTTATCTAAGTGGAGTATTATGAATTTGAGGTTGGGGTTGATTATTCGTATTCTGAAGTTTTTTTTTGTGCATTTCACAACAGCACAATAGGAAGGCATTATCATCCACAAATTCAACAATATAACAAAACTAATTCAACTACTGAATTTTCGCTGAAATCGGTAAAAATGTTGAACTCTCCAACGTAAGCAAAGCACCATCTGCAAATGTGCGCTAAACCATGGTGTAGAATGCATCACAAAAACAATAAAAATCTGCAGCTATATACTTTGAGGACACAAATGTACAGAGCAGAATATATAACAAGAATTAGTAAGTATACAATGAACTTATCGGATCACCTTAAGTATTTCAATTTTGAGATCAGGATTTTGCAGTAATGGAGTCACTTAATTTTCATACATCAATTTTTCCTTTTCCTGTAATTTCACGTAATGTCGATTGTGTTATATACTCCAGAAGAGTGTATCTGATATCAGGAATTATAAAAGTAAAATCAGAATAATTGTCAATTATCTGTTTTTCATAGAATTATGGAATAAATCTCGTAAAATGTAAAAGAATTTGAAGTACATATTATCTAATTTAAAAAGATTTTGAGAAACTTCAATCAAAATTCAGTGTTCTAGACTTGACTTCATGAGTATAAACTCAACGAGAGTGTACGAAACATGCTAAAAAAGTGTCACCCAAAAAAAAACAAATTTTACATTACCGTATGGTAAATCATATATTAATTCAGATGTTCTGACCAAATGATACAGTGAAATTATAATTCAGATAGCTGTTACATGACTATACCAAATGCCAATATCAAATAATTGTACTGAATGATTTCATTACGTAATACCTACTGAATGATTATCTGTACGTACAAATACTGAATAGTAGTAGACAATTATGTCTTATTAAGTGGTTAATGGTACAAAACCATCAAGTAAAACTATGTGTTGGAACTTTACAGTGTTATCCTTTGATTGGTGGAATCGTCTAATTTCACTATCGGGTATCATGAAAAGGACATAAATTGACAATTCGCTCAAAAGGAAGAAAAATTACCGGCTTCGGTAATTTGGTCCTTGAATAATTATCCTCTGATAATCAATTATTGAGCGAAGACTGCAAAAAGATTAACATTTCGCGAAAATCGCCTTATTGACAATATTCGATTGTCCTGCTTTCCCGACGTTTTATGGGTTTGCAAATTCAATTCAATACGTCAACTTGTTCGCCTCTCCAGAACTTTGAAAAAAAAAATGCACAAAGTTTGGAATTTTGTGTCATCTGCGAAAATTGACTCAATTGAAAATATTCCATTGCGTTTCCCGATTTGGTTGCAGATTTATAGGTAAACTTGTTTGCCATTCCACAACTTTGAGAAAAAATTGCACATAGTTTGGAATTTTGTGTCATCCGCGAAAATCGACTTAATTGATAATATTCTATTGCCCGGCTTTCCCGAAATTTTATGAGGTTGCAAATTTATACTGAGACTTGTTTGCTATAGCAGAACTGTAAGAAAAAAATGCACAAAGTTTGGAATTTTGTGGCATTTGCGAAAATTGCTTCTAACAATTGGCGACTCACAAGGCACGAAAACATTGTTTGCAATTTCGTGACCCCTAAAACTTTGCCCCTGAGACTGTTTTTAGCGTATTCCATAATTTTTTTATGTTCCGTACACATGACAAGTTTGCAAATTCCAAGCATTTTAGGAGTGACGGAACCATGATTTTACCACAAATTTGCAGAATGTTTGCAATTTTGTAACCAGAATTAGCGCTAATACAACGTAATCAAGGATTATTCGTATTTCCGGTTGAAAATTGCGTGTGCAAATTCTACAAGGGATGTAGAAAAGAAGTTAGGGAATATACCTGCAATTTGCACAATGTTTGCAATTTTTCCAAGGAGATATTGCTACTTATCGTTTTATGCGAATTTGAGTAATTTCCGTCACCGGATGGTGTGCAAATTTTTATACTTAGGCCCGATTTCACCAACCTCTTTAAACGAGTTTTGTTCAAATTAAACTTAGATTAAGCTTTCTACACGTCATATTGGATTTCACCAGGAACTATAAACCGCGTTTAGTTCTAAACGGCGTTTCCACTTAAGGCCCGATTTCACCACAAGACAGATAAACGGCGTTTTACTAACTCCGTTCTCACTAAACTCAGTTTTAATCTGATAAACTCATCCAGTTTCCCGACACAAACAGACGAAAGCTAAACCGAGTTTATTGAAACTTAGTTTAAGGACAGTCAAAAGCTGGCAACATAGTAAAATATGTACGTTTTTGTCATTTTTGCATAGATTCCGTTGTTTTGTAGAGGAGCCAAAGCCAAGTGACAATATAACCTAAAAATTGAAAACCGATAACTTTCGTGTTTGGCTCATGTTTGTGATATTTTTGTGGGTGTTCGGTTTTTGAAGAAACTTGATAAAAGTGACAATATCTTCTACAATGAATTTCAGGTTGGAATGTGAAAATATAATTCATCAAATAAATTCCTTCTTTGGACTTCATTCGGCACCCAGCTTATTGAATAAATTGGTACAACATATTTCCTTTACCCGAGTGAAAATGTCTGGAACAAACTACCATATTTCGTTAACTTATCAGAGCAGTCTTTACGTTTGATGGCATGTATCTAGGCTGCTTGCCTTCTCTGGGATATCACAATGTTTTCTATTTCTTACAACAGCAGATAATTCTGATAACAGGGTCAAAAATACAAACATGTACAATTTACCTGAAAAATCGTATTCGGCCGTCTTTTGATGCATTTTTATTGCATTTCACAACAGAACAATATGAAGGCATGATCATCTACGAATTAAACAATAACACATTTGAAAAATCCTATTGCATCTTGTTAAGCGTACCGTAGCCTGCACCATTATTTAAATTCTCTGTTGAAAATTTCATTATAGAAAGAATATTCTTTTCAAAAATATTGAGATTATTTTTGTAAAATAACCACCACATTTTCAAGGCACTGCTACTGCTTTATGGTGGAAGATGAAATGGAAAAAAGTAATACTTTCCAATGGAACTCCTCACAATGCAATATTTTTCCTGGCAAGATTCCTACCAGAAGTGAATTCTTCCTCCATAATGGGTGTGGTAACCTATTTGTGGACAATAGTAAACGTTTACGTGGATGAAGTATTAAACGTGGCGATACTAATAATTTCTGAAACAAAGGGAACCAAGGTTGAGTAGGCCAGTAAGGATCTCAGCAAGGATCTTTTGTAGAACCCTGGAAATGCATCAGCAGTTATGGAGTCGAGATCCTTTTTCCATGATATAAATTTTTCACATTTTGCATTAACTCTCAAAGCGAACAAATCAATTGAAGGTTCCCCAAATTTTTTCACGATTTGAACAAAAGCAGAAGTTTATATTCTGTTACGGGAGGTAATTTCCTCGACTCTAAATCCGCTTCAGAATTATTTTTCGAAGAAATATAAGCTGCAAATATCATGATATTTCGTGATTCACACCCCACTGCCATATCCTCCTTGTAAGGTTATTACGATTAATGTAAGATATGACAGTGGTATTATCGATTCTGAGTGAAATATTAATTTTCTCCTCAGACTTTGCAAAACATTTCAAATTCAGAAAGGCGGCTAGTAGTTCAAGGTAATTAATATGAATAGAACGCTCCTCTTCTGTCCAGCTGCCACTTGTTCTCTGATTATTCGAAAATCCCCCCCCCCCCATCCAGTAAGACTAGCGTCTGAAAATATTTCAAAATCAAACTTATTTTTATGTAGAGGATTTCCTGATTAAAATATGTGTTCCTTCCACGAAGAAAGATCTTCATGGATTAATTCGGAAATTAACATAGGAGCATCATAATTATTATTCATGCTGAGGGCAATGAACTCTGTAAAGCCAACTATATGGTATAGCTGGACATGCTGCAACTAGCTTTCCTACAAGTTTAGAAAATTTTCTGATTGTACAGGTCTTTCCCAAAGGAAAGTGAATAATAAGGATATATATTTCGTTTTGTTTTTCCTTAGGAAGTTTTAAGCACATAAAATCAGAATCAAAGAAAAACCCTAAAAATCTACAACAATTGACTCTTCTCAAGATTAACCACAAAACCTAACTCCTTCAGCAGGTTACAAGTAACCATTATGTTATATTCACATTCCTTATATGAGCTCGATATCAAAAGAAAATCATATTGGTAAACTATTGATATCAAACCCTGAGAACGTAAATAGCAAATAACGGGTTTCAATAATTTTGTAAAAACATATGGTGCACCACTACAAAGTCCAAAGGGTAAGCATGTGAATTCATAAAGGGAGTTATTCAAACTGTACCTCAAGAATTTCCTATCACATTCTTTGATGTTCACCAAAAAATAGGCTTCCTTCAGGTCTATTGATGCTAAAAACAATCTTGGGTTTTTAGTTTGGCAGCAGTATCTTTATTTTCCATCTTAAAGTGTTTCACTTCTAAATAATGATTGAGATTCTTCAAATTAGGAATTAATCTCTTTTTCCCATTTTGTTTTGTCACCAAAAATATTCCTGAAAGGAATTGATCCTAACATGACTTTCACCTTTGTATTTCACCTATTGCTAATAAATATATTTCTTCACTAATGAACTGATGTTCAGCTACATACCACCTTTGATTCGGAGGTGATTCTCCTTGACATATCATTCTTTTGAATGGTAAAGAGTATCCTTTTACCCAGGACAAAACTACAGCATCGTTAGTCATTTATGGATGAAATAATCCAGCTAACCAGCTCTGAAACTCACGTTAGTTATATTCGACGACGACTTCTGTAGTTCTTGTCTTTCCGGAGAACTTCGATGCTTCGAGTAATGACTTTGATGTTTGATGTAGACGATGTGGTAACTTGATCACTATCGTTTCGGACATCCATCGTCTTAATGTATTTGAAAGGTTTTCACGACGTTTCGAATGCTTGTATCTGCAATCGTCTTCAGGTGAATACTGACAAGTTTAGGTGCTACTTACCAATTCAAATGACTGTCGGCGCAATGATGCGTGCAATTCCGCCATGTGCAGTGGTGCGTGTAATTTTGCGCGGTGAGGTGGTGCGTGAAGTTTTGCGCCTCTGCAGCCCGCCAGAAAGAGCAATCAAGGGTTTCCATACGTTCTTGATCTCAACGCTTGGTTGACTAAAGGCGTTATTGGCTTCGATGTAGGCGTCGTGAAAACCTTCTAAATACATTAAGACGATGGATGTCCGAAACGATAGTAATCAAGTTACCACATCGTCTACAACCTTCAAACAAACGTTGGAAACCCGGTACGGACCCGGCATCTGCGACAAGTTCAGAGGCTACGAAAGGACAATGATAAAACTTACCAAGGAGGAAACTCACATTCAGTTTCTACGAAGAGCCAGATACAACATCATCCCAGTCACCTATTCCCGGGGAACGAGCACAACGCATCATGGAGCGGGCCAGTCATGCACTAATCAGGACGCAGATCAACTATCACCGTTGGAAGAAAGAGATGCTGCTACAGGATGCCACTGCTAAATTCCAAGAAATCAGAGAGTACACCTCAGAGGAGAACAATCAACCCATATTAGCCAAGATTGAAAATAGATGCGCGAGAATCCGCCAGTAACAAGAGAGGAGGCATCAGAAGAAATGGAATCGAATAGCAGGGAGAACACGGTCTCCACAAACCAGCAGCAAAGGTAAGAAAACCATTATTAATATCTCAACTAAACCACTTACAGGAGTAGAGGAAGGAGTACCTGCTGGAAAAGGGATTGAACTTTGCAGTTGCACCTAAAACAATACCTATCCTGCTTTTCACAAAGTAATACTTATTTCCATCCATTAGTTGCAGAAATTTTTTCACAAACTGGACTTATTTCCATCCATCAGTTTCCATTTCCTATCACCATTTGAGGAAGTGCGAAGTACATGGTCTCCTTTTTGCTAATAAATTAACAAAATTATTGGAGGTTTGTTGTAATTTGTTTTCATTTTGGTTGATTTCATGATAACCGACTGAAGAATATTTTTAATTTTGTTGTTTCTCGGAGTTTTATTATTGTTTTGTCTGTAGTTGTACCTTGTCCTAGATACAATAAAGTGTGTTTTTATAGTGTTTTTTCTTCATATCCTCCTTGGTCCCTCGCTCCAGCCTACTGGACACCATAGACAAATTAAAAATAAAGAGACTGTTTGAAACATTGGCGATCTTGACCACCAAGTTTTTGGTACGGCCAGTCGCGCATGGAGGCGCTGCCCGCAATCAACAGACGACTGACATGATAATTATCCAATTTCGACATTTGTCAGAAAATGACAAACCACGTAATAATTTCAGAATAATTCTACTGTTAATTGTTAATTATAGAAATTATACTATGGACTTGAATTATGAACCCAACGTCGAAAATGGAATGTTTTGTTATTCGAGTTGACGCTGAAATTCCTCGAAATATTCTTTCACAAGGTAAAATATAAGCTGCTTTTCACAAACTCATACTTATTTCCATCCATCAGTTGCAGAAATTTGTTCACAAACTGATACTTATTTCCGTCCATCAGTTTCCATTTCCTATCACCATTTGAGGAAGTACGAAGATTATCATCAAACTGGAGTATTTGTTGAGTATACCTACCCGTTCTCCTTTGTGCTAATAAATGAACAAAATTATTGAAGGTTTGTTGTAAATGTAATTTGTTTTTATTTTGGTTGACTTGATGAAGACTGAAGAATATTTTTAATTTTGTTGTTTTTCGGAGTTTTATTATTGTTTTGTCTGTAGCTGTACCTTGTCCTAGATACAATAAAATGTGTTTTTATAGTGTTCAACTTATTATTCTTGTTTTATAAGATGTTTAATTTTGTTCTTGATATCATGAAATAAAGATTTACTTTGAAACTTTATTTTAACCACGAACGAATTAACAGATTCTACGAATCGATTACTGTATATATTTTATTAGTGATCGATTTGCCATTCCTGTATTTCATACGACACAACCATTCATATGGAATACAAGAATGGCAAATCGATCACTTATAAAATATATACCATATCAATCATATAAAAGTAACACATTTGAAAAACCCGCCTTATCTCAATCGGTTTTACCAACTGTACTTAGTTTGGCCAGTTGCGAGATATGTCGCCACTGTCTAAACGTGGTGCCAACTTTTACTACACGTTTGACAACTCTCTTTATTTTTAGTTTCTCTATGCGGATACCTCACTACTCAACTCGAACTTTGACATGTACGTTTTACGTAAACTACCTCGCAGAACAATTGAGGTAACTTGTTCTCGGGCTGGGGGAAAGAGAGCGATCCTAATTAAATTTCGGCTTCTATATCCACCGGATTTAAAAGAAATATCGTACAAAAACCGTATGAAGAAAGGCCCTTATTTTGTCTGATTCACATAAGAACAGCTTATCTTTTTATCCCCTTATGAAAAAGCATACTACGTTTTTACTAATATGAATCTACCTTTTTCTACTCTCATAGTAAAACAGGCAAAAAAGTATTCTAGTCTTTTTGTACAGTTATTTTGCTTGGTTTTGTGATCGATCCAGTAGCTTTGTTTGTTCACACTTATTTTCTAAACAGGCGTTATTTTGTTGCCAGACCATAATTAATATTAAACCCCCAAATAGGCAGGGACTTACCAAAGTTACTTCAAACTTTTGGTTAGCCGTTCTTAGTAAGGGAGCTTGGAAAAAATGCTTCGTTACAGTATCACACCTCACAGTTATTTTTGGAACTCCTTGATAATACATATTCGGACCCCAAATATAATGTTCATTATTGGAATAATTTAGGCCTTTCGATTGAAATGAAACTACAAATAAATGGAAAAATATTATCAAAACCTAATTACAAAAGAGACATCATCTAAGCTGGATTTAATTCAACATTTCTTCGTCTGGCCCTTTGACGATGTTAGCGATGATAAATCGGAAGTGTCAATAAACCTGAAAAAAAAAAGAAAATAAGTTGATATTTCATAGTGGCGGTTGTTTATCAATACAGTCCCACTATTTCGTTAAAGATATAAGTGGACTGAAATAATAAATCTGGAAAATTCTGATTTTAATTGTTGACTAATTGATTTATTTGAGTCGGATTACGCATTCCATGAGAAATATTTCAATATCATGCTGAGCCATCGCTACTCGACACATCTTTCTAGAAAAACGAAATATTACCTTGTATTTATTTTATTTTTTATTTTATGAATTTGTATATGTTTTAGAGTAAGTCTGTTTTGAATTTGTTTGGTTGTTGGTTCACTGAATGAAATTTTTTTTTTAATGTGTTTTCCGAAAACACGTCCTTAACTGGCGCAGTCGGTAGGATTGCGAAAGAAACTGTGAATGAGATTCTCGTCGTTCTCAAAAGTTTGTTCGCGATCACAAAGAGTTTCTTGATTGACAGTTCCATGACTTACCCTAACAACACAGGGATGTCCTAGGTATGTCCTTTTTATGTACCGCGATACAAGGACATGATTGGGACATCCAGGTGATGTCCTGCAGAGGTTGTCCAGAGGACATCCCATCTGGTATATCCATAGGTTGTCCCATTCATGTCCCTGGTATTTCTGATATCCATTATCATATATAAGAATCGTCGAAACTCATCAAAATGTTCATTGAAAATTAAAAGTTAGTATTTTGTTTTGAATTTGAAATTTTTTTTTTCTTCTGGAAAATAATCATTAAGTAAATGGGAATATATCTCAGAAATTTCTGGGAAGTGACCGTTTCACAAGCAGAAAATTAGTTATGCATAATATATCATTAATATAAATTCTCAAATTATACACAAATCCCAAACACAATTGCATTTCGGCATCTGTGGTTTTGTCCTGTTTGGCTTTGGCAACATTGTTTAAGTTATTTGGTGATCTATCAACAAGTTAACATCACTTTGCATAATGTAAAAAGACGATTTTTGTGACTATTTGACATCTGAAGCATTTCATCAGTAATTGGGAATTCAAAATAACGAATAGTCCCTCTGGTGTCGATTTTTGAAACTATACATACATACATTGTTTACTTTTCCAAACATTAATGTTTATATGATTTTAGCCATTCTATACCTGAAACTTTCCGAATCTCTTGTAATTGTTGTTATTTAATGAAATTCTTGTTTACCCGGTGAATGTTCTGTTGTACGTCCTCGAGTGAAAAAATGAGTGATTTAAGTTTAAATCATTATTGTTGTGTACCTCAATGTGACTCATGGCAAAACGATACCATTGTATTGGACTAAGTTTTCATCATTTTCCGTGAGAAAATGAACGTAACGTTCTGGTGCAGACTAATCTAGGATTGAGCGAGTCTATAGACAGACGATGGGCTCGTGAAGAAGAATACATTCCCTTTCTAAAATCTTCCTGTATCGTCTGTGGGGAAGAAAAAAAATTGAAAAGGTCCATCAAAGAGAGTTGAGAGGGAAAAAAAGAGAGTTAAGAAGAGAAAAAAGAGATATTATTCAACATACCGAAAATTATTCATACAGTATGGAAAAAGAGTTACTATATATGTATATGTATATCCAGGTGTTAAGGACACATTGTTTACTTTTCGAAACATTAATGTTTATATGATTTTAGCCATTGTACACTTAAAACTTGTCGAATCTCTTGTGATTGTTGACATTCAATGAAATTCTGGTTTACCTGGTGAATATTCTGTTGACTATTGTACGTCCTCGAGTGAAAAAAAATTGTGATTCTAGTTCAAATCATTATTGTTGTGTACCTCAATGTGACTCTTGGACAAAACGTTCCCGTTGTACTGGAATACGTTTTTATCATTTTCCGTGAGAAAATTAATGTAACGTACTGGTGCAGACTAATCTAGGTTTGAGAGAGTCTATAGACAGACGACGGGCTCTTGGGATCTTGAAGAAGAATACAGTTCCTAGATATTATTCAACATACCGAAGATTATTCATACAGTATGGAAATAAAGTGACTATTAATGTATATCTAGGTGATAAGGATACATTTTCACACCATCTTATTCGTTTTAGATGAAATTTAAAAAAACTGTTAGTTTTATTTCCAATTCGAACATTCACAAATAATAATGTGTACCATTTCTTCAAAATAATTCATAACAATAATTCATGATGACTTCACTAAGCTGTCCAGAAACTTAGAAAAATATTTTTTGCAAGCAATTTAGAACATACTTCTCCTCCTTCAAAGTGAGTTTTCACAAATGGTATTGTCTTAAGATTCAAATACACCACTTCACTAGAGTCTTGAAATGATTACCACTACACAAAAAAA
Organism: Gonioctena quinquepunctata; assembly: GCA_018342105.1. Lineage (NCBI taxonomy): Eukaryota > Metazoa > Arthropoda > Insecta > Coleoptera > Chrysomelidae > Gonioctena > Gonioctena quinquepunctata. The sequence continues at coordinate 263,237 of JAFIRS010001142.1, forward strand.
CTAGAAAATAATACAAAATGGAAATATTTTAAGAAAAACTCCAAGCACAAGTGTATAACCACTGAGAAAACAGACACACAATGTACGTATGTCTGGTTTAAATTTTCGCCACTCTGGCGCTGGCATCTAATTTTGAATTCCCAATAGTGTACATCATAGTGAGAAATTGAAATCATTAGTTGAGTTTAAGGTTGGTAAAACAATAATTATCAAAATGTTGAATGTAATCTTTTGGATCAAAGACTTGATTGTTCCAATACTATGGTTATTCGATAATGAATATTATATTTATAGTAGATCTATTAATCTATTATAGGTACATATTAATATAATGGATGTAGGAGTAAGGTATCCTCAAGGCTTGAGAGAAAAAATACTCTGAGTAAATATTATAAAAGAACAAAAAAACTTGGAAGACAAAATGAAGAATCTTGAGAGGCTTGTAGTGGGCGTTCTACTAGTCGATTAATGGCTGTAAATGATGATATTCATACAACATTACTTTCTACAAGTTCGGATAAAATATTCCTGAAGTTGATCAATGTGAATCAAGTTCTGAAAATTTGTCTGATGGTTCTTCCCTTGGAAAATTGAGCCCTACATCAAGAGAATACCTAGTTCAAAATTATCATGTTGGGAACTTCCATGAACATGTTGAAAATTATAATAACATGAATTCAAGGTTAACTGAATGGGCCTTCGAACACAGCAATAATACTTGGTGAGTATTTTTATCTATTAAAGTAAATCCCAAAAGAGCTATAACATGATATCTGTATTAGTAATTTTTTTCATTGTCAATTCAATCTGCAATAATATCTTTGTTACAGGATCTTCTGAAGTCATTGGCAATAAGAAACAAATTGAGGAGACTTTGCAGGTTTTTCAGAGGGACCAAGGAGAGGAGCCACAGAGAAAAAGATAATGCAATGCCTGCAATAAATGCGACACCCTAATATGTGTACAAATTTCAACTGATTCACCTAGTCTTTTTTGTTTATTTGTTATTTGAATTTATATATAGGATGAGTTTTTGTTTGTCGTTTTTTTATCATATTTTTACACAATACGACATAATTAATTTCTGAATTAAACCCGTTTTGTGTTGAGAATCTTATTTAGATTCCATATTTTCCATGGAATTTTTCAAATTAAATGAATGAAAGAAAAGGACATTCGAGGACGTCCAGGGGATGTACCATATATCCCAGGGATGTCCCTGGGACATTTCTAGGGTGCTTTGATGTCCATTGTCGGGACTTGGTACATCCCTGGGACGTACCAGGAGGACATCCCTTGGATGTCCTTTTTGGTGGAAAGTAAATGTCCCTGGGACGTCCCTAGTATGTACCATGTCCCGACAAAGGATACCCCAGGGACGTCCTAGTGGCAACTGAAGGAAGTCCCTGGGATGTACAGAGGATGTACTTAGGGTGTTAGGGTACCTACCACCAAGGATCAAGCTAAGAAGAAAATAGGATATATGCATTTCGTCAACGCCACGTTTCTGTGAGTATCAATTTCAGACTCCTCCGTCTCCAATCCCTCTGTGTGGGAGATCTCATACCTCCCAGACTATTCGGTGAAACATTACAAGTAGTAGAGCAGGTGAAATATCTAGGGCTGATTCTTGATAAGAAACTAACCTGGAACCCGCATCTTCAACATGTAACCAACAAAAGCAAGATAACCTTCATGATGTGCAGGAGAGCTTTTGGAAAAACCTGGGGGCTTAAACCGAAAGCCATGCACTGGCTTTACACAGCGGTAATAAGACCAAGAATAACTTATGGCTCACTCTTATGGTGGCCAAAAATAAATCAAAGACAGGCAAAAATCAACCTTGGGAAAATCCAGAGGCTTGCCTGTCTCTGCATCACGGGTGCAATGAACAGCACTCCAACAGCTGCAATGGAAATCATCCTAAACCTCGAACCCCTTGACTTACATGTCATTGGAGAGGCCAGGATGAGTGCATACAGACTGAAACAAACGAAAAACTGGAGAATCCGAACAACTGGACATACCAGAATCACTCATGTAATCAACATCGAAGAACTCGAAATGATTTCAGATTACATGCAACCCCTATACTCATTCGAAAACCATTCGAAAACACGAATTGATGAATCTGGATGGGCCCCGAGTATAGAATCACAATCAACTGCGGACATAGTCTGGTATACAGACGGTTCAAAGACAGTTGAAGGAACGGGAGCAGGAATACATGGGGTAAGGCCAAGAAGGGATTACATAATACCACTTGGTGAATGCTCCACGATATTCCAAGCTGAAACACATGCTATCATGGTATGCATTCAGAAGAATCTAGAAAGTGGTTATAGGAAAAAACACATCTACATTCTATCTGACTGTCAAAGTGCTATCAAAGCACTCAACTCTACACAGATAGAGTCCAAACTGGTCTGGGACTGCCTCCAGAACCTCATCGAGCTGGCAAAACACAACAAGGTCACCTTGATGTGGGTGCCAGGTCATAGAGGCATTGAAGGCAACGTCAAAGCGGACCAGCTAGCTAGACAAGCATCTGAAACGCTATTCACAGGGCCAGAACCTGCACACGGGATTAGCAAAAACCGATGCAGGACCCTGATCGACGAGTGGATAAAAAAAAGACACCAACAATATTGGGATCAAACTGTCGGGCAAATACACAGCAAAGTCATGGTAGGGCATCCAAACCGGACCCTGACGGCTGACCTTCTGAACCTGAACAGAACGAAGGCTCGTATAATAATAGGTATGTTGACTGGACACTGCGGCCTAAGAAAACACTTAAACACCATGGGAGTACGCAGGGAAACCGTGGAGTGTAGGCTGTGTGATGAAGAGGAGGAAACAGCCTCTCATATCATCTTCGACTGTGACGCCCTAAGTAGTAGGCGACACAGAACCTTTGGAGAGATCAGCCCGGAAACAGGCATGAATCCGAAGAACCTTATCAACAGGCTTCTTAACCTAATTAAAGGCACAAACCTGTTTGAATGAGGAACCACTGACGACAGAGTGATACAATAGACCCCAGCTGGTCGCAGTGTCAAGGGAAGCTAAGTGCCAACCCTGTCTCTGGCTCGTCAGCCTCAAACCAACCAACCAACCAACCAATCCCTCTGTGAGTATAATGTCAGTTATATTTTAGTTAGATTTGAGCAATTCGTTACTAATTTATGGCTGGAGAGTCACCAAAATCAAGGTGATTCAAATAATGTTGATAGTACGTTAAGTAGAAACTCTGAATTGGGACCACCAAATTTTAACATGAAGAATGTTTCCGCTGGAAAATATTGGTTGCCCAACGAAGTTTAGCGCATTCTGAAGCACCTGTGAAAATTTTGTACAAATCGGTGACATTTCACTTTGCTGCCGGTATTCCAAAAGCTGCTACACATTCTTTTTTTTTTAACATTTTTGAAAATTTATTTTGTTCTGCAATTTCAGTAGGAATAGCGTCCACGTAATTTTTCAAAAGGATTGTTAATTCTAAGTGAATAATATACAGTGCTCGTCTAAAGTCCGTTCCCCCCCTACTAATTTTTGAACCAATTGGTATATCGCAACAAAATTTGGAGGGCTTGAATAGGAGATAAAAACCTACTTTTTCATGGAAAAATCACAGCTAATAGTTTTGAAATGGGGGCTGAGCGCCATCTTCAATACATTTTTTAAATAGAACCCCGAGTATATCAGATTTGTCATTTGCTCATTTGATGAGCTTAACTATTTAATATACCATAACATATTTTTATCAGTTTTTTCTTTTCAATATCTGATGATAGACTCTATAGTGATATATTTATTATTACCCAAAATCAAACGGCCGAGTTATGAACCTTGACCCATGCTTATTAATTCAGTTTTTCCTGATTCCCAATATTTTGAACCAATTTTAACTTGATAGGTTTCTTTTTCAGGTTACATTTGTAATGTATATCCATATATTTACAAATTGAGCGTGGATAATGGAGGACTTCGGCTAAGGTTCAGTGATACCACAACAAAATTTTTGGCCTTAAATCTACTGACACATTTTTTGGCTATTTTTTATAATTTTAAGATGAAAAATACCTTCTGATACCCCAAACCAATATTAAAAAAATGCGGAATTGTTGAATTATTTAGATATTTCATAAAACACAAATGTTTAGGGAATTTGTATTTTTATAGTGATTATTTTTTCCTGGAAGGCGCCAAATTCAAAACAATAACATTAATATCTCGTACGACTTTCCATTGTCAAATTCGTCCTATGGATATTAGAAAAAAAAATGAATATCTGACTCAGCAGTGTTGTAAAAATTGTTCAATAGACTTTTGGTATCTACCTATTAGTTTTTATTTACGTTAAAATGGTTTATCGCTGTTGTTATAAAAATTGTAAAAGTGACTCCAGAAACCGTTATAAACAGCGAGTGAAGTTTTTTCTCTTTCCCAAAACAAAAAGAGATTTGGTAAAATGTCTCGAGTGGATTAAACTCTGTGGAAATGAAAACCTCCTTCCATAAAAAATAAGTAGAAATAGTTTGTAGCCTACATTTTTAGTTAAAATGTCTTCATCATTAGCAGTGATGGTGCTCAAGTCATCAGGGGTTTCAGAAAGATGTTGGGAGTTATTAGTTGAAATTATTTATGCGTTGCTCTGTTCCACACTGTCTATTGAGATTTCACCAGTTTCACCCACCATAATTTCTCCTTCAGCCACATTTTCGCACACTTGCAGATTGGAAAATGGTACTGGTTCTTCTTGCATTTATCCTCAAAATGTAGGCTACAAACAAGCATTTCTATTTATTTTTGATGGAAGGAGGTTTTCATTTCCACAGAGTTCAATCCACTCGAGACATTTTATCAAATCTCTTTTTGGTTTGGGAAAGGGAAAAACTCTCTGTTTATAACGCTTTCTGAACACTGTTCAGTCAAATATTTTTTTCTAATATTCATAGGACGAATTTGACAGTGGAAAGCTCAGAGCAATAAAAAACTATTGCTCTGAGGTGGAAAGTCGTACGAGTTATTCATGTTATAGTTTTGAGTTTGGCACCTTCCAGGAAAAAATGTTCACTATAAAAATACAAATTCCCTAAACATTTGTGTTTTATGAAATAACTAAATAATCCAACAATTCCGCACCTTTTCAATATTGGTTTGGGGTATCAGAAGGTGTACTTCATCCTAAAATTATCAAAAATAGCCAAAAAATGTGTCAGTAGATTTATTAACGTTTGAAAAGTGACATTCCAGTTTGAAATGGAGTATGGATTTTGGTCACTTCCGGTAAAACATTTTGCTAACTAAACGTTGTTATTAATTTATAGTTCAATCTCTTAATGAATACGACTAATAAGAGGCGTAAAGAGAGTTTATTAAGGATAAACAGTACCGCTTACCGGAAAATTTCGAAGCCTACCAATGTGTTCTGTAAATTCACAATCAAAACAAATTAGTTAGCTAAAAAATTATAATTTATTTTTGAATAACACTTCTATTTAACCCCAACAATTATTTCATCAAGTGTTCAATGTGGCCCCCTCCTAAATCTTGAAAATAAAGTGCCCTATTATAAATAGCTTCTCTCACATGTATCTATTATTCGGCGTTCCAACTCTTCTATTGTTTGGCATTCAGTGATCTGAGTGGCCATTCTGTACTTCCCCTGCGATCTATCCATCGCCCAGGAAAGTATATATCGAGGAACTCTCTAGCCATGCGATCGAAATGGGGAGGTGCCCCATCCTGCTGAAATATGATTTAACGATCTTCAAACTCTTCCTGATTGTTCAATACAATTTGTCTTATTCAAGGTTCAATTTCACTTTCTAAAAGATTTCTGTAAAGAACTCCTCTAAGATTGCCTCTGATGAAAATCGGTCCAACAACGCGATTGCCCAAAATCCCCGCCCAAACATTCACCTTTTTAGGAAACTGGGTATGTCCCTCTCTGAAAATATGCGGATTGGTATCGCTCCAGTATCGTACATTCTGTTGGTTGACTTTTCCATTAAGAAAAAACGTGCATTCGTTCTAGGAAGCCCCGTTCTCCTTCAATTGTTCTTGTTAACCACTCACAAAATTCAACCCTCCGGTCTGGATCATCCTCCGTGAGAACATGCAGGATTTTCATTTTATAGGAATGAAACTTTTCTTTTTTCAGGACTCTTTGGATACTTTTTGAACTTACTCCACAGGATTCAGCAACTGCAGACGTCGACTGAGTCGGATTGATTACCATTTCAGCAACCATTTCTACCTTTTTTTCTTCTGAAAGAGGCGGTCTTCCTGATCTTGAAGCATCTTTCAGCGTACCAGTTGCTTGGCTTATTTAAAAGTTTGCGTAAATATGACTTCGAAATAGGATTCTCGGGAAATCTATCATTAAACATAGATGATAATTTCTTCCAGCTTCTCCAAATATCAAAACTGCTTCAAATTTATCGTCTAAACTACGAGTCATGATCACACTTTTCATAAAAGGTAACGAGATGTTACCGCGACAACGATTTTTTCCAATACAAACTTTATTGAAAGCAACTAGTGTTTTTGGTTGGGTTTGAAATGACCAAAATGTCACTTTTCAAACGTTAATATTTCGAAAACAATTGAATTTAGGAGTAAAGTGTACTGGAGAAAACTGTTGAGAATTATGAGCAGATTTCGAAAATGGAATGATATACTCGGGGTTCTATTTAAAAAATGTATTGAAGATGACGCTCAGCCCCCATTTCAAAACTTTTAGCTGTGATTTTTTCATGAAAAAGTAGGTTTTTATCTCCTATTCAAGCCCTCCGCATTTCGTTGCGATATACCAGGTAGTTCAAAGATTAGTAGGTGGGGAACGGACTTCAGACGAGCACTGTATAACACCCATAATACACAATATTTTGCAATATTATTGATTAAATCATAAAATTTTCCATCATATGAGAATTTAGATCATAATAGGCGGAGAGCCTGTGACATCGAAAGTACCGTCATCGCGGATTCTATTTTTTTGTGCAAATTGACCGTAGAAAACCATACGAACAAAATTAGTTTTTCTTGCCAAAAGTATTTTCAATTGAATAAATTATTATTGAAAAACAAAAATGCCCATCACGGTAACTGATTTTAAATAATCGTTTGCCTTCAAAGCAAAAGTTCGGACGTTCGAATACACTGCATTATTTCACATCCACAAAATAATTATACATCCACAAAGCAGTTTTTGGCATCCTCATAATGGGCCTGACATCGAAAATACCATCATCGCGGATTCGAAAATTTCTACGAAAAATTATCATTAAGAAACGATAGGTAATGTTCTACAATTATCGGGGATAATACCATAAGTGCTTTAAAAATTACCGATAATTCTGAAAAAAACGTGTTTTTTAAAAACTGCATGAGTTTATTTTTTTCGTTGTTTCAAAGAATAAATTTTAAACAACGAAAAAAATAACCGAGTTTTTTCAAAAAAAAACGTTTTTTTCAGAATTATTTGGTAAATTTTTAAAGCCCGAATGGTATTCGGTAGAAAATTGTATACCAGTCATTTTCAACCAATCAGATGCTTTATTTCGATATTGTTACTATGGTAACCAGCAAATTTTCTGAAAATTTTTCATTTACATTAGCACGTAGACGTAAAATTAATAAGTGGAAATTTCCCGGCACATGACAGCTATCATTTAATTAGACAAAAATAATATTGAAATAATATTGACAATATTTTTTATTTACTTACTTTATAAGTTGGAAATATTACAATTTATCAAGGTGTACTTTCTATAATATCATTAATTAATTTTAAATTCTTCAATTCTACAATTTATCAAGGTGTACTTTCTATAATATCATTAATTAATTTTAAATTCTTCAAAAATTCCACTTCTACCTCTTCTTTCCTAAGTGGTGAATAAAACACAGAACCGGTGTTTTTTTTAACAATATGCCTGTGTTTCATAAAATAAAAATAATACTGAGACACCAGTTTGTTTCTTTGAGTATTAGATTTGTGTCCAAAAGAAGCCACAATATCATGCCGAATGTTGGCAATCTCTTTAAATGAGTTTTCTTGCTCAGGATTTAATCCAGATTCTTCCACTAGGTATGTTAGATAATTTACATTTTTATGATACATTTCAATGTGCTGTGATTCTTCGCAATAGGAACACAATTCATACGATTGAAAGTTCATTTTATCATAACTTTTTTACTAATTTATGATTGTATACAATGTTATGAGGAACTTATAATGCCACAAATAAAGTATTGATTGACAGGAGTAGTGAATGTCAAATCCATGACTAACTTTACAAAATATGTTTTTAACCGGCAACATACGCCAACAACATTATATTTATAGTTAGGGAGGTGGCGAGCAAAATTTCGATACAATCGGCACACGTGGCAGACGTTATTAATAGCGACAATGATACCTTTAGAAACATCAAGGACCGCGTTTGCCACCATGGTGGCGCTGCGTTGTTGATTGACAGCGTTTCAAAGATGTTAAAAAAAAAAGATGTGCTATATTATGCGCACATGTCAGCCTCTGGGGCTGATTGTCACAATCATCCTGTAAACACAGAAAATCGAAGAGGCAGACATCCAGGGCTCTGACTTTTGTAGTATTTGATTTTTTAAGTTATTTTTATGATTTAAAAAACTGTATATAAAGTGCAAACTTGGCAGACCTGAATTGTTCGATTTAAAACAATGAGAAGGACCATGGAAAAATAATCGGCTAGCATGTTGCCTCTGCGTTTTCTATTGACAGCGCTTCAAAAATGTAAAAAAACAAAGGTGTGCTATATTATGCGCACATGTCTGCCTCTTGAACTGATGTTTAGATTTCTTATAAAAACCAAGAAAATCGATGGGGCAGACATCCAGGCCTGTGATATTCCAAAGGCAGACCATTTGAATTTTTTCTCCAACCCGACGCTCGCGCCAAGTTACGAGTACAAAATTCTACGTCTACTGAATATTATTGAAAATAATTAATATAATCTGTAGGATTGTTTTCAAAATCAAATCAAAATCAAAACGTGTCGGAAATATTTGGGTTCTAAATATGTTAACTGTGTCCCCACAGGTATGAAATAACTCCTTCTTCTTATTTGGGAATGTGAGTGAGAACGGTATAACTCAGTTCCGACCTTTTCCGTATTGTGTATCTAAATGTATACAGATATATGATGTAGAGCTCATCCAGTATTGAAACGACCACTTTGGCCTTCCCCCACCTAACAACCAATTTTTATCGAAGATACCCGAACCATTGTCTAACTATAACTATTAATAGAAATTCCATAGGCGTACCAAATTATTTGGTATAGGCAATTCACGAGACGTAGAGAACTTACACTCCTATAACTTTCCTAACACTCCTATTTCTTTTTCCGCTACTGAATAGTACTTACCACTGGGTATTTTGGCAAGGTAACGAGTAAACTATTGCAAAGTTGAATAAATAACTGCACAACCTATTTATTAATTAAACAAACCTAACCTTTCAAACGCTGCATGCCAAGACACTGGTGAAGATTCGCGGTAGCACACCAAATCGTGTCCACTCGTGTTTTCCCCCTCTCTACCTACCAAACGGTCGTTTCAATACTGGATGAGCTCTAGTATCAGAAGTAAATAGAAAGGAACAGAAGACAGCCTTCTCTTTTATTTTGCACGCTGTCCCTCTCTCTCTCAGGCATTTCCACACGGACGTCTCGAAAGCGTAAGGCTTCGTATAGTGAGAATTTGCTTAGTTTAGTTCCCGGTCTGCCTCTGACTCACCACGCTCAATTTTAAATGGTTCAAAGGAGAACAATTGCCCCGGTTCTATAGCGTCATATCCGAAGTTGAAGATCCCGAACATCAATCAGGTACACATTTTTCCGTTCAGATGTATAATGTAGATTTCGTGCCATAAAAATTTGAACACGTTGTGTATTTTTCAGACGAGGAAGGAGACATGGACGAAAACGCCGGCATGAATGATCGGCAAGGTTACTCGGATGCTAGCGATGACGACGCTTCTTGAATATTCTAGCTTTTTTTCCTTTTAAAAAAAAATTGCTCTCTAATAAAAGTTCCAAACGCATTTCATTTCTGGTTGGCATTTTTTAAAAATATTTTTCCATAGATTTCAACTCCAAAAGTTGAATCGTTACCGTAATTCAGTGAATAATATTAAACAAAATAATGATAGTAAAACTATAAAGAATTACAATAATCCAATGCAATACCCGCTTTCCCTTGATTCCGTGTAATTCAAACAATTGTACAGCTAAAAATCAGTGAGCAATGTTTTTTCGTATCCAGGGAGTCATGATGAAACGAATGGGCGCAATGAGAACCGTGTGCAAATGACTTAATAGAGCTTTTTTTTACATTTTTACAACTACGTCCCGTGATAATGCAGAGCCCTGAATGTCTGCCTCTTCGATTTTCGTCATTTCCAGGATGATTGTGACCATGAACTCCAGAGGCAGACATGTGCAAATGATTCAATACCCCCCTTTTTTAAGCAACTTCAACCCGGTGTAACGCGGAAACGCAGCGACATAGGACCTTAATTGACTGGACCAAATCGATCCGTAGTGATCTAAACTGCAATCCACCTCGATGTGAAACTTGTGCTTATCATATACCGAAATGCTCGCCACCTCCCTAACTATTAGAATAAAGTATAAAATATCCCGATTTCCTGAATTATTTGAAAAACAAATTATTACCGCTAATATTAATTTTTCTTAGAATAAAACCTAAATGAATATGAAAAATATTTAAGTAAGTATATATGTATAGGTATAGTTATATATTTTTTGCTGAATATCACCTTTCAATATTGACATTTCCCTGAAACCTAGTGAGAGAATTATAAGAAATCAATCATTTTTATATAATAATGTATCTGATATTATAAATTTCATTTTACTAGGACACGGGAAAAATAAAAAAAAATATCCCGCAATACGAACATCCACTTTCATTTTTAATCAATATTGACATTTCCCTGAAATCCAGTAAAAAAATTGTATGAAAACAATCAATTTCGAGTAGTTTTTGTTTGTTAGTGGCCGAAGGGAAATTGTGCGCAATGGCCGTGTGGGGAAATTGTGCGCGATATTACTCACAATTACCCACCTTATGGTTGAATAAGAATGTGTTTTGAATGAAAAAATATAATTTTTCTTCATTTACAGATTCCACGAAATTACCAACGAAAGACGGAGAAAAATTCTTGGGATCATGAAAACGAAATTAGAAAGGGCAAATAAATTAGACAAGTTGGCCGTGCATTCAATATACCAGAAACAAACTTTAAGAAAACAAATGAAGGCAGAAAACCCTGGAGCAACGCGTCTTGGTCGCAAAGCGGTATTTTTCCCCGAGATTGAGGCCCAGCTGAAGGAGTACGTGCTTATACTTGCCAAGGTCTTTTATGGTTTAACGCCTACAGAACTTCGCCGGTTAGCATTTAAATATGCTGAAGAACATAATATTGAACATGCTTTCTCATCCGAAAAAAATCCAGCCGGTAAAGACTGGTTATACGGTTTCCTGAAACGTAATCCCGAAATAACACTTAGGCTGCCAGAAGGTACCAGCATATATCGAATAGCCTCTTTCAACTCTGAGTCAACCAAGAAGTTTCATGCAAACCTCAAAGTTTTATTGGACAAACATAAGTTTCCTCCAGGTAAGATATTCAACATGGATGAGACTGGGATAACTGTGGTTCAAAAGAAGTGTCCAAAAGTTTATGGGCCGAATGGTGCTAAGAACGTTGGAGCTGTAACTTCGGCGGAACGTGGACGAACAATAACAGCAGTATTTGCCGTTAGTGCTGTAGGTCAGTATTGTCCACCTATGTTAATATATCCGCGAAAAAGAATGTCTCCAGCCCTACGAAGAAATGGCCCAATAGGAGCCCTTTACGCTTGCTCTAAAAATGGATGGATCAATCAGGAGTTGTACGTTGAGTGGCTACAACATTTTGAAAAAAGCATCAAACCCACAAGTACCGATCCTGTGCTTTTAGTATTGGATAATCACAGCAGCCATATTTCTTTAGAAGCTTACAATTTCTGTAAGAGTAAATTCATTCACATGATTTCTTCACCACCTCATACTTCCGACCACCTCCAGCCACTCGACCTCACAGTTTTTGGTCCTTTAAAAAACCAACTCTATAAGGAGTATGATCTTCAGCTTACCAATACGGCTCACGAAAAAATTTCAGAATACGACTTAGCTGAACTTTTGAATAGAGCCTTCTCAAAAGTATCTACTATGGAGAAAGCTATTTCTGGGTTTAGAACCGCTGGAATATATCCATTAAATCCAGATAAATTCACTGAGGATGATTCTGCACCTGCTAATCAAATAAGACCGTTAGTAGTTGAGGCCGTTCCAAACAAAGATATTCCTGAGTTAGCATCCCAAAATGCACCTTCTACATCCGATTTCGACAGCCCCTCGACACCCAACGTTCTGCCTTCTACTTCACACACATCCCCAGGGAATTAGAGTGAAGTTGAACCATTGCAACAAGATCTTACTATATCGGGCAACTCATTTTTGAGCTTCGCTCCGATTCCAAAAAGAAAATCAAATCCGAAAACCGCTAAGAGAAAGTCTCGTGATAGACAGTGCTCCGAAATACTAACATCGACACCTATGAAAGAACAATTGGAGATAGCCCACGAGAAAAAAAAATCGAAAACAGCCAAGAAAATCTAAACTGTTAAAATAAATTGAACAGGTCAAGAAAGGATAGACAATAGTATCAAAAACAAAAAGACAGACAACAGTATCATAAACAAGAAGACAAACAACAGTATCAAAAACAAGAAGACAGACAACAGTATTAAAGACAAAAAGCTAGTAACAAGAAAGAGAAAGTTGTCGGAAACTAGTAGCGACTCTGACAGAAGCAGTTTTGTTTGCAACGACGACGAGCTAGACGATTCTGAAAATTCCGACACTGTCGAACAACGGGAAGAGACTAATGAAGAATGGGGCATTTGTAATGAGTTCGGTCGTAATAAAGAACTGTGGTATCGATGCGTCGGCTGTTCGACTTGGAATCATGCAGCATGCACCAGTGCTGACCGAGCTGATGGATATCTTTGTAATTATTGCACCATTTAGCTTTAGTTTATTTATTGTTTAGTGCACTTGGGCACTTTCATTTCAGTAAAAATGTCAATAAACATGTTATAAAGAACTCTTGATAACTAGTTTTCTTTCCGTCCATTTATTCCTGAATACATCAAGAGCAATGCGCACAATTCCCCATCCTCTGCGCTCAATTACCCCGTAGGATGGAGAATTGCGCGATTTGTATTCGATCTGGTTTTTGTAGTGGTACTTGGTTTCTACAAATAATTGACAAAATATGCTTTCACATGATGAACGTATATGGTATGTTCTTCAAATTTACAAAGTAGCGGTATCGTAGGAGCAATGGCCTAGTCTCAGGAGCACATCTTACTTAAGTGCGCACAATTCCCCCACTCTCCCTTACTTAAAATCGGTTGCCGTGATGAGGGTAGAGCATTATTGTTTTTCAATAATTCATTTAATCAAAAACTTCGGCAAGAAAAACCTCGTCACAGGGGCCTCATTTTATTCAATGGTTTTCTACGGTTAATTTTCACAAAAATTTTTCGAATCCGCGATGACGGTAGTTTAGTTGTCACGGACTCTGGGGCTATAACGATAACTTTCCGAACGAAATCAACTTACTTCCGAACAAAAACATCGTCCAGGTCCAAATTCTTTAATTTCGACTCCAGCATTGCCTTGAAGGTTGTATTGTTATCGATGGAAAAATGCGGCTGATCGTCAAAGTTTGCCATGATGGAATGCAACAAATCCGTCAGTTGCTTCATACAATCGGCCTCGTCGTCCGTGAATATCTGCAAGATCAAAATACTTTTACTTCTTCTGATATACAACTAGATTATGCGCGCCGAACCAGACAATAAATCTGTGAGTGACAAATATGATTGTTGAATTGTATACCATTTTGACCTTCGAATAGGTTGGCGCCCGTTTCAGTTGGGGGTGAGTAATTTCTTCATAGTTGCGTTAGATTTACCAATTTGGGGAAGTTGAAAATTGAGATATATTTCCCAATAGTCCGGTAGCATAAATGAGAAACATTGCTTTAAGAGGGATTTCCTATCTGCGTTATTATCATTATTATCATTGGTATTATTTTTTTTATTCCTTCTGTACCATTCCAGTCAAGTCCTAGCTTCCGAATCTCCGACCCATTCGGAAGGGTGTGCTGGTTACATAAACCAATGACCACTCCTCGCATCCGTAAGGTGAGAGAGATCACTGGGTCCGGGAATCATGCGACCGACTAGGGATTCTGCCGATTTACGACATGCCTGTGTGATCTTCCGATTTGATGGTAGGTTTTGCATCATTCCACCTAGAGCCCCTATAAACAGAACCACTATCTTCACAGAATGGTCTGGTTTCTCTTCCTCTTTTCGCAAGATATTCATCTCCGAAAACTCAATGACGTATATCGTTTTCTACTAATGGTCGAGGAGGACTACATCATGTTCGTTGGATTGTATTTGCCTGAGGGTCGGGAATGAGTAGTTCCGATAAATTCGGCACTTATCATTCATCATAACGGACTCAATATCCCCCGGCGCATATGGCAGCACTGGTGGCTCGTCGATACCGTACGTTAATGGTAATACAGCACTCGCAATGCCGCGTTATGACGATGGATCTACGCTGAGACAGCATATGCTGGGCATGCTGACAGCAAATGTACAGATATGGAAAAAATTGACCGCAATATTCGATTATCAATGTGTTTGGATGTTGAATGGTGTCTACAGTCGACCAGCACAAATATGCGCGGGGAGAATCAATTAGTGAACTGGACCACTCTTAATTTGTTCCCACTTCGAACAATTACTGTTCTAGAACTGTCAGGCCTTGAACGAATAGGCAGTGAGAAATATATTTTGGTCTCTTATGATTTGTCAGCAATGAGTGAACTTCATTTAGATATGTGCAGAGAATTCATCGAACATATATAGGGCTTGTTTGTGATGCGATTTCGTCAACTGTACCATCTAAAGAGCAGAAAAATTTAATTTATTTACCCCTTTGCAAGAGCGTGCTGCGTGTTACATAATATGTGCATGGACGATCTGATTCTCAATGAATTACACCAGAACCTAAATGAAGAAAAATTGGAAATGAAACCGATGATAATGAGTAGATATAATAAATTTTGAAAACCAAAAGGTCTTTTTAACAAAATCTCAAAATAACATTTATATAAATGGGTTTCATGTTTGAGATACAAATAAATAAATAAATACACAGTACATTTATTCCTAATAACACAATAATTCAGTCAGGTACAAAAAGTGTACACAGTTGCGCAAATTGGTCTTGTAAAAGTGGATATATCATTAAACTCTTCCATTATTCTGATTATGAAGACAGTATCCTGACAACAAAAAGTTGTGGATACAAATCTGAAGCTTTCAAATAAATGGAACAAATTGTTACCACTGATACAAAAAGGGGAAAATATTCAATAAAACAACAAAAAAGTTATAATGAACAAACTTATCCAAAGATATGAAATACTATATGGATACAAATTTAAAAAAAACTCCATCACAATAAAAATCATAAAATAAATCTATATGTGAATATGTACTCTGACTAGCATAAACTTGAATACTGTATGACTAGCAACAAGCAATAATTATTCATTACTACCAGAGTAAATTAATGCTTTTGTTTTTCTTCCAGCCTATTTTGCAATATTTAGCTTTTCCTTCTCCCTTTGTCTCTTCTGCCATAAAAAGACCAGCCTTTTCTGAAACTTCTCCGAAACTCTACGAAACGAATCACAAAACTATTTGTTGTCGACAAAATACCTTAAAATGTATAATATGCCGCCACGAGATGGAAATAAGGTACAGATCAAGCCATAAGCGCTTAGGTACCTTCTTTCAGTCTTTAGGTGGTAAAATATATAATTGATAACATCAATGTACTGTATACTCTTTGAATAAAGTTTGAAAATTGGGTTATTTTACAGTAATCCCAAGTAGCACACAGAGGTCATAATTCGGTTATACAGCCGTCTACAAAACATTTCGCAAAACTCCGTGCCTTATGTCTTGTAATATGCTCAGACGTCAGTATGTATGCCAACACGACAAAAAGGCACACTTTTATGACGTGACATTGACGTTATAAAGTAGTGGTGATGACAAGCCAATATAGTATATTAAAGTATAAGTGGATAAAAAGGGCTTTAAAACACGCGCGATTTTTCGAGCACGACGGCGCAGCCGGAGTGCTCGAAATAGAGCAAGTGTTTTTAAGACCAGTTATCCACGAATACTTTACGTTATTTTTTTTTATTGGTGCACTTTGAATTCATATATACTGGTATTATTACTACAAATAATAGAAATAAGAACTAATAATGCAAGAAGGTTGAATTCGTGATGTGACATCAGTATACCTTTCGTTGTCATAGAAATGAGAAAAACATTCATTTGCAATTTGTTACCAAAGATCAATATTTGTTGTCACCAGAGCTCAAAAATGAATTATTCTAATATCGATTTTTGAATAGTGAGGCAGAATCGCGGTTAATACCGCGAAAATCCAGTGATATATATATATATATATAAAAAAGAATATGAAAAGTTCATCAAATGGATGGAGCACATATAAATGAACGAATTGTGAGTAATATTTTGACGTTACAAGGTACTCCTGTCAGATCAATAATCAAAAATTTGTCATTTAGACTTCACGTTTCTCGATTTGTTGATGTTGTCATGGTTACCTTTAAAAAACGCGCGTTTTTTAAAGTTCGATTTAAACACGCTGAGGCGTGCTTTAAATGGGTAAAAAGGGGCACCAATAAAAAAAAAGAATTATATAAGCCAGTCGCAAAAGGATTGGATTGAATATTATGATTACGTCGTTCTGTGGTCTTAGTGTAGTCATTATATCATTATGCATGAAGGTCATACACTTTCTGATATAGTATTACAATTCGATTACCATATTAAAACATTTCATATAACATTATTATAATATATAATTCAGTCTTTCTTTCCATTTTCATAATACTCTGAGGTACCGATATTTCAGAAAAAAATATTTTATCAATTTTTCAAATTAATCGTTGAAATATGTTCACCGCATGACGAAATATACTTCATTCGCTCATATTTAGTGATTTCAAAATTTATATATCACCCAGGGTCCCACATTTTTTATTTTAAATATTTTTAATTTTTAATTTTTATTTTATTTTCAAATATGGCTACCATGATGCTGTATCAATCGAACGAAGAACATGGATGCCGTCCTACTAGTGTCGTAAAATTGTAATTACTTCTGTTTGTACTATCTTAGAATAGTCTTGAAGAAATCGCAATATCATACATAAAAGAGTTGTGACGTAGTCGCTGTGACAAGAAGTGGCAAGGTTAACGTTAACAAAGTTGCACTAACGTCGTTACGCTATCATAAATAACGTTAAACATTCATTCACCTGACACGTATTACGGAACGAATTGGCTTGGCTAATGTCAAACTAACGAACTATTTAGATTCAGAATACCAGATGACATTTGTTTATTTATCATGAGAGCAAATTATGAATTCATTAGAGATAGTCAAAACAAATACAATCCCAGGGGACGATGGACATATTAGATCTTAGGACAGATGCAATGTAAGTAGTTCAGAGATTTGGCATAACACCAGGTAGTGGTCATTTGACAGACGATTGTACCATAATCACAAACTTTAGAACTCGCAAAATATAAAATAACACTATTTTTCAGGTTCTCCATCTCTTATCAGACTGAAATTAATTCATCAACTTTGTCAACGAATGATAGTGGAGTAAAAATAGCTTAAAATGATCATTTCGGAATCCTGGAGGACTCCATGGATTTTCCTGGAACCTTCTGATATTACTTAGAAATGACTTGCAGAAAAAGTTATGAACTTATTGATTGTTTAAACAATGAAAAGACAATCTTTTTAGGCAAATTTGAAATGACTTAATGAATTTCGAGACAATTCCACCCAAATTGATGCTATAGGGTTTTTTGAGGTTGCTGAACAAGTATATGATATTTAAGAAACAATGGCATGGCCAGTCGTCAAGGTAGATTTCATGAATGATAATTTACAACTATTTTTTATTTATGTGTACATCTCGGAGAAAAACTTTTCAGGTAAAAGTTGTGGAGCCAATGAAGCTCTATCAAACGAGTTCAACAGCCGACATTTTGAAACTACTGGACCATTTTCTAAAGTAGCCGAGGTATTGATGAGAAGTATTTTTGTGCCAATTTTTTTTTTCATTCGTTGAAAAATATGGCCTCCACTAAACAAGTTTTCGTATATATACATATATATATATATATATATATATATATATATATATATATATATATATGAAAAAGGAAATTGTGGCATAATGGACAGATTATTAAATTAAAGAAAAAAAGCATCCTCAAGTGGGACTCGAACCCACAACCCTATGCTTTCCGGGCATACACTCTTACCACTGAGCTATCGAGGCTATGAGAATCGACACACACTCGTGAACACTTTAATTCCTTAATTTAATGTGAATGTTGGAATGAATCGAAAATCGGAAGTACTTATCAATGGCCGTCGAGACCCGGTACCTATTCAACCTAACATCATCGTCGAATTGACGATTTCAGTAGAAGATATCTAGGAGGATGATCTCCAACCACTGATAAGATTTAGCCACTTGAGGATGCTTTTTTTCTTTGATTTAATAATCTTCCATTATGCCACAATTTCCTTTTTCATAATTTCTCTCGGACAACAATTTCCCACTTCCGCATATATATTTGGCTAAATCTTATCAGTGGTTGGAGATCATCCTCCTAGATATCTTCTACTGAAATCGTCAATTCGACGATGATGTTGGGTTGAATAGGTACCGGGTCTCGACGGTCATGGATTTTTGATTCATTCCAACATTCACATTAAATTAAGGAATTAAAGTGTTACGAGTGTGTGTCGATTCTCATAGCCTCGATAGCTCAGTGATAAGAGTGTATGCCCGAAAAGCATAGGGTTGAGGGTTCGAGTCCCACTTGAGGATGCTTTTTTTCTTCAATTCAATAATCTGTCCATATGCCACAATTTCCTTATTCATAATTTCTCTCGGACAACAATTTTCCACTTTCACATATATATTTGGCTAAATCTTATCAGTGGTTGGAGATCATCTTCCTAGATATCTTCTACTGAAATCTTCAATTCGACGATGATGTTGGGTTGAATAGGTACCGGGTCTCGACGGCCATTGATAAGTACTTTCGATATTCGATTCATTCCAACATTCACACTAAATTATGGAATTGAAGTGTTCACGAGTGTGTGTCGATTCTCATAGCCTCGATAGCTCAGTGGTAAGAGTGTATGCCCGGAAAGCATAGGGTTGTGGGTTCGAGTCCCACTTGAGGATGCTTTTTTTCATTAATTTAATAATCTGTCCATTATGCCACAATTTCCTTTTTCATAATTTCTCTCGGACAACAATTTCCCACTTTCACATATATATATATATATATATATATATATATATATATATATATATATATATATAAATATATATATATATATAGAAGTAGATTTCTTGTGGGGATGCAGTCAGGTTAAAGGGCTTTATTTCAAGTAAACTCTTTGAAATTCGTCAAGCTTTCGGCTATGTTTATTGCCTTCCTCAGGACGACTGAAATTATTATGAATAACAATATGAAATTGTATAGTATTAAGGTACTTACTAACATGAGAATAAATAAAATTAGTACATATGAGGAACATAAAATATTTTTCGTATGACAGTGACAATTATATAATATTATAAATCAAGTTGGAAAATTTTGAATACTGAGTGATATATCATTATTTTTGTTCAATTTCAGTAAATATGTATAAATTTGACTAAGATTGTTCAAATCAGTTCTTTTATTCATTGTTTGACTATTTGAATTGATATGAACCATTTCCAAGAAAATTCTTTTGGTTACATTATTCTCAGCATCTAAAATGTGTGTATTATCATAGTCCATTCGATGGTCTTGCTGTTAACATGTTTGTAAGGATTGTTCTGAAAAATATATTGGCCAAACCTCCAGAAGTCTCAATAGTCGAATTATATCCCATAGGAGTGACTGTAAACGAAACGTTAATTCATGCGCACTTTCGGAACATGTTAATCAGCAAGACCATCGAATGGACTATGATAATACACACATTTTAGATGCTGAGAATAATGTAACCAAAAGAATTTTCTTGGAAATGGTTCATATCAATTCAAATAGTCAAACAATGAATAAAAGAACTGATTTGAACAATCTTAGTCAAATTTATACATATTTACTGAAATTGAACAAAAATAATGATATATCACTCAGTATTCAAAATTTTCCAACTTGATTTATAATATTAATAATTGTCACTGTCATACGAAAATATTTTATGTTCCTCATATGTACTAATTTTATTTATTCTCATGTTAGTAAGACCTTAATACTATCAATTCTATTGTTATTCATAATAATTTCAGTCGTCCTGAGGAAGGCAATAAACATAGCCGAAAGCTTGACGAATTTCAAAGAGTTTACTTGAAATAAAGCCCTTTAACCTGACTGCATCCCCACAAGAAATCTACTTCTATATTACCGCCAGTCACGAATACTTATCACTATATATATATATATATATATATAGGGTGTTTCATGATTGAATGCTGATCCTAAAGGGCGTTAATCCTTGGATGATTTTAAGAAAAATTCTTCATATGAACATAGGCTTTATTTCTGAGATACAGGATGTTGAAATTTAACAAAAAAAACAGTTCTTTCCCAATATCTCTGAAACCGCTTTAGCTTTTTTTCAATTTTGGTATATGAAAAGAACGCATAAAAATACATTATATCCATGATAAAGGATTTCCTAATTTTCATCAGTGGCGTCCCTGTTAGCATGTCCTTTCATATTTTTGATCGAAAAAATGATACGCCACTGTCTTTTCTCCAAATAAATATTATTTTTGTAATTGTCCTCTATCTTCTCATAAAAATGGTCTCTTGCCTTATGGGAAATCGTGGCTGCGTGCTCCTCCATCGCTGCACTTCAGAGTGGCCGCCTCCTATTTCAGTATCTTACAGTTTTAACTCCAAAGGAAAATTTCATAAACCTTTTTTATGTGAAATTTTCCATGTTTGCCAGTGGCACCATTAGTAAGTAATTTTTTTTCAATATTCAATATACAATTTGGCAACTTATTTGTTTAATAATTAATTGAGCACACACTTCACGGTTGGTACCATTTTATATATTGTTTCCAACATCATCACTAACGTACCGTAAAAATTTACCCAACTTTTTGAAGCTAACATTTAATATTACTCCACTAGTATTACGTGAGCGTCAGGTGAGCACTAAACTTACCGATCAACTGTTCTCTCGTGTTCTATCTCTCTCTGACATTCAAATATGATATTTTCGATCCAATATAAAGTACATCAAAAGATATACTTAAATTTTTATTTTAAACAAGAATTTTAAGCAGCAACTCATTTATAAAAGTGGACATTGCGTCAATTAACTAAAAAACGTAATATTTTCTTATTTGATACAATTTACACTTATATTAACAAATAAAAAAATATTTTTGTTGCGTATACTTCATTTGTGGTCGTTATATGATATATGTTGGTAAGGTTTTTTTTTGTATAAACGTTTTCGAAGTTTATTTAACAACATATTTTACGGATTTTGGAGCAAAATTTGTTTATTTTTTGGTTTTTGGTTAAATTAATTTTTTTTTATAACATAATTTTTAAAGTAAAAAAAAAATTTTTTTTTTTGGCCTAAGAATTCAAATTTGTAATTTTTTGACATTATTCAATATTTTGACCACTGTATTTTTTAAATTATAAGATTTTCGTGCATTGCCAAACCTTCTGAAGTGTCATTTTGGGAGTGAACTGTGAAAGTTTCAGATGTTCATCTTTAAAATTCAAAGAATGGCAGATATTTAATTGTTTTTATAGAAACCATCTTTGACGTAACTTCATATATGTACTATTCCCATTCATATTTTTTTACGTTTGAACTCGTTAGCTACTTTTTTCGGCTTTCATTCAAATTTTTGTTAGCTTTATTTGATCAAATATTCCGAAAGTTATAACAAATTAAGTGAAGCGCCCTCGTGGCTACGTGCTCCTGGAGCGATGCACTTCAGTGTCGCCGTCTCACATTATCGTACGTTAGAAAAAAAAAACTGCAGCTTACAGTTTTCATTTTAAAGAAAAACTTTATATACCTTTTTAATGTAAAATTTTCCATTTTTTCGAATGGAATCAGTTAAAAAAAATATAATAATACAGGGTGATTGCATAACTTTTTTGAGCGTACTTCTAGCACATTTTCAAGTGAAAAAATCAATTCATCCATCATATCTTCGTAAAAAAGCTACCCTTGTTACAGGTCGCTATGAGCAACCGTTTTCTAGATATTTGGATATTTCAAATCGAATTATTACCATTATTTTGCATTTTCACAAGAATGCTTAGGAAATGAATTAGACGTTCGAATAAGATAGAATTTTTGTTTTTTTGTAGGGGGCGCCACCTATTCTATTTATTTTCACTCGTTTGAAATAGTTATTTTTGTAACAAGGGTGCAAAATCTGTATTTGTTTTAATAACATTTGCAAAAAATATCAACATTTTATTTTAAGGAATTTTGAATAAGTAGAATGAAATAAAATAAAGGAAAGTAAACTGTGTTAAAATAAATTGTTCAAAGTTTCCACCTTCAGCGAAGATACAGGCATTCAGTCTTCTAGTCGAATCTCGTACCCGCTCAAAAGTTATTGGTGTGTTTCTTATGGTTTCACAGGTGTCTTTTATTCGGTTTCTTAGATCTTCCTCGTTCACTACTGGAGTTTTATAAACCAGTGACTTCATATGTCCCCAAAAACAATAATCTAGCGGGTTTATATCTAGGGACCTTGATGCCCACGCCTGGTTAGGTTCTTCTACACCCCTACCGATCCATCGATTTGGATAGACAGTGTTAAGGAATTCCCTGGCTACAACGATAAAATGGGCCGGAGCCCCATCGTGCATAAACCACATGCGGATACGAATTTCTAATGGTATACATTCTGAAGTAGTCCAGACAATTCATTTTCTAAAAAGTCTCTGTAAGTTGCGCCATTCAGTCGGAACGGAAGAAAGAAAGGACCTATCAAGTAATTATCAATTATTGCCGCCCATACATTTACAGAAAATTGATACTGATAATGTCTTTCACTGACTGCGTGCGGATTTTCCAGAACCCAAACATGGTTGTTATGAAAGTTTGGGATAGCATTTCGGGAGAAGTTTGCCTCGTCCGTGAAGAGTACATATAATAATAATAATAATAATAATAATGAATTTATTCAGTATTTAGTATAAGTACAATACAGTATTGGCGACAATTTGAACAGTCTGAACAAATTCAGTTAACCCACAAAGGAGAACCTGTGCGTGGGTATTTCTGATATATTCACAATATCCACATTGTATAATATAATATAAAATGTAGAATGATTTTGACAACTAGAATATATAATGTGTAGAAATTTGAAAATATAATGTTACGAGTATAAGAATGTGTGTATTTTTTTTATAGGTTTGAAAGTATTAAAATGTGAAATATTAGAATGTGAAGTGTTGAAATATGAAATGTATGAAAATATATATATACAATAAACTTACATCTAATTATCTTTACAGAATTGTTTAATAGTTATTGTAATTCTAATTATTTTTCAAGTCAATCATGTTCAGTATTTCAATCCGCGGTTTGTTCATAAGCCATGCCTTTAGTTTTTACTTGAGCAGGGATGTGGAATTGAGTGTTTTCAGCTGTCTCGGTAATGAATTATAAATTTTAGGTGCAAGATATATGTGGCTCCTTTGCCCTATTGTCTTCAACATACGAGGGACCTTCAAGGCATTTTCTTTATGTCTGGTTGAGTAGTTGTGCTCGACATATTTAACTTTGGCTAAATTCCTCTTTTGATGTGTCAAAAGAGCTGAAACTAATATTTGATGGGTATCCATTACTCCTGCATTCCTGTACAGTTCATCACTCGAATATCTGAAGTCCTTTCTCATAATTATTTTCAGGATCCATTTTTGTATTGTGATCAGATGCCTCATATGAAAATTTGTTGCCCCACCCCATGCTACGATTCCATAGTGGAAATGGGTTTGTATCAAAGCATAATACTAATTTTCAAATGTTTTGTATCAAAGAATTTTTTTAGGTATCGAAATTTTGCTAAATAATATCTCATTTTTTTTATTATGTTATTCTTATGAACATTCCATTTCAGATTACTGTCTAGGTGAACTCCCAAAAATTTTACTGTTTTGTCGCATCCTATTTGCAGCACCTCACCTTGATGGTAGAATTAATTTTTTTATATATATTCGTAACTCGTGAAGGGTAAAAATACTGTCTTTTTCAGATTTATAGTGAGTAATTCACTACTAAAGAACTCCAGCACCAGAGGAAATTATTCCATAATTTTTTGTTTCAGATCGGACCATTTTTGTCCCTGAAGATGACAGTATCGTCTGCAAAACTACTTATTTTCCCCGCTATAAGTCAAATAATGCGTTGATATAAATCAAAAATAGGATAGGTCCAAGGACGGTTCCTTGTGGCACTCCATAACATATATTTTTCTTATCGCTTATTTCATTTTCAATTTTCACACATTGCTTCCGCCCTTCTAGATAGCTTTCCATAAGTTGATAAGCTATTCCTCTGAAGCCAATGTTTTCCAACGTGTTCAGCAGATCTGGGTGGCTGACGGTATCGAAGGCCTTTGCGAGATCGACAAAGATACATATTGCAGGTTCTTCGGAGTCTATGGCGGCATATATCTTTGCTGTTAAGTCTGCAATTGCATCTTGTGTCGATCTCCCTTCCATAAAACCATACTGTTTGTCGGATATAATATTGAATTTTTTTAGAAAATTAATGATCCTTGACTTGATTAGTTTCTCTAGTATTTTACTGAGTGTTGAAAGAAGGGAAATTGGCCAGTAATTTGAAACCTCCAACCTATCTCCGGACTTGGGGAGAGGTTTAATAACAGCAACTTTGGTTAGTTTTGGAAAAGTTCCGTTTTGAATTACCCTATTAGCGATATACGTTATTGGTTGTACAAGTTGGGTGGCACACTTTTTTATGGTGTCTGCCGTAATATTATCAAGTCCTGGTGCTTTGTTTGATTTCAATTCGTTTATTACCCTCATGACTTCGTCTTCTCCCACTTCCGAGAGGTAGATAGAATGATCAATTCTTTTTGCTCGATGTTTTTTGTCGTCTTTTTTATTTTCTCTGCGAGTTTAGCCCCAATGTTAGTGAAATAATCATTAAATTTTTCGGCGATTAGAGAATTATCCTGAATAGTGATTCCTCCATCTTTTAGGGTAATTGTGGTTTCAGATTCTTTGTTTCCTTGTATTTTTTTAAGCACTGCACATATCTTGAAAATTGAGGATTTCCATCCAATTTTCTCAAAAATCACTGACACATAATAATGCGTTGGGGAAAGTCTCGTGGCAAAAGAGCTTGTACCCTTTGAATATGGTATGGATAAAATTGTTGATCGTGGATAATTCTCAAAACTGTAGACTGGGTAGAATTGAGAACTTCAGCAATTATTCTTCTCGAGAGCGTTCAAATCAGCTTCTTCCAATTCTGGGGTTCGGACTGCTCGTGGTCTTCCAATAATATCAGTTGCCCTCTTGAAGCTACCTGTTTCTGCCAAACGACGGTGGGTGGAGACTGGTAAATGTGGGAGCTGAAGGTAGTACTCGATTAGGAAATCGCTCCTGGTAAATACGTCTAAACGAAATGCATATATAATAATTTTTTTCAAAATTAGTGTTTTAAAACTTACAGAAACTTCATCAAAACAACAAAACTGTACCATAATATGTAATTACCAAAACTACCAACTTAAACGTCAAATTCATTTCCTAAGCATTCTTGTGAAAAATGCAAAATAATGGTAATAACTTCAACACGCATCGATTATCAAATAATCGACTTGAAATTTTCAAGTCCAAATATCTAGAAAACGGTTGCTGATAGCGACTTGTAACAAGGATAGCTTTTTTACGTAGATATGATAGAGGAATTGATTTTTTCACTGAGAAATGTGCTAGAAGTACGCTAAAAAAAAGTTATGATGCTTCAAAAAAGAAAAAGACGTGTAGGTAGCGCCCTCTACGAGTAAGAGCAATACATCAGGTTCGAATTTGACAACTCAAAAAACCTGTCAATACCAATTTTCATTCACTTAAGGTCAGTATTTCGAAAGTTATTTGAAAAAAACGAACATAAAAATAAAACTTTAACACCCTGTATCTCGGAAACGAAGCGTTTCCGGGCATATATTCATCTGTGAAATTCATATTAGAATATTGTGAGGAATCACCTCCTGAAGTTTGTCAAAGTACTTTTGAATCACCCTGTATACAATGTAATTTTGCAACCTATTTTTCAAATAAAAAATTAATTGGAACTTTTCATATGTTGCTCCTAACATCATCTTCAATGTACAATAAAAAGTTACCGTAGTCCCCTAACTTTCAGAAGCTAAAATCTAATATTACTCCACCATAAGCATCTTGTGGACATATTTAATGATCTATTCTGCTTGTTTTATGCAAGCGTTTGCGAGCTCATCCAGTATTGAAACGACCGTTTGGTAGGTAGAGAGGGGGAAAACATGAGTGGACACGATTTGCTATGCTACGGCAAATCTTCACCAGTGTCTTGGCATGCAGCGTTTGAAAGGTTAGGTTTGTTTAATTAATAAATAGGTAGTGCAGTTATTTATTCAACTTTGCAATAGTTTACTCGTTACCTTGCCAAAATGTCCAGTGGTAAGTACTATTCAGTAGCGGAAATAGAAATAGGAGTATTAGGAAAGTTATAGGAGTGTAAGTTCTCTACGTCTCGTGAATCGCCTATACCAAATAATTTGGCACACCTATGGAATTTCTATTAATAGCCATAGTTAGACAATGGTTCGGGTATCTTCGATACAAATTGGTTGTTAGGTGAGGGGGGAGGCCAAAGTGGTCGTTTCAATACTGGATGAGCTCTACAAACCAAAATGATGTGTTAATACTTACATTTTTATACGATTATCCGCATGACAGTTTTTAAATTAATTGATTCAACTGAAAACTAACGATGATAGTTAAGCGTACAAAACCGAATGTTTACATGTCACAGCTGGCTGGTGAATACTTGCGCTGCCAGTTCTCATGCACGTTAAAAGGTATATTAACAAACATGGCATGAGTGTTCATTGATAAGGATTGGCGGAAATAGTTTGCTCTCTGTGTAGGTTGGGTGCAATGTTCGGCTCTATACTATATTCAGTCTGGCTCGAAGCTGATTTCAACAGAGTAAAGTGATCAACTGAAAACTTACCATCGCTCGAAACAGTCCAGGATTTTCCCAATGCATTTCCAAATAATTCTGCCTCCACTTTAATACTTCTCTGAAGAAATCTCCCAATTTATCCATTTGGAGTTGTTCGAATCGTTCATCCACTGAAATTGAAATGGATTTGAAAAATACCAAATAATATTCGGTGCAAATGAAAAAAAACGTGAAATTACATTGCTTCATGATTTTCTTCAACATCTCTCGGTTTCTCTCAAATTATATGGGGTTTTGAATAGAGATAAAATTCGATGACATCTTAATCCTACTATGAAATAGATACGATGAATTTCGCATTACACGAAAGGCGATATTTTAGAGAAAAATCTTCAACGCAGAAATGAGTTATAGAATATCAATCAAGGTATTCTTCATTGGCAGGGAAATTCTTATACAGTGTGGTCATTTAAGTGTGTGCAACACATGGGAATTTTTTAAAATTAATTGCACAACCAAAATGCAAATATTTCCGAAAGTTTGTGCATGTGCGTTAATCATAAAAGTATCGTATTGGTCTTCTATGAGGGAGTGAACTTTCTATAATAGACCAGTGACGTAACACGACACACGATAAGAATATAAATTGTGAATTTTTACACAATTCTCAGACTTTCTCAAACTTGTGAATGAGCACATTGTAATCGAAAGTGGATTACTTCATCGAATCCTATAGTATCTTCGAACCATCACTGCCTAATACAAACTTCCATATTCTGTACCCATGTTTTCCTATCGAAACTTGTGAATTCTCAGTAATTCTGAGTCATATGAGAGCTTGTTGGAGTCGCATAAAATTAGATAAGGAGTACCTGATCCAAACCTTCGAATCCTGAACATTTTTTGTCCACTCGATACGCAATAAGATTATATTTGTTAATTTCTCATAGGTTCTCAAGCTTGCGACTGTGCATGGAATATCGTTGTAATTGAAATTGGAATACCTCATCGAATCTTATAGTCTTTTCGAACCACCAATGCCTTAACAAACTCTCATACTCTGTATCCTTGTTTTCTTATCGACACTTTTGTGAATTTTGAGTGATTTTGAATCATATAAAATCTAATAGGAATCGCATAAAATTCGATGAAGAATTCCTGATCCAAACCATCGAATCCTGAACCCACTGTCTCCTCAAAATACACAATAAGATTATCGTTGTGAATTTTCACACATTTCTCATACTTTCACAAGCTTGTGAATGAGCATAATAATATCGTTGTAATTGAAAGTGGAATACCTCATCGAATCTTATAATCTCCTCAAACAACCACTGCCTGATACAAACTCATATACCATATATTCGGGTATGCTTATAAATTACATCTACTTATAGATCCTCATGTTTAGTACTTAAGTACACCTTAATCTATGAATTTTTGTTGAAACATCGTTATGTTCAACTCAAATATGAATGATAAAAAAAGAAGGTTTTATTCAACTTCATGGAACTTTTTGAATTGAAGCAATATAATAAAATCACCAATAAAAATAATCGCCTCTTAGATTTAGTCTTAATGAAAACGGAATGCGATATTGAGAGAAACATCGACCCTCTTGTGAGCGAGGATAGCTATCATCCAGCCCTACAATTCGAGATCAGAACCTCACATACGCATGTCATAAATTTCCCCCATTCTAATGACATATCAAGAAATTATAATTTTAGAAAATCCAATTTTCTGCTAGTGTACCAACTAGTAGCCAGCATGGACTGGACTAATATACTAGAGCAAACTAACGTAAATCTTGCATGTCAAAATCTCAATAAACAGTGCATTTTTGATCAAAGTGTTCCCCTAAAAATGAATCGAACCCGTAGATACCCGCCCTGGTTTACTACGCTCATTATAAAAACGATTCGGAAGGAAGAGCAATCTCATAAAAACTATCGAAAATTTCAAACACAATTTCATCTCCAACAATTCAAATCATTAAGAACACAGGTAAAAACTCAAATAAATGAAGCATACCAGAACTTTGTCAGTGAAGCTGAGAATAAAATATGCGAAGATCCGACTGCCTTCTGGAGTTTCATTCAGAATGAAAAAGACAACTCGAGAATACCAGG
This sequence comes from Gonioctena quinquepunctata, assembly GCA_018342105.1. NCBI lineage: Eukaryota > Metazoa > Arthropoda > Insecta > Coleoptera > Chrysomelidae > Gonioctena > Gonioctena quinquepunctata. Next base: position 292,927 of record JAFIRS010001142.1, read on the forward strand.
AGTCATGAAGGACGATCACAATGTTCACACTGAACCGCAAAAAATAGTCGACGCCTTTGCAAACTATTTTAAGAGTGTCTACCTTATATCTGACGAGTCTCTAACTAGTGCACTCGAAAACACTCCTTATCACTTTCAATGTATCAATATCAAACAAGTGACCAATATGGATATCATAGAAGCCGCAAAAAAAATTAAAAACAAACTAATTATCGGCCCCGATCAAATACCAAGCTTTTTAGTTAAAGATTGCATCATCCGATAAGACCTGGTTTAACAGAAACTGCTCTAGAGCTGTGGCTTCCAAACAGGCAGCATACCATCGATGGCTGAAAAATCCGGGCCCTGAGACCAGAGCAGCATATGTCGAGGCTAGAGGCATATGCAAAGAGACAATAGAATGCTCAAAAGATGCCCACAATGCCAAAATAAGATCAAAACTTGCTGAATGTCCTAACGGATCCCGTCCATTTTGGTCTTTCGCCAAAGCTGTGGGAAGAAACTTCACTTCCAGCTCATTTCCTCCTCTAACCAAAGAAGATGGAACACTAGCAACGACTGCCCAGGAAAAAGCCAATATCTTTGCGCACCTATTTGCTGGAAATTCCACTCTGGATTCATCGGGAAAACAAACAACCCCCGAACATTACACCTATTGACAGTCACATGCCCGAGATCACCTTTCGCCAATGTACTATCAGAAAGATTTTGCTGGGTCTCAACACCAACAAAGCCTGTGGATCTGACGGAATCCTGCCGATTGTTCTCAAGAAATGTGCCCCCGAACTAACACCTGTTCTTTGCAAGTTGTTCAACCACTCTTACAATTTGGGGGTATTTCCGTCCAATTGGAAAATTGCAAGAGTACAGCCAATCCCTAAAAAAGGCAAAAAGGCCCTACCTAGCAACTACAGACCTATCGCACTGCTATCTATTATTTCAAAGGTCATGGAAAAAGCCATCAACATCGAGCTCATGAAATATCTGGAAGACTCAGGAATTGTCAAAGATAGGCAATATGGCTTCCGCCATCAGAGATCAACTGGTGACCTGCTCGCTTACGTCTCACATATATGGCAGCTATCTATTGAAAAGTATGGAGAAACTTTAGCTGTGGCATTAGATATCTCCAAGGCGTTCGATCGAGTTTGGCACCAGGGACTCCTCGCCAAGCTTCCGTCTTATGGCTTGCCCCCTCAGCTGTGTTCTCTGCTTGCTAGTTTTCTCTCAAACAGGTCTCTTCATGTAGTGGTCGATGGAGTTTCATCTGACACTCTACTCATAAATGCTGGTGTTCCGCAAGGATCTATTCTCGCACCAACACTATTTCTACTTCACATCAACGACCTGTTGAAAGCAACTTCATGTCCAGTAGACAGCTTTGCCGATGATAGTACCCTCCATACCGCTTTCTCTTCCAGGGCCCCTATATCAGCCCGTGAAACCAGAAATGAACGAGGAAGAAATGTTAATAATATAAATATGGACTTAGCAACAATTCTCGAGTGGGGATCTAATAACTTGGTAGAAATCAATGCAAACAAAACACAAGCATGTCTTTTCTCTAGAAAAGCCGATCTCACTGTGCCTAACATAACTTTGTCAGGAGTAGCCATACCACTGAAGTCATCCATTTCGATGCTTGGTATTACTATCAGCAATAACCTTTCCTGGGAAAATCACGTGAGGTCCATTGCCAAAAGTGCATCCCAAAACTTGGTTTTTTGTTTCGTGCCAAGAGCTATTTCACCCCCACTCAGCTGCTTATGATCTATAAGGCACAGATTCGACCTGTCCTGGAATACTGTTCCCATATTTGGAGCGCGGCACCTAAACATATCCTGAGGCTATTGGATTCTGTCCAAAAAAGGGCAATTCGTCTCGTCGGTGATGTCTCGCTTACAAACTCGCTCACTTGTCTGGAACACCGTAGAAAAGTTGGCGATTTGTCTCTATTTTATAGATATTTTCATGGGCGATGCTCTTCTGAAATATCAACAATCGTTCCTGCTTTGGCAGTCTCTTCGAGATTAACCCGTCAAGTTCAGTCATCACACCCCTTCGTGGTCACTTTGGAGACCTGCAGAACATCACTTTCCAAAGACTCGTTCACCCAACGAACAGCGAGGCTTTGGAACTCATTGCCTAGGGAGGTGTTTCCCGAGGCATACAACCTCCAGAAATTTAAGAAGAACACCAACTCCTACCTTCTTTCCCTTGGTTCCCACGATGTTCTCTGAACATTACAGGATATCCCTTTTCGTGAGAACCAGAACATAAAAAAAAAAAAAAAAAAAAAAATTCAACCCTCTACTGACTCCATTACGCCATATCTACAACTTGATATTGAGGACTTCTACATTTCCGGAAGTTTGGAAAATAGCCCGAGTCTGTCCAATTTTTAAAAAGGGAGGTAGAACTTTAGTAAAAAACTATAGGCAAATCTCCGTGCTAAGTAATGTCTCTAAAGTATTTGAAACAATCATATATTACTTCCTCTATGACTCAATCAAAAATGTTTTATCAGATGATCAACACGGATTTGTAGAAAAAAAGTCTTGCGTTACCAACTTAGCGTGCCTATCGCAATGTGTTACCGACGCTCTGGATAGAAAACTACAAATCGATGTTATTTACACTGATTTTCAAAAAGCCTTTGACCAAATTGACTTTCACATTCTTCTACGTCGATTAAAGGCATTTGGTTTTTCTACGAATTTAATAAACTTTTTTACATTTTATTTATTTGGTAGGAAACAATACGTAGAATACGAAAGCTTCCAGTCCCCTTTGTATACCCCCAGTTCCGGTGTTCCCCAGGGTTCAAACTTGGGACCACTTTTATTCCTATTATTTATTGATGATTTGGCAAAAAAAATTAACTGCTCAAAACTTCTATATGCTGACGACCTAAAGTTATTCAGAGTTGTCAAAGACCAAACAGACTGCAGGAATTTACAAGAGGATGTAGACCCAGTATTCGATTGGTGCCTCCACAATCATCTACAACTGAATATTTCAAAATGTTTCATTGTGTCATTTTCTAGGAAAAACGAGATGATAGAGTTTCCCTATCAAATAGATGGCAATATCATCAACAGAGTCACGGAGATAAAAGATCTTGGGATTAAGTTTGATTGTGAATTCACATTTTCTCTGCAAATCGATGAAGTTGTATCATCAGCCAATAGGATGATGGGATTTGTTATGAGAAGTACTAGGGAGTTTCGCAATGTAAGGCCAATTCTCACATTGTTCTATGCGTATGTGAGGTCCAACCTTGAATATGGGGCATTGATATGGTATTCCATATATAACTCTGAAATTAAATCTGTGGAAGCTGTTCGAAGAAAGTTCTTGAAATTCCTGCTATTTAAACAAACAGGGACGTATCCCCAAAGAGGGATCGATAACTCATTCCTTTTGAACCGCTTCGACGTAATTTCTTCAAACACTCGTCGTCTTTTTGTGACAATATCATTCCTTCACAAATTACTTCACAACAATATTTCGTGCGCCTCACTTTTACAAAAAATTAACTTCCATATTCCTCGGCTGAATTCTAGAAGTGAGACTACCTTTTACTGTGAAAATATTCGAACAAATGTTTTGCGTAGGGCACCCGTGTCATTAATGTGTTCTAATTATAATTTTATCTGTGATTCATGTGACATCAATGTGAGCACTCTCAAACATATGATGGAATGTATTATCAATAGATCTTGAGCTTTTTATTTCTTATTATCATTGAACTGTCGAGTAATTTTTCGTTACTTCTTCAGCAGTAGCTTGCCTTCATTCTATAGCTTATTAATCATTTATTTACATACACGCATGTACATTTATTTAATTCATTCATTTGGGCGTTCATGCATTCGTATATACCTATGTGTGTATGTATGTGTGTGTGTATCTATATGCATATGTATATGTGTGTATATACATTTTTTTTCTCTCTTTTCTGTAATTCGTTATGTTAAATATTACCTCCTAAGCATTTCCTGTAATTGGGTGTACACCTGTTGGGAATAAAGAGCTATCTATCTGTCTATCTATCTATTATGAGGCCTTTTTCCTGTAAGTTCTTAGCTATCTAGTTCTTCAGTAAGGAGACCATCTGAAGATTAACTCATTCGTCATCTTGAATTTTGAAAATTTATAATCTCCGACCCCGAAAACCCCAACATACCATTTTTGAAGAGAATCGGGCAATAAACACAGAGATTATCGGCCATCTTGGAGCCGCCATTTCGATCTTATAAATTTTGAAGAAAAATTCATAATCTTCGACCCTGAAAACCCTCACATACTAATTTTGAATCGAATCGGACCATAATCACAAAGCTTGTCCGCCATCTTGGCCCTCTTTTTTAATGAATTCAAAAATTGTCAAATGTCCCAATCACCCATAATATGTTGTTTTCTCTAACAAAAATTTAGTAATGCAATGTCACCGGAATCATAAACACCTGCAAAATTCCAGCTCAATCAGATGTTGCCAAGTGCTCCAAAAATGGATTACAAATTTTGAACAGGAAAGAATGACATACGAACGAAGCAAGTTGAATAAAAGCTTGTAAAAAGACAAGTGGTAAAATAACATATCAAAAAGTAGTAACTTTTATAAAAAAACATGATTTTTTATAAAAAAATTATGATTTTTTTCAACCCTCCAATGTCGGAAACTTGGATTTTTTATCGGAGTCTGAAACTAAATAACATATACCAAATGCATTTCTACCCCACCTTTTGTGGGGCAGAGGCCTTTTTTATTCCCTATTGACTGTAAGGGGTAAAAACTTCTGATATTTCAGGATAATTCTCACCTACCTGTCATATACACCGTATCTTGCTCTCCCGTTTCTACGAGATCTAACTTACTAGCACTCAGCACGCTCAAGATGGGAGTTGCAGCAAGTGCCGGTGGGGCGTTTTTTACAATGCAACTCTCACTAATGCTTTTTTGAGATTGTTGCGGTCTTTCGGAATCAAACTTGTCCATGCTCGGAATCCAATTGAAGGACACCCTTTTTGATCCTAATTTGTCCCCCTGCAATTGAAGACGGTGTTGGTCAAAGATAAAAATCAACAGTTATCTGTAGGAATTACAATTTGATAAAATAGAGATGTTTTCTAGCAAGCAAGCGTGAAGGTGCAGTAATTCAAAGTTTCAAATTTCGCCGAGGAAATTTTACCAGTCCCAGCCCCACCGAAACTCAAATATAGCTTGTAAAACATCATCCAAAATCACTCAAAAATTTAACACAAATATATTTCACGCTAACGCTCAATGTTTGAAAAATAAGTTGGATGATTTTGAAATATTTCTCCATCAACAGGATTTTGACGTGGTTTGTATAACTGAACACTGGTTTCAAAACAATGACTTAGAATATATTTCTGTACCAAATTATAAACTTATTTCACATTTTTCGAGATTTTGCCATATACATGGTGGCTCTGCCATATTTGCAAAAACGACATCTTTTCTGAGGAAGTACCAATATTGAAATATTTTACTGATGAATGTCACATAGAGATATGTGTAGACTCTGAAATGGAAATTTTAACGTTTTTGAAAAATGTCTAACATCAGCCTCAAACTACTCTTTCACCAAATGTAAATATGTTATTTCAGCAGGTGACCTCAATATCCATTTAGAAAAACCACACTCTCCCGATACAAAAATCCTGAAGGATTTATTGGACTCGTTGCAATTGAACATTACATCTAGTAAACCAACTCGCGTTTTCACGAAAGTCAGTGGAATAACTTCAAGTAGTAGGTACCATAGACTACATGGTGACAAATATCCCGTCTGAAAACTATTAATGTTCGGTTGTTGACCCAAATTTGGGTGACCATAGGGGTCACATCCTCACAATAAATTATAGCTGTGAAAAGCCGACACACATCATTGATACTCCTCAACTTAAAATTCGTGACATGAGACAAGAAAATTAAAACTTTTCATTTAAACAAAACTGACTGGTCAAATCTCTTCTCAATAACAGATGTAAATGAGGCATTCAAAGAATTCATTTCGACAATGGAATGGTGTCTCGATGTGAGCTGCCCAATGAAAATTCAAAAAATTCTCTTGTCTCGTGTAATACAAAAAAGTGGTTCACAAACGAAGTCGCCACAGTCCAAAATCGTCTCAGGGAACTCCATTGGTGCATAATGATTTCAAACTCACTTGATTTAAAAATGAAATATCTGGAAGAGAGAAAAATCTTCGAATCAGAAATCAGAAAAGGTGAACAATACAACTACAAAAACAGAATTCAAATAAAGTGAAATAGTCTTGGAAGATGATCAACGAAAATTTGGGTGGGAAGCAACAACAACAAGATCATAAATGACAGTAACGAGATTTGCAATTCTTTTGCAACTCACTTTTCAACTATCTGTAGAGTCAAACTGATTGAACATTTTGGGCAGAATGTCTCCCTGCCATGCACAACTGGAATCCTTTTACAAAACTCCATTTTCATCCCTCATATTACGCAACACGATGTTTTAGTACCTACTACTCAGCTCAAAAAAAACAAAAACTGCTGAGGTGTTGATGAACTATCACCAAAACTTCTGAAACATGTGAAGGATAATATAGCTTCCCCACTTTCTCATTTATTCGAAATTTCTTTACAAAATGGTGTTTTTCCAAATCCATTGAAAATGGCTCTTGTGTACCCATTACACAAAAAAGGAAATACTATGGATATAGACAACAATCGCCAAATATCTTTAGTATCCGAAATCTCGAAACTACTTGAGAAATCAGTTAGTAATACAATATCCGAATTCGCTGAAAAATATAATATAATAACAGTGAGCCAACATGGTTTCAGAAAAGAGAAATCGGTTGAAACAGCAACTTACCAATTATTCGAATATGTATACCAAGAAATCGACAAAGGTAATTATGTTATTTCTCTGATGTTCGATTTTTTGAAACTGTCAAATCCGTCATTTTTCTGCGACACCACTGTTCTATATACCGTGCGGTCCATAGGTATGGAATAAATTCATTTTTAGCGTTATTATGTATTTGTTAAAAAAAAAGAAACAAGTTGATTCCTATTGTCACTTTGCCAATTTACAGTATGAATATATTACCCCTTTCTTGCACCCCCTATGAATTATGAGCACCCCCTCAAAAAATTTGAATGAGAAGGCGTGTCGTGTGGCACCTTGTTCGGAAGTAATTTTCATTCTCTGTTCAGCAATATTGAGTTTTTCAAATTTTGTGCGATCATATCTGAGAAAATTTATTTTGAAAATGTAAAAATTTTTGTCTTTACGTAGAATGGAGGAAATAATGTCACATAATGCTCAGGAAGTATTTCTCAATTTATTTTACAATTAAGTTGAATGTTCAAAATGACCACCATTCACTTCTCGACAATAAGCAAGTCGATTTTGGAATTCTCGTGCAACATTCTGTAGGACCTCAGGGATTATGTTGTTAATTTCTTCCGTTATCCTAACTTTTAAATCTGCAATGTTGTCTGGTCTATTGAAATATACTTTTGATTTTAAATAACCCCATAGGGAAAAATCAGGTGTTTTCTTATCTAGTTTGCTAAACACCAGGAAAAAGTCGTTCAAGATACCAAAAAATCATTCACAAAACACACATAAATAATGTAATGTCAATCTAGTAGACTACTGTTATTTTGATATTTATAAGTTGCTGACACACGTCAGTGTAACGAAAAATTTGTGTGTGTGTATTTGATTTAACTATGGCTCATTTTGTGGTGCCCCATAATTACAGAAAAATGTTCATTCCTATCAAGCACCACGATATTCCCTAATATGAATGTTATAGCCAGAGAGTTCAATAGGATTAGATTCAAGCGGGACTGAAAACTGATATGGTATATGCTCGTTGAAAATATGTCGTTATCCGAAAACAATGAAAGGCAGTTAAGATAACTCGTCCATCCGCGGATCACCATAATCTATCAAAATTGAAGATCATAACCTCCAATATTGTTGACAGCTCCCATAATTACATCAAGCCATGAAATATCAAAAAACCTTGTTTATGGAATTATAACAACAGAAAAACGCTATAAATTTATAGATGATGACAGCCCATTAAAGATAACTCAATAACAATAGAGATAAACTTCGTCGTATTTATTCATTCGTGTAAGACCAAAACAAGATCATTAATTATTAAGAAAATTAATTATTATGACAAGGGGGAAAATAATTATGATATCATGAGTGTTGCCCGCGGCTGGCACAGTCATCACGTGACTGGGGAACGGGTTATAAAACGGCGAGATTTTTCGGATCAAAATTAATCAGGGTTCAACAGTGAGCCAAAGAACATGTACTTCCCAAAATAAGGTTACAATTCATTCGGTCACAACATAGTAAAAAACAATGAGAAGAGTACGAATATAGTCGTCAAGTAGTGAACTTAAGAAACCATTAAGAATAATTAGATTCAGATCAAGTTAAACCGAGCAAATGGTCGCTCAAAGTGAAGGCACGAATAAACCAGTGTTTCTCCAAAAGTAACCTTATGTTTATCAACGCTACAAGAACGTGAAAAGTCAACGAAAAACTTCAAATCGATAGTTCATGATCTCATAGAAAACTATATCCATACCCGCTATACTAATATACAGTGCGAGTAAAATTAAAATAACAATTTCTGCGGTATTAATCGAAATAATAATAAAATTAAAACTGATTGTCGTTTGAAAACCTACTCAAGTAAATAAGTTTGAAACCTGGTAAGTCCTATGTATTTTTCTGTATTTATGTGTGGGCAAAAGTTTTTCTATAATACGAATGTGTCTTCAACTGTATCTCCATAATTTTCATGTTAACAAAGATTTCAAAAGATAATTATTCACAATCGTTTGTGGCAATTGATGTCAAGATTGTTTTTAGTAAATCTATTTCGATTTTGTAGCCTAATGTAAAATTAACTACCAGTAAACTACATTCTATTTGTTTTCCTGAATATTGTCTCACATTATCCGTTTATAAGATGAAATATTTTGTCGACTTTTATTGAATATATATGTCTATTCTCGACATTTTCTGAGTGCATTATTATTTATTTATTATTATTTTTCAAATCTTTCTGAAATCTGGTACGTACTTCCTGGACAAACAACTCACGCTCAAGCACAGAGACATGAAATATTTCCAGTAGGCCGCTCCTAGAACATAATTTTGGTTCGACCATCCTCAGATAGTCGATGCTCTCGATGCTTATTTTCGCAATCTAACGAAAAGTCTGGTTTTTACAGGTATGTTGTGTTAATTCGTAACACCCCGTATAGTTCGGGCATATCAATTTATCCAAAACTCAAAGATAGACATCTTAATTAAGATTGGATGCGATAATAAAACAAGAATTCAAAAGGAAGTTTGTGAAATGTTTAATAATAAATACCCCGATCAACACGCCCCACAGTCCACAGTTAGCAGAATGGAAACACAATTTCGTGAAACTGGACATGTAAAAACTATTTGAAAACCAAGTCGAAATGTTAAATTGGATGAGTAAAAAAAGTTAGAACAGTACATCTAACTTTTTGAGGAAAATTCGCATATGACAAGTAGACAACTTGCCGCCGACAATGATGTAAGTAAATCATAGAGCTTTATATAAAGAAAAATACCATTTTTATAAAGATCAGTTGCTTCAGGAGTTGAATGAGGATGATCCTGATAGAAGACAACAATTCTGTGAACTGATGATGGGCAGAATGGAAGGAGATTTGCAGTTCATAAACAAAATTGTTTTTTCTGATGAAGCTACTTTTCATTTAAATGGAACGGTTAATAGACAAAAATGTAGATATTGGAGCAGAGAAAATCATCATTGGATATGTGAGGCTCACACACAATATCCTGAAAAAATGAACGTTTGGGCTGGTATCATTAACAACAGAATTATTGGCCCTTATTTTTTTGAAGGCACAGATAATGGTGAGGTTTATCTAGATTTTTTTATGAATTTTTTACAGCCAACTTTATAGGACTTTTTCCTGATGTTAATGATCCAAATGTCAATTTGGTACCAACTAGACGGAGCTCCACCACATTAAAAACGTTTTGTTAGAGATTATTTGCACGAAGTTTTTCCCAATAGGTGGTTTTGAAGACGTGGAATGATTGAAAGGCCGCCTAGATCCCCCTATTTGACTCCTCCCGATTACTTCTTATTGGGTTATTCAAAATCAAAAGTAAACCAGACAATATTGCAGATTTGAAAGTTAGGATAACGGAAGAAATTGACAACATAACCCCTAAGGTCCTACAAAATGTTGTACGAGAATTCCAAAATCGACTTGCTTATTGTCAAGAAGTGAATAGTGGTCATTTTGAACATTTAATTTAAATGTAAAATGAATTCAAAAATACTTCCTAAACATTATGTGACAACATTATTTCCTTCATTCTACGTAAAATATAAAAATTTTACATTTTCAAAATAAATTTTCTCAGTAATGATTGCACCAAATTCGAAAAACTTAGTTTTGCTGAACAGAGAATGAAAGTCCCTTTGGAACAAGTTGCCACACGACCCCCCTTCTCATTTAAAATGTTTGAGGGGATGCTTATAATTCAGAGGGGGTGCAAGAGGGGGGTAATATTTTCAAACTGCAAATTGTCAAATTGACAATAGAAATCGACGTGTCCCAGGTTTTTTCAAACAAATACATTATAACGCTAAAAATGAATTTATTCCATACCTATGGACCGCACTGTACATTATTAGTTATTCTTTCGACAAAGAAAATGCTGTTTTTCAAACAGATAAAAATGAATATGAAGAAAATAAGGACTCGTAAAGGGTAAGTCCAAACTATCCTCTAATTCTGGTTTTTATTTTACTTCAAAATTATGTTTGTAAGTATAGGTTTTCTCCATTTTGTAACATTCTCATAATTATAATTGAACCCTTCTACATCTTGTACGTCTGCTGAAGATAGGGATTACAATCCCTGAAACGCATACAGAATTCCACTTTGAGCAAAATTGTCTTTTTTCGACAAATTAAAATACATATTGCCAACGATTCTATTACGATTGGAGGACGAAGTTGAGAATATCGCTAAAATTACTGTAAACAACTGAAAAATATAATTACCAATGATCCAATTTCATGGAAGGAAACGCTATTAGTTTTACTTTCTTTCGCGCTAGCAGTTGTTGGTTTCGACTTCAGAATGCCAGTGTATGATTTCATCGATAAGGACCTGGAATTGAAACGATATGTTATTGAATTTTTTCGAATTTTTCAACATTTCTTGAATTAAATTTCAAACTTTTGCTGCCACAAAAGTGCAAAAACAAACCCTTTCGGTAACCATTACTTCCAATTCATTATATTGTATATGATTAATACTTTCAATACATACAAAGTTCAGAAATCTAATTCGAGCAATTCAAGGGCAATAAATGAGATACAAACATGTTTAAATTCATGCACCTCAAGTCTCAATCCCGAGTATGAGGACAACTGACAACAAATTTTGGAAATATAACGAACTATTCCTAGGGAAATTTAACAGAATGGAAACGTCTTATTTTATTTTTGTTTTGGTGATTTCAGAAACCTTGTCCTCAAGTGTTTTGAAGAGTACCTAACTAATAGATCACAAGCAACCAAAGTGGGTAAATCGCTCTCTAATGAAGTTCTCAATAACATAGGTGTACCCCAAGGTAGCGTACTAGGACCTCTACTTTTTATAATATATCTAAATGATATAAATTACATACAGGGCCACGATTTCCTCAACTTATTTGCAGACGACACTATGGTTGCTTGTTACGGCGGTGACCTTATTGAAACAGTGGGGCGTTTGAACCAAGTCCTGACAAAGTTTGAGGCATATCTAGAGGTGAATAAACTGAAACTGAATACGAAAAAAACTAAGGCAATGATCATCAGTAATAAATACAAACTAAAATTAGTGGATTATCAATCCCTCAGACTCCAAATGGAGGATGACAAAATTGAATGGGTATCTGAATTCAAATACCTAGGATTTATGCTTGATGAATCGTTAACTCTCAACAAGCATTGTGATTACATATGCAAAAAGATATCAAAAAAACTATTTTTCTTCTCTAGGATATCATCCGAAGTCTCAATATTTTCAAAAATTACCATATATAGAACCATCATTCAGCCCCATTTCGAGTATTGCTCAACCCTGTTATATCTATTAGATGTGAACAATATGCAAAAGTTACAGAAACTTCAAAATCGGGGTATGAGAATTATTTTGAGGTGTAACAGGTATACTCCGATTCAATATATGCTTAACACTCTTGGTTGGTATGATGTAACGAAAAGATATTTCTATTTAACTATGGTATTCATTTTCAAAATTACCAAAAACTTATTACCAAAATACTTCGATTGCTTCATCACTTATAATAATCAAATCCATGAGCACAATACAAGGACAACTGATCAATTTCACATATCTAGAACAAGAACAAAAAATTCAATGAACTCGCTATTTTTCAAGGGATTGGACGATTTCAATCAACTTCCCAAACCAATGAAGAACTCAGCCACGTTACATTCTTTTAAAAACCAGCTAAAAAGCCATGTTATGTCACTCAACTCATGAATCAACATATTGTAGTTTTATTTCGATGCAGATTTGATATTCAATGTCTTTAAGATATACTTTTTTTAACTTCTTTTAACTGCCTGTAATGTGTTTTAATGTGTTCAAATGTCTCAAGATGTGGTCAAAAATGTGTTCAACTGTGATGTCATGTCATGTAATCAACTGTACTTTGTGTATTTATTTTATTTTTATTTTTTAATGTTGTTTTTTAATTCAAATTAGTATAATCTGAACAACCATTGTATTTATATTAGGAATTCCTATTTCAATAAAGATTTCAATGGGCGCAGGAGAGACAAATTATTATAACTTCAGGATCTTCTCCTTTTGAGTTGTCATTCAACGATGACGTTTGGCATCAATTTTTGACAGCGAGCCTGGTTCCATTGCACAACAGAGGTGGATAAATGTTACGCAAAACTGAATGCGATGAACGATGCGCGAATGCATAGAAGATGAACACAAACATTAATTTATATTTATATATATATATAAATATATATATATATATATATATATATACATATATATATATATATATACAAGGTGTAATCTAACCTCTTGCATACCCGTGGATGATAAGTGTATATAGCCATTTTATAACGAATTACAGTGGTCAAAAATCTGTTTTTTTAAAACATGTTTTGTTCTTTGTAAAATTCGACAAAATTTTGGATAGCGCCACCCGCCTAATTTCAGGTGACCTACTTAGAGGAAAACTTTGGCAATTGCCGAATGGAATACATTGCGAGCTGCCTGAGATATATATTCAATTTTGAGGTGAAGAAAACATCTAACCTTGTTATATCCAAACTGGTAATAAATTCAAAACTAGTTGACTTCATACTCTGCTTTGAGGCACTTATCATAATTATCGCAGTCACTTGTGAGAAACAAACGAGACAAACAGTATTGAAAAGGTGAACATTCGCAATTGAATATTGTTTTGAAAAATAATATCACGACCAAGATTCTCGCATGCACGGTTTACAAAGCTGTTCACCAACGAAAGTTTGTTAGATTCTACTAGTGTTTTCTGATTGGTGATCCTAATTAGCAACCAATCAGAAAGCAGTACTGATGTGCAGGAGAATTAATTTGAACATGATTGTCTTTGTCTTTTGCTGGCTCTCAAAACTAAACACCGAGCTGTTCCATGCGTATTTTGAAGACAATAAGATGAATCACTCGTCGCATTAGTTGTTAATTAAAATCTTAAGATCTTTCATCAACCAGCCAATCAGAGAACCTAGTAGAATCTAACAAATTTTCGTTCGTAGACAGCTTTGTAAACCGTGCATGCGAGAGTCTTGCTTGGCAACAGTGTTCAGTTCACGTGTTCTGAATGTCTGAATCACTGCAATGGTCGAGATATAATTTTTCAAAACAATATTCAATTGCGAACGTTTGTTTCCCTTTCAAATACTGTTTGTGTTGTTTGTTTCTCACAAGTGACTGGGATAATTATGTTGAGTGCCTCAAAGTAGAGTATGAACTCAACTAGTTCTGACTTCATCACCAGTTTGGATATAACAAGGTTAGTTGTTTTCTTCTCTTCGAAATTTAATATCTAGCTCAGGCAGCCTGCAATGTGTTTATTTACCACACAATCAGATAAACATTCTACCTTATTCAAATGTAGAGTTAAACGTTTATTTCCTTCCGAAATTGCTGAAGTTTTCCTCTGAAATTATGTGGGAGGCGCTACCCAAAATTTTGACAAATTTTACAAAAAACATAACATGTTTTAAAAAATGTTTTCTTAGATTTTCAACAACTGTAATTCGTTATCAAATCAAATTATACACTCGTCATTCACCGGTGTGCAAGAGGTTAGATTACACCCTGTATATATATATATATATATATATATATATATATATATATATATATATCAGAAAAGCAGATGTTGAAAAGGAAATTCTATTCTCGTAGTCATAATTTCACAAAATTCCTGTCGCCAATCAAAATCATCTTCATTCAATTGGTGTACCAAATGTATTTTGTAGGGGTGGAATTTATGATGTTTCAGGATTTAGCGGACACTGGTTCTACTGATATTGGTAACACTAGCCAATTCCCTTGTGCTCAATGTTGGGTCTGCATGAACTTGTCCTAAAAGTGCAACTTCAACAGCTTCATTTCCAAACGGAAATTCACGTTCTGGGTCTCGTTTCTTGTTGGCTACTGATCCAGTTTGACGAAATTTTGCCTTCTAGAACGTATTTTCTAGAAACAAGTTTATCTGGATGCGTTTTATTGAACAAATTAGCTGTACGGCTACCGCACTCACAAATAATTGTTATTATTTCAACTCTTTCCGCGATCGTATACACCATTATTGCGGAAAGATATTCAGCAGCTTTAGTCAAGTAATTCACTCTAATGTCGTCCAATCAGAGATCAGTTTGACACTGATAGACGTCCACAATTGCGATTTGGCGAAAAAATTATCTCATACATGTTTTTGTTGTACTCGCATCTGAGTCAAATTCGAGAAAACGTCTTTTTATCGATTCTTAAGAACCTTCGAATGTTTTCGATCAAGTAAATGAGGATGAAATAAAAATTTGAAACGAAATTGCATGTTATTTGTTGGTAAACAGTTAATTCCTTGACAATGATAATTATCTTCAAACAGTTGCATTGTTAGATGTTATTTTTATTAATTGACTGAATAAAAAGTTATTTCCCACCTTCAAGTTCCTATATCTCGAATCGATAGAATTAGTTCATTTTTGTTGTTTGATATTGAGAAGTAAACTACCTTTCAAAAGAGGTATCACTTGCCATATGTTGCCATTTAAAAATTTAGGGGTGGCTGTCACAGCTCCGTGGGATGGAATGTATTTCGGGTGAATTTTATCGCGAACGATGTCCCCCTCGAAAATGTAGTTGACATGTCCGAGCGTTTTTATATAATTCGGTTCTGCCGACCTACAGAGCCGCTGTTTCGTTTTCAATAACCCACTCTGTATATATATATATATATATATATATATATATATATATATATATATATATATATATAAATTCAGAAATAACGACTGAAAATTGGTATGAACAGTGGGGAATAACGGGGATCTTCAGTCAGCACAAGTGTTGAACTATGAAAAACTCTTTAATACGTTGGACCGAGCTTTCGTTTCAATTTTGAAACTTCTTCAGGGTCCTAGAATATGTAAATTACATTATTGAGAAAAAAAATACCTATAATGAAGGAAGTAATTTGAATGGTTGATTAATGAACATTAACTTTATAAAAAAACGTAAAATATGTAAATATTTGTCGGAATGGTGTTATATCTTTGACGTTTCGAGTGACATTGAGTACTTCCTTCATTTTAAGTATTTTTTTCTCAATAATGTAATTTACATATTTTAGGACCCTGAAGAAGTTTCAAAATTGAAACGAAAGCTCGGTCCAACGTATTAAAGAGTTTTTCATAGTTCAACACTTGTGCTGCTGACTGAAGATCCCCGTTATTCCCCACTGTTTATATATATATATATATATATATATATATATATATATATATATATATATATATATATATATATATATATATATATATATATATATATATATATATATATATATATATATATATATATATGAAAGAGAGTAATATCGAGGTGACTGTAAAAAAACAAAATGGAAGGAATTTAATGGACATAGCCTTCAGAGAAAAGTGCTAACCGTAGACACGTGTTTCGGGCTCTCGGCCCTCATCAGTACGGTGGAGAAGTGCAAGGATGAACAACACTTGGTAGAAAACGACAAATCAACGGAGTCAACAAACAGAAGCCAGCCGCTCATTTGTGATTTCGGTCAGCAGACCCTGAATTCCGTTGATTTGTCGTTTTCTACCAAGTGTTGTTCATCCTTGCACTTCTCCACCGTACTGATGAGGGCCGAGAGCCCGAAACACGTGTCTACGGTTAGCACTTTTCTCTGAGGGCTATGTCCATTAAATTCCTTCCATTTTATTTTAACAGTCCCCGATATTACTCTCTTTCATATTTATATTCCTGGACTCGGATATCACGCAGGTAGCTATAGCTGCCTCCGTGGTGACGTTGGTTGTTTCCCTGCAATTCAGGGTCTGCTGACCGAAATCACAAATGAGCGGCTGGCTTCTGTTTGTTGACTCCGTTGATTTGTCGTTTTCTACCAAGTGTTGTTCATCCTTGCACTTCTCCACCGTACTGATGAGGGCCGAGAGCCCGAAACACGTGCCTACGGTTAGCACTTTTCTCTGAGGGCTATGTCCATTGAATTCCTTCCATTATATATATATATATATATATATTATATATATATATATATTATATATATGTTTATGTTATGAAAAACCAGTTATATAATTTAAAAGGAAAAAAGGAAACAATTCCATAAAAAACCCACAAAAAGAATAATTACTTAATAGCTATTAGTTCAAGAGATACTGTTTTTACATATTTTTGAAATTCTATTTCCTTTATGAAGCCTATGTATAATATTAATAGATAAAAATATCCAAATACAATCAATTTCATACACTGTTATAATGATTATAACCCATAATTGTTCAAAAGACAACAAAAAAGTCTAGATTTACAAAATCATCCTGAAAAAAATGTGATCAACAAAATTATAAGCTTGAAACATACAGTATATGAAATTGTATCTAACCAAAAATAGCCAATGGGAGAACAACAAACTTCTTGATGACAATATCCAATCAGGGAGCAGTATGGTCAGATGTAAGATTTGAAATTGTGAGAAAATAAGAACGGTAAAGTGTCAGAGACAATTATCATTGAATATTGTACATAGTTAGTAAGAAAAGAAAAATATTTCAATTTATAAGTTTTGACAAATAACCCCAAAGAGTGATACAGTGACAACAAAGTGCGCGAATTTGAAAATTCAAATGATATGGAAACAGGAGAAATGGTATCCAGGTGATAAAAAAACAAAGCCACGAAGAGATTGAAGAAAATTTGAGAAAGAACGCCACGTTCGGGTTTGAGGAAAAGAAAAATACAATAATTTCATCAATATAAGCATTAAACGACATTACCTTTTTATATACTCCATATAAAAATATTCCAAAGCTGATTTCTGGATTTGTATGGTTCCTTTTTGGTATTGGGAAGCCTGAGAGCAGTGGATTGAAAGGGGATTCAAATTCTTGGTGTGTATTGAAACAGCAACAGTTGCAGCGTCAAGTATAAACTTTTCTAGTGCACATCACAAACTGAATAACCTCACAAATAACTCGTATCATATCAGAAGAACTCTATTTCATTTTGATATTGAACTATTAAAGACATTTTCACACTTCAAAGTAAAAGTGAGGTTGTGTATAATTTATTCGTCACCGTTTCTCATGATTGTCTTTGAAAATTTGTAGTTTGATCATAGAATAAGTTATCTATCGTAGGCCAGGTTAAATATAAGTATTCCTGAATAAAGGAAATTATTGTTTTTCGATACTTTCTCGTTTATTTTCCACAATTATCAACAATCTCACTTATAAGCACTGAATAGAAATTGACATCAAGCAGTGGCTCAATTGCCTGAACCGGCTACCTGAGACAAGAGGCGTACCAACTGAGTTTAGTCGTGGTAAGAAAAGTGATAATAATTGGCAGCAACGTGACGAGAGAACAGTGACGTTAGCTAGCAATTATTATTACATTGCAAAATATTATACAGGGCACAAACAATTATCTATCTCATATCATATCAATTT
Source organism: Gonioctena quinquepunctata (assembly GCA_018342105.1). Classification (NCBI taxonomy): domain Eukaryota; kingdom Metazoa; phylum Arthropoda; class Insecta; order Coleoptera; family Chrysomelidae; genus Gonioctena; species Gonioctena quinquepunctata. Next base: position 311,301 of record JAFIRS010001142.1, read on the forward strand.
ATATTACAATTTATTTCCAAAATGGGACAAAATAAACAATAATTGATTTACAATTCATCATAATATTACAATATATATATATATATATATATATATATATATATATATATATATATATATATATGTGTGTGTGTGCAAAAAACCAAGCAAAACAAAGAACGCGATGTGCATGAGAAGTAATTTGAACATTCTCGTCCCTCTGCAAAATAGACAATAGAGACGCGCGGTAACCCTTTGCGTCGCAAACTCCATATAGAGGTCATTAGGCAGGTTGTGAATCAATAATAAAATACATTATTTTAAAATTATATATATATATATATATATACATTTGACAAACTCACCTATCCTTATTTTCCTCAACATCGATTTTATGAGATGCTAAAGATCCTGGGCTCTCACTGCGCTCGTAAATACTATGTGCTTCCTCAAATTGTTCGACATGTGATAGCCTAGCAGCAACTCTTGTGGAAATAGATTCCAAACTCTCATCGTTCATTTCGAATGTGTCATCTGCAAAACTTGTGGCTAAACTTTCGATTCCATTGTCACCCTTCCTCGAGAAGTTCCTCACACAAACCGGGCATTTTTTTATTTTCGATTCTTTCATGCCTCTAAAAAGATGAGATTTTGATCAGGGTCACAGAAACAAATGAATACTGGGAGCCCAGCCATTTTTTTCCGGTGATTTTTTTCTGTATATCTAAATTCAAGAATTTCAGTTTTTTAGATTTACCACAACATTATCCAAATATCGTCTATTGTATGCATGTGCTATTGTGGTAAAGGGCAGTTTGAAACTTGACTATTGAAAATCAAATAAAATAGCTATAGCACATACGAAGGCATAGAAGAGCCACATTCATTATTTTTTATAATTCCGACTTAGTATCCTTGATTAACTAATTCCGACTCTCGAAATTAGATAATTGCGACTTAGCAATTCGGGACTTCGACTCAACATCTCGAAATTAACTGACTCCGACTCAGTGAAATTCATCAAAATGCAGGGTCCACAGTCAATGGTGGGTTACACGTTTACGGTAAACGGGACATTTTATTTTATTGGGTAATTAGTGCTGCTCTATCGATCTAAAATTTTTTCAGCGCTGTGGCGTTGCCGCTTGTCTTGACAATTAGCAACAAAACGACAGCTTCTTTGAATTTTTGAGTAAGCTGGTGAATGCGTGACGAGAGCGTTACGAAAAGTGTGATCGGGCGAGGCGAACGGTCTCGACAAAAGTGAGTGCGTATCTCATACTAGTTTCTGGCGTCGTAGCGTCATATGCAGCGTTCCTTTTTCCTTGTCTATTTTCTCCCTCTACTAATACGCGGCATTCTACTCTCGACATTGGGGCGCGTTTGATTCTCTGACCTTTTCTTGTCTCTCTCTCTCTTTCTCCTTGTTACTCTTCCGTATTTCGGCCTCGCGTTTCTACAATTCACTTCAGCAAATTTTTAAAATAGGATAGCATAAAATTTAACTAATACGTAAATAATAAAATACTTATTAATTATAGAGGTTCACCATTACAAATAATTGGCGACATCGTGATTGAACATGACAATAATCAAATGGAAGTTGATGATGAAAATACCACTATAGATCATGTACAAAAACCGAGACAAATTATTGGAGTTAGGTAAATTAATTTTTATTTTATTTTTATAATCATTCATGACTCTAATAATAATTTACTAAATTTATTAAACTAAAGTGAAGAAATTATAGGTTATTAAAAAATTAATATATGTATATACATGTATATATTATACATATTTACATATATAAACATATATATATATATATATATATATATATATATATATATTTATATACATACATATAGATGGAGCTGAAGAAGTTTTACTCCAGTCGTGTAATCTAAAGCACACTCGTTTTTGTTACTCAAACTTTCCTAGAAACCATTTGGTCTGTTTGGGAAGGACACTTGTGTAAAGTCGCACCAGAAATCTAAGAAGGTCGTAGATCAATATTAGCCGACGACCCTCATTACTACATATTGTTCGAAATATAGATAAGCAATGAAAGTGTGTGTCCCTTAGAAGATTCCCAGGTCCGGATTGAAATATCTCATGAAATAATTAGGCATTTTAATAATAGTGGCCTCTCCATTATTTTTGGCTTTTGTTGACAGTTTTGTATTTAAATTTATTTGATAATGAAAAATCTCGTAAGGTTGATTTAGAACCCTTGGTAAGGATATGTTTGAGTATGTGTAAATAATAAAATTTACTCACCTGGCCACCAGACTTTCAGTACTAATGGGCTATTAACGAGATTATAGCGATATTGGTCTATTTACGGTTACAAAATAAATTACCCACCTGATTTGGAAAACAAGACAGTTTTGAGAACTGACCGCTTTCCAATTTCAGAAATAAAAGGGGGAAAGTTAAGCAACATTTAGTCATTACCTACCTAATATTCCGTTGTGTCAGTTGTGTCTATTTCAAAGTGTCTATTCGATTTTTGTGTCCTGAAGAATATGGCGTCCATGGGCTCATCTTGAAACTAGTACTTCAACTGGTGGTCGTAGTACCACTAGTCGACAAATGTTACACCCTCATGGGAAACAAATTATATTGAATGTTTATACCTCCCTTCTGGAACGTGGATCAAGCTGTGCAAGAAAGTGTTTCTTTAACAAAAACACCGTATTCCACAGTGTTTAAAATAGTAAGTAACCCTATTTTAAAAAGAAAGAAACGAAAAGACTCTGGTGGTTCAAGGAAACTAGATGGCTGGGATGATATGATTCGAAGAACAATATATGCCTTGTATAAAGAGAAAATTGTGCATACATTAGATATTTTAATGCAACGGCTTAAAAAGAATGAAACTGGTATCCAGTGTTGCAAAGAGACTTTGAGGAAGTCTCTTTTACAAAAAGGATTTAAATTTGAAAAACTCACTAGTAGCAGAAAAATCTTAATGGAATCTGTGCGCCTTGAGAAATGGAGATTGGAACATTCATTGGCAATAAACGAATTTAGAGAATATTGTAGAACAGTAGTGTATTTGGATGAAACTTGGTTCGATACACACGATATTCCAAACAAAAGTTGGGTAGACTCATCTGACTTGTGCCAAACTAATGCGCCGTCTAATGAAGGAAAACCAATTACGATAATTCACGCAGGTACCGAAAATTATTTTATGCCAAATGCATTGTCTTTATCGGCAAAGAATATTAAGGACTCTTTAGTCGATTATCATGATGATACTACAGCCGAATTATTTGAAGACTGGTTCCAAAATAAACTCATACCAAATATTCCACCCAACAGTATTATCGTCACACAGTCGAAGACTAGATAAAGCACCATATTCAAATGACACCAAAGCCACTATGCAAGAATATATGTCAAATAATGATATGTACTATGAGGAAAAGTACACAAAAAACAGTTACTAGAAGTTTCACGCAGATATCCGATAAAAAGAAATATTTTTGTGAATCATTGGATGAAAGCTTGGGACATACGGTGCTCAGACTTCGTCCTCATCACTGTATGTTTAATCCAATTGAACATATATGGCATCAGCTTCAGCAGTTCGAAGAAATAATACTTCTCCAACCTTAAGTACAACTGTGGTAGCTCTTATTCAAACAGAAACTGCAAACATTCCTGATAGCAGCTGGGCCAAGTGTGTTTCCCATATTCAAAAGGTGGAAAAGTCATATATGGATATAGAAAAAATTCCCAAAGAAGAGTTTATTATCAATTTGGATGTCGACAGTGAAAGTGAAACTGATCTTTGTGAGTAATTTTGTTTATAATGTAACGAACCTAGGCTGGACCTGTCGCCTCATTCGTTGCCATCGACAACGATGATGTCATCCCCGGAGATATTCGAGAACAATCCAGTCGCGCCGCCGCGGATAACAACGGTCAATATTGGAAACAACTGGAACATGCTGGTATCCAACCGCCAGAATTGGAAAGGTCGAGAATTCTGTAACGGAGATAAATAGGCAGCACTCAAGAGGGCAGACCAGTCTCAGTCTCAGCGAGCCGATAGCATCGAGCGATACAGTGGCGTAGTTAGTAATATAAATTAGTTGTAAATTTAAGTGTGAAATAAATTAGTAAAACCAAGTTAAGTTTATTTACGTTACAATTGGTGTCGGAAGCGAGATTTTGAAAATAAACAAGTGATCGTGGAGTGGATAGTCAGAAAAAATAAATTGATAGACCTTTTTTACGCCCAAAATAGACAGTGACCCGGTTTTCGCGAAGTGGACAATTGTGCGTGGGAATATAAACTGATACACTGTTCGCGTGAAACAGACAATAGACTGGTGGCCCGTAGAAAATAATTCGCGAAGTGAATTTTCAACAAACTGATAAACTTTTCGTGTGAAACAGACTGATACCTCGTCAAAGATAAAATGTGTTCAAGAAAAGTGCGCCTTGCGGACTTGAAAGTAGCGGAATTGAAACAGGAATTGGAGGAAAGGGGACTGGAAACAACGGGTGAAAACCAGGTACTCCAGGAAAGATTTGCAGAAGGACTTATACAAGAAGGTGAGGAACTCCGGATTGAAGCTGAGCCCTGAGAAATGTCATCTGTTCCAAAAAGAAGTACGATACCTCGGCCACGTTGTCTCTGGGAAAGGAGTAGCAGTGGATGACCAGAAGATCAAAGCTGTTAAGGATTGGCCCATCCCAAAAGACATTCATCAACTTCGAAGTTTCCTTGGTTTATGCACATACTATCGCCGATATGTGCTGGGATTCGCCAACATCGCTAAACCACTGACCAGGCTCCCGGAAGGCCAAACAAAGTTCCAGTGGTCCGATGAATGTCAAGACTCATTCAGGAAGCTGAAAGGAGCTTTGATCAACGCACCTATACTGAGCTATCCCCTACCCAAAGGGAAATTCATTTTGGATACGGACGCCAGCAACGTGGGACTTGGAGCTGTCCAATCTCAGATCCAGGAGGGACAGGAGAAGGTCATTGGTTATTTCAGCAAGACGCTTAGCAAACCAGAGCGCAATTACTGTGTCACCAGGCGAGAGCTGTTAGCTGTTGTCAAGGGAGTGGAGCACTTCTACAAGTACGTGTATGGAAGAAGATTCCTGTTGAGAACTGACCATGCAGCTCTCAAATGGCTCTTACAGTTCAAAAATCCTGAGGGTCAAGTAGCACGTTGTATCGAGAGACTCCAAGAATTCGATTTCGAAATCGAACATCGAGCCGGAACTAGCCATAAGAATGCAGATGCCTTGTCGCGAAGACCATGTCCAGACGATTCCTCACATTGCCGACGAGCAGAAGAGGAAGAAGCAACACTCTGTAGAACCACGGCAATGGATGACAACTGGAATGACAGCAAGATCCAGAAAGACCAAGAGAAAGACCCCGACCTTGGCTTAGTCGTCAGCTGGAAGAAGGGCAATCGAAGACCATCATGGCAGGAAGTCGCAGGTCACTCGCCGGCTGTTAAGTCCTATTGGGCACAATGGAACTCTCCTATTCTGGACAATGGGATCCTGAAACGTGTGTTGGAGGCCGAGATTGGTGGGGAAGACAGACGCCAAATAATTGTTCCCAGGAACAGAAGGGAGGAAGTGCTGCGGGAAATCCATGATGGAGTCGCTGGAGGACATCTGGGAGTGACGAAGACCCTGCAGAAAGTGGGGCAACGGTTTTATTGGGCCAATTGTCAAGCTGACGTCCAGGACTGGTGCAGAAAGTGCGCTGTATGCGCTGATAGCAATGGACCTCGAATACGACCCAAGGCCCCGATGCGTCAGTACAACGTAGGCAGCCCGTTCGAGAGAATCGCCATTGACATCGCCGGCCCGTTTCCCGTATCCGACCACGGGAAAAAATACATCCTTGTGGCAATGGACTACTTCAGTAAGTGGGCGGAATCCCATGCCCTGCCCAACCAGGAAGCCATCACCGTCGCCGACGTCTTGGTGAAAGAGTGGATATGTCGATTCGGTATTCCAATAGAGCTGCACTCGGATCAAGGCAGAAATTTCGAATCCAACCTGTTTCAAGAAATATGTCTACTGCTGAACATCCGCAAGACAAGAACCACGGCCCTACATCCGCAGTCCGATGGAATGGTGGAACGGATGAACAGGACGATCAACCGCCACTTGTCCAAGGTTGTCTCTGACCATCAAAGAGACTGGGACCAGTATCTTCATTTGTTCCTGATGGCCTATCGATCCGCAGTACACGAGTCAACCGGTCAAAATCCTGCTAGTATTATAATGGGCCGAGAACTGCGACTGCCTTGTGACTTGAAGTTTGGGATACCGCCAGGAAAAGACACTGCGGGAGAGGACTACGTCAGCAAACTTCGGCAGAGAATGGACGACATCCACGAACGAGTCCGGTTGAACATCCAGAGTGCCAGCGATAAAATGAAGAAGACCTATGACATCAAGGCCGACGCTGGAGGATTTAAGGTTGATGACCTGGTTTGGCTGTACAACCCCAAACGTCGTCGTGGACTATCACCAAAGTTGCGGAACTCGTGGGAAGGCCCGTATAAAATCGTGAAAAGGATAAACGACCTTGTGTACCGAATCCGGAAGCCACCCCGAGGGAAACCAAGGGTCGTTCATTTCAACAGGTTGGCCCTTCACGCTGGAAACCATGACCAAGTTCGCACCCTCAGGCCACCGGAGGATGATATGACGTTCGAGAAGTTTATGTCCTTGTATTCAAACGGGCAGAAGGTTCTACATGAGGTTACTAGAGAGGAGTCACGAGACCTTTTCGAGGTGCCTGCTGACTACGCACTAGCGCACTGTGTGGCAGAGGATCTTCGAATGTCCAGGGGCATACCCGTAGAGTTCTCCAAGAAATTTGGTCAACTCCAAACACTGCGGGAGCAGAATCCAGAAGGTGGTGGGGTGCTACAGTTGAAGAAAGGCCAGAGAAACATCTACTACCTAGTTACCAAGAGGCATTCCCAAAATAAACCGTCCTATGAAGATGTCTGGAAGAGTCTCACCAAACTATGAGATACTATGGTGGACCAGAATCTGGTGGATCTAGCAATTCCAAAATTGTCCTGTGGTATTGATGGGTTGGACTGAAGAGTCATAAGAAGTATGCTGGAGGCGATATTCAGATCCAGCGGCGTCAAGATTTTGGTTTGCTGTAACCCTCTTCCACGACCGATCATGAAGACCGTGGAGTGTTACTTCCATCGAACTTCACGGAACTTCATCCGTTGCCATCGACAACGATGATGTCATCCCCGGAGATATTCGAGAACAATCCAGTCGCGCCGCCGCGGATAACAACGGTCAATATTGGAAACAACTGGAACATGCTGGTTTCCAACCGCCAGAATTGGAAAGGTCGAGAATTCTGTAACGGAGATAAATAGGCAGCACTCAAGAGGGCAGACCAGTCTCAGTCTCAGCGAGCCGATAGCATCGAGCGATACAGTGGCGTAGTTAGTAATATAAATTAGTTGTAAATTTAAGTGTGAAATAAATTAGTAGAACCAAGTTAAGTTTATTTACGTTACAATTGGTGTCGGAAGCGAGATTTTGAAAATAAACAAGTGATCGTGGAGTGGATAGTCAGAAAAAATAAATTGATAGACCTTTTTTACGCCCAAAATAGACAGTGACCCGGTTTTCGCGAAGTGGACAATTGTGCGTGGGAATATAAACTGATACACTGTTCGCGTGAAACAGACAATAGACTGGTGGCCCGTAGAAAATAATTCGCGAAGTGAATTTTTAACAAACTGATAAACTTTTTTACGCCCAAAATCATTGACGGATAGATGGACATGTGAACAAAAATGGCTGGTGGCCCGTGGAAAATAATTCGCGAAGTGAATTTTTAACAAACTGATAAACTTTTCGTGTGAAACAGACTGATACCTCGTCAAAGACAAAATGTGTTCAAGAAAAGTGCGCCTTGCGGACTTGAAAGTAGCGGAATTGAAACAGGACTTGGAGGAAAGGGAACTGGAAACAACGGGTAAAAACCAGGTACTCCAGGAGAGACTTGCAGAAGGACTTATACAAGAAGGTGAGGAACTCCGGATTGAAGCTGAGCCCTAAGAAATGCCATCTGTTCCAAAAATAAGTACGATACCTCGGCCACGTTGTCTCTAGGGAAGGAGTAGCAGTGGATGACCAGAAGATCAAAGCTGTAAATTTAAGTGTGAAATAAATTAGTAAAACCAAGTTAAGTTTATTTACTTTACAATACATACCTTTTATCGAGAAACTGAACTTTTTATGAAGTATAAAGTTTGATATTTTACATTAATCAGGTATATCATATATATATATATATATATATATATATATATATATATATATATAATTATATATATATATATATATATATATATATATTATATATATTATGTATAAATAAACAATTCTCAATTATATTCAAGCGACTTTTCTTAATAATTATCTTAACCCAATATCATTATACCCACTATAAAACAAAATTTAATGGCTAGGGCAGGTACAACTCTGCGTAGAATCCACCGCCTGCTGATAACTCAAGTGGTTGGTGATTTACGACCTTCTTAGACATCTGGTGCGACCATACTATACGTGAAGCTCACCTCTACCTTTTCGTTCCATATCTTTGATTGAATGGCAAAAATAGCTGTCAAAAATGATGTGAATATCCGTTGCGCTTATCAAAACTCATTGTGCAATTGTTTGTGGGAGCGACGCGCCACACAAATGCATAAAATGAAAGACATATATTTGATCGATATCGACTGAATAAAATAAATTCCCACACCCCTGTCATCGTCGCTTAGCCACTAACTCTTCCTTGAAAAACCACACAATAGTCAGGAGTCATTTCGAACCGATGCACCTCATTTCATTCACCCTTTCTAGAATCCCAAAAGAAGGAATCAAAGAAAGTACGATTGTTTCATTAAACAATTGTTTTTACACATTCACTCTATCTTTTCGTTCCCAAGCTCTGATTGATAGGAAAAAAAACTGTAAAAAATTTGACCCACTTCTAGTTGCCCACGTAGTATAAAGTGCTCTTTGAATTTTCAAAATACTTTGGGATAAAACTTGTGAAAAATATCACAATTGTGTTATTTGTGAAGATTGATCACCTGTTTTCAAAACTAGAAGAGAAATTGGGTTCTAGAATTTTCATTTTAGTGAATTAAAGTGAATAAAAGCAGAATATTGTGCAGTGACATTTTGTCAGGATGACACTGTCAATTAACTGTAATTTGTGGTGATCTAACTATATCAATGAAGAAAACTAAGATAAATTTTAGAATCTTAAAAAAACCAAGGAGAAGGTTGAAAACACCAGCACTCTAATGGAGTTAAATGAGGGAGATGGAAGTGAAGTGATTCAAGTTGACTACAATAAATCTATTAGTAATAAATATTGCTGTGAAAATTCAGACCTGAAAAATAAATATGAAAAACTGAAAAATGAAAATTCGTATCTACTAAATTTACTTGAATCAAAAGAAATGTTGCTGACTGAAAATAACACAGTGTTTTAAATGTCACCGATACAACCACTCATCAAAAAACTGTAAAAACGCGATAGTCTGTGCTCGATGTGGAGGAATACATGAAGAAAAAAACTGTGAGGAAATCAAAATGAAATGTTTAAACTGTGAATTTTCGAATATGACATACAAAACGAATCATTATATTGAACATGCAGCAACCAATGAAAAATGTCCAATAAGAACTTTCTATTATACCAAATACATATCCCAGATTGATTATGACTCATAGAACATTATCAATATCATATATGAACATAAGAAGTTTAAGATATAAATTAATGGATATAGAATTATATATGAAAAAAGAAGAAATTGATATCTTAACATTATCTGAAACATGGTTATACCCTGATGAAATTCCATTCATGAAAATTCAAGACTACTCAGAAATCCACGAATGCAGAAAGATCAAGCGCAGCGGGGGAGTCTCCATATTTTTGAAAGAAAACTTGGAATTCAACATTCTTGAAAAGAAAATCTTGGGAAATTGTGAATTTATTATTCTCGAAATAATATCTCTATGTCCAAAACCAAAAATTGGCATAATCTATCGACCACCTTATACAAATACATTAGAATTCTTCAAAATTATCAATAATATTAGTGGAAGATATAAAAATCTCATTTTATTAGGCGATATGAATTCAAATTTATTAGAAAAAAATTATTTGATAGATGAATACAAAAGTATCTACATGACAAATGGTTACAAACTATCAAATGTAATTGATGAACATCATTATACAAGACAAAACCACAACAATACAAAAACAATCATAGATCATGCTGTGACTAACTTTCAATTAAACAGTGTCAAGTATCACGTTGAATATGAAGATTTCCATTTTTCTGATCATAAAATAATAAATAAAAAATCGAGATAAATTATATAAACAATTCAAAAGGGATCCAAATAATCAAACCATCAAAAATTCCTTTAAAAAAATAAAAAATTACATAAATACAATTTGTAGAAATTTAAAAAAGAAAAACCTAAATAAACAATTTCAAAAAGCTGATACAAACCTAAAAAAAATTTGGGATGTTATCAATAGCAACATAGGAAATAAAAATTAAAAAAAGAATCATTCCATTAGCCAAATTAAAAATAAATCTGGAACACTAATAACATCTGAAAAGAAATTAATTTTATCAAAAAATTCCAAACTAAACCAATATTGTCATCACCTTGCAATAAATCTATATTTTTAAAACCAGTGTCGGAAAAAGACATCCATGAAATAATAATGACTCTCAAATCCAACATTGCTCCTGGTGAAGATCAAATAACTTCAAAAAACTTGAAAGATATAGATTTAATTAGTCTTCCACTATCACTTGTTATTAATAAATGTATTGAAAATGGCGACTTTCCAAATTACCTCAAAAGAACCATATTGAAACCAATTTATAAGGGAGGAGAAAGAAATGAAATTTCTAACTACCGTCCAATTACACTCTTAAATATTTTTTCAAAAATTTTCGAGAAAGTATTGAAAATACAACTGATCAAATTCATTAGTGATAATACTGGCTTTGATAAATTTCAGTATGCTTTCATACCCAAATCTAATACACAATCTGCAGTTACTGATCTCATACATGATATATATGAAACTTTAGATGAGAGCAATTATGGCGCTGCAATTTTTTTAGATATCAAAAAAGCTTTTGATACAGTTAATCATACATTTTTATTAGAGATTCTGAATAATTTGGGAATAAGAGGTCACTCTAATAAACTTTTCCAAAATTATTTTGAAAATCGTATCCAATATGTAATTATAAATGAAAATAAAAGTTCAATTGAAAAACAATGCACAATTGGAGTCCCACAAGGTTCAGTATTGGCCCCAATATTTTATTTGATTTATGTGAATAGCATAACTAAAATAAATTTTGTAGGAAAACATTTTTCTTTCGCAGATGATACTGAACTCTACTATTCGGCCAAAGACACAAAAATACTCGAGAAAAATATAGAAAAAGATATGAAATTAATTGAAAAATGGTTGGATGACATAAACCTAACAATCAATTTAGAAAAAACTGTTCTCATGCTTTTCAAACAAAAAAATATAAAGCCAATGAAATTAAAAGTGACAATAAAGAATAAAATTATAACTGAAGTTGAAAAACACAAATATTTAGGTCTGATTATAGATAAAAATCTAAATTTTGAAAGTCATGTAAATAAAATCAAAAAGTCAATTATTCCTCTGATTGGAGCAATTAGAAGAGTTGAATTTCTGAATAATCATATTCAAACACTAATATACAATGCCCATATTCTTTCTCATATCAGATACCTAATAACAATATGGTCATCCTGTAGTAAAAAACAAAAAGGTATAATTTATCGTCTTATGATAAAGCAATTAAAATTATTTTCAAAAAACCCTGGGAAACACCTTCTTTAGAATTATACAAAAATACTAATAATTTGACATTAGAAAATCTAATAAAATTTGAGAAAGCAAAATTTGCATACAAACTAAAAAACAATTTTCAAAAAAGTAATACTCCATTTGAAAAAAATTCAAAACTACACGATTATAATATTAGAAATGCAGATAATATTTACTTACATAATATTCATTCAAATAAAGGGAAAAATAATCCAATATCTAGTTCAATGGAAACTTATAACAAACTTTCAAATGATCTGAAAAAATTGAAATCAATGAAAATATTCTTAAAAAAACTTAAACAAAGTATGCTGTTATAAGGATGTTCAACAATACCTGTATGTATACAATATGTATATGTATATTTATGTTTATTTAAATTTTTATTTAAAGATATGAATGTGTATATGTGTCTGTGTGTGTTTATGTATATATTTAATTACAATTATGTGTATATGTATGTGTGCATGTGTGTGTATGTATGTATATATATGTGTATATATATATGTATGTATGTATATATATATATATATATATATATATGTACATTTAGTTGAGATTTGAATAGATATTATTACCAGTTAGTTCTAAAATAGTTGAAATTTATAATTGTAATCAATCAATTAACTTCCTTATACCAGAACTTGTTCTGTTTGGAAGATTTATTACAATAAATAAAAAAAAAATATCACATCAAATATAGTAGAGAAAGATACAATTATAGAGATTCTGGGCAGGATGAATGAAAAAATATCACTTGTTGAAAAAATGCGAACAAATCAGACAACTACCATTTTGGCCAAATCTTACTCTGAGGCTGTTAAATTAGGACATTCACAAGGTGATTTTCCAAAACAAATTCAAAATTATATTTGAAACCAATCAAACAGCAAGAATTGAAAGTAACCATGTTAGATTTAAATAAAAACTTGTATCCCACGGAACTAAAAATTAAAATAGATAAAATAGATAGTCAGAAAGATGGAACCATTCGGATGAAATGTTACGACCAATCTAATCTGGAAGTGCTGAAGAAAGAAATCACAACAAAAATGATGAAGGATTATTCTATTGAAGAGAAAACTTTGAAGAATCCAAGGATAAAAATTGTAGGAGTAAAATTTACAGAAAAATTATCAAATAGTGAGGTTGAAGAACAATTCAAGAAAAAAAATGATATAACTAAAAATAATAAATAGAACAAAGAAATAGTCACACTATATTTGCTCAAAGTTAACGGAAAATTATTCGAGAAAATTTTTATTTCTGTATTTAGGTTATATTTTGGTTGGCAGTCTTGTTTGGTTTACGAAAATAATGATATAACCCAGTGTATGAATTGTTTTGGATTCAATCATAGTACACACAAATGTAGAAATGAAATGATATGCTCTTTTTGTGGGGATAATCATGATAGAAAAAACTGCACTAAAATTTCTAGTGATCAAAAATGTCATAACTGTTATTTTTCAAATGAAAAATATAAAAAAATTATCCAAACAATAATATGTCAACTGAAAGGGAACTATGTGAAACATACAAATTTCTTCAAATGCTAAATTTTTCAAATATTAATTTTAGTAGTTGAAATGAATTGGAATATAGAAGTTAAAGAATTTCAGTCAATTTCTAATTTTTCTTCGAAAGATGATAATTCATTGAAGATTATGTATATTAATGCCAGGTCGATGAAGGATAAAATTGATGAACTTGAAATAATAATAAATAAATGTAAGGCAAATCTTGTAGTAATCTGAGAAACATGGGTAACCAAGGAAGAGCAAGGTTATTATAATATTAAAAATTACAAATCAATTTACAAATCTAGAAAAAAAAGAGGAGGTGGTATAGGGATTTTTATTGAACAAAAAATCGAATTTGAGATTCTTCAGAACGAAGAAAGTCTTACCTCATATTCCCTTATAAAAGTTGAATCATTTTATAATTTGTGGTATATACCGTCCTCCTAACAATAATATTAATGATTTTTTAAGATTTTTAGATATAAAATTCCAAAAGAAAAATGAATTGAAAACTGACTGTTTTATTTTTGGGGACATGAATGTTGATATACTCAACAATAAAAATAGTGATGTGAATAGACTTCATGATTTATATGTTGGTAACTCTTCCTTGAAGAACCACACTATATAAGACATTATATAATGAGGGTAACTTAAACCAAAATGATAGAGTTGTAATATTTGTAAAATCTGACCTTTACCGTGAACATACTATCGAAGAATTGAATAGTTCTTTTGTAATTAAACTTGAACTCAGTAGCGACACGGCAGCTCTGTCATGATCAATGCAGTGTATCGATCACTATCTACTAGTATACATCAATTCAATACCGAATTAAAGTTATACCTCGAATAATCTGGTGAAAAAAATGTAGATTATAATATAGTAGCTGGAGATACCAACGTTAATATTCTTAAAAAAATGACAACGATGTAAACGAATACCTAGATGTCATGGGTGAACACGGTTTCTTGTCCACAATGAATGAGGTCACGCGTACGATATCAGATTCTTGTATCGATCATATCTTCATCAAAAGTAAGAGCAATATCGATTTATTTATTAACCAAATCAATTACAAAAAGCTAATGTACAACATATATAAAGTCTCATGGGATGGGGTTTATGAATCATTGAGTGTCGACTCTGCCACAGAAAAATTTATAAATACATTATAAGAAAATATAGAACAGTGTACAACAAAGATTAGAATTGAAGGTAACGAAAAAAAAAGGAATGATTGAATAATCAAAACTTTAATAAAGTATGGCAATAAAAAAACAGCATGTATCTGCGGCTTAAAGCAAACCCTGGCAACGGAGATCTCAAAAAAGAGTATAAAAATTATAAAAATACGCTCAGCAAACTAATAAAGAAAACTAAAACTGACTATTACAAAACTCGCATCAATGGTAATGAAAATGACTCAAAGAAACCCTGGCACAATATAAACGATATGTTTGGGAAGAGTGAATCAAACGAAATACACCCAATCAAAGATGAATTAGGTAACATAACCACCGATCCCAAAAAAATTGTAGAACGGTTCAATGACAACTATATCAATATGGGCAAAAACCTAGCAGCTAAAATTAGTTGAAATCCAAACTACTTTTCGAATGAGAATATCTTCAATAACTCAATAACTCAACATCCCCAAGTGAAATCATCAATATCATTGGAGAGCTAAAAAATAAAAAAGCTCCTGGCATGGACCACCTGAAACCAGAAACCCTTGAACAAATTGCAGGTCCCATATCAAACCCCCTAACATATATATTCAACAAATCCATAGAAACAGGAATATATCCATCAAAATTCAAGAACTCTGTAGTATGTCCCATTTACAAAAACGGTGACAAAACCGAAGTAACAAACCACAGGCCCATTTCACTAATCACGAACCTTAGTAAAATATTCGAAAAAATCTTAAAAGCAAGACTAATAAGCTATCTTGATAAAAATAACCTACTTTCTACTATGCAATTTGGTTTCAAAGAACATCAGAAATCTACGAATCCCTGGATCAAAGTAAGCCATACATGGCTGTGTTCTTAGACCTCGCAAAAGCCTTTGACACCGTAAGTCTACCTTAGAAAATATAGGAATAAGAAATGATTGCCTCAAGCTTTTCAGAACATATCTTGAAGAACGAAAACAATGTGTTAAGATCAATGATGAAATGAGTAGTTACAAGATCATAGAGTATGGTGTTCCACAGGGAACAGTTTTAGGACCGATTCTGTTCTCGATTTATATCAATGGATTGTTTTTCTTGCCAACAAAGGGCAAAATAATTAGCTTCGCAGACGATACTGCAATATATTAGAAGGGTAATGATTGAGATGAAGTCAGAAGCAATGCAGAATCGGATCTTAATATTATCCGATACTGGTTTGATAGCAAACTCTTATCCATTAATTTTAAGAAATCCTTCTTCCTACCCTTCACCAACAGAAAATCATCCTTACCACTTTTTTCTCAAATTACTATTAGAAATAACAAATCTGGATTCTGTAACAAAAATAAAATATCTTGGGATCATCCTAGACAGTCATCTCAAATGGGACTTACATATAGATTATATTTTACGGAAATTGCGCTTTGTGTTGTACGAGTATCGGCAACTCAAAAATATCCTAGATCTACCGCAAAAAAAAATTATCACAGCCTAGTAGAGAGTCACATTACGTATGGTATCGTAGGATGGGGAAGCGTGGCGAAAACGTACCTTCATCCCCTCGAAGTTATTCAAAAGCGATTCTTAAAACTCATGCTAAATAAAGGATGGAGATATCCAAGCGACCTTCTTCACAAAGAATCGCAAATCCTTGATGCTAGACAATTGTTCTACAAAAATGTAAATATTCATCAACACCTGAAGAAAACCGAGCTGATCGTACTTACCTATGACTATAATACTAGGCAAAAAAATCAATGTTTCCACCCAATTGTATCCAAGACAATAGGGCAAAAGAGTTTCAACTATCTAGGCCCCAAACTCTTCAATACTCTACCTCCCACTATTTAAATTGAAAAATCTACCAGGTTATTCAAAAAGAAAGTGATTGATCATATAAAATGTCTCACGGGCGAACATATATGAATTGTTTGACTGAAATGAAATTCGAATAGTTTTCCAATGTATATGTAATATTATAATGTATTTTGTTTTGTTCTTGTTTATTTTGAACAGTATTGTATAACGATATTTCAATATGTATATGTATATTCTTAACTTAAATAGTTTTACTATTTTAAACTATTATTCTGAAGATCTTAACCCCGTGTCTACGAGAGTCTAAACTATCTACTTTGAAATCTATATGTAATATATGTGATATAATGTAAAAATAGTTTTTAAAATGAGTTTAGTCAAAAGTAATTTCGAACCGATGCACCTCTTTTCATTCACTCATTCTAGAATCTCAAATGAAGGAAACATAGAAAGTAAGTTTGTTTAAAAAATTGTTTTTACACATTCAGCAGAAAGACACACTGGAGGAAAATTAACAATTTATGATAAACTAATCCATTTCGCGTTAATAATAAACCTAAATTACTTTGGCAAATTATCGAAAAATTAACAAAGTAGCCAGATTTAGTGACATAGCAGTTGAATAAATTATTTATTAACAATAACGCGAGTTAATGAATGATCCGATTCCTGTGAGAAAATATCGGTGTACTCGAGTTTATAAACGGTGATACAAAAAGTCGTACAGAGCACTTTTGTAGTCTGATCATATTTCAAAATGGTGTTAATTATTGATAAAGCTCCTAAAAATATGAGCGATATCTCATTGGATTCGTAATGACGTGAGAAAAATGTATTTCGATGATTTTACCGCACATAAAAAAATTCAATTGTTATTAACAAATTGAGAGGGAGTTTTTCGCTAATAATTCAAAAAGTTCCGTTGGAAATAAATTCGTATGTATTTGTATGTATATTTTTCAAAATTACAACTGTTAACTAACAAGTTTCTTCCGTTTTCACAAATAACGACATACAAGTTTAAATAATTGACTTATATTTTTTTTGCCTCTTGGAGCCTTTCTTATATATATATACTTGAGAAGATCACGTAATAAAAGTTTATAAGATTTTTATTTTGCTTATTAATTGAATAAATTCAAATATTAATGAAATATTCAAAACATGATGTAATTTTTTTTTGAACAAATGTTATATTATTGCCATTTTCGTATCTAACAATGGCATTAAGTAACGCTGTGTAAAAATTTTTTACGTCATTTGTTTATAAATTATTTAAACATATAAGACAAGTTGGCCATAAAAAAAATTGTTTTTACCATTTTGTTGTCATGACAAAATAATGATTTAAAAAAAATCTTTAAAATATGTTTTTATTGTTTCTAATCGTTTTATTTATATTTCCATTGTTTAAATAATTATTTAAAAAATTATTTTTTCTTCAAAAAGCATAAATGGCATTTCTCAACAGGGTAATACAAAAATATTTTTTTTATCAATAATTTAATTGTTAATTTGTTATAAAAAAATCTGACTAACATGTAATTGAAATTACAGAAACAGCCATATGTAACAAAATACTGAAAACAAATTTTTTTAATCTTTTATAACACTTTCCAATTTAACAATACCAATTTGTTGGTTTTTTCAATTACTTTTAGAAAAAAATATGAATCCTAATTATGATTTTTAAAGAAAAACTAATTTCTTAACTGATTATTCAAACAATGGAAATATAAAAAACAATCAGTTAATTGCGGAAACGGCAATATTTGTTTGAAAAAAATCAACATCATTTTTTGAATATTTCATCAATTTTTAACTTTGAGCAATTATAATAAACAAAATAAAAAACTTTTATAAACTTTTATCATGTGATCTTCTTAAGTATATATATATATATATATATAATATATATATATATATATATATATATATATATATATATATATATATATAATGCAGCTTCTAGGCACAATTTTGGATATTTTGCATTTAAAATATTCAATGCATCTTTTTGAAATTGAAAAAAAAAACATTTGATCAAATGGCGGATTCCTTAGCTCCAAATATTGATTCAGCTATACTTACTTCTGTTCAAAAGTTAATAATAACAGATATCAACTTTTTGTACAGAGCTGAATCACAATCCTTTGGGCTACGGAAACTGCCATTTCCGTTTGTTCACTTCTTTCGCCATTTGTGAAAACGGAGGTCGGAAAAAAACTTGTTAGTTAACAATTGTATAACTTTTTGAAAAATCAACAGAAGAATTTCCTCCCAACGAAACTTCATTCCTTCAAATGTCTAGATGACAGCATATTTTTTTTCAAATGTATAAATTGATTGATTTGTTTGAAAATATGAACACGATGTTCCTAAAATCAGATGTGGAATCATCTGCGACTGAAAGATAAACTTTAGTCACTATCTTCCATCGTTCAAGATAACCTCTTGTGGGGTATTCATGTTGAAAAGGAAAACATTCTCAATTGAATCGGACATCTGTCAATTCAGTTTTATCAAAACATGTCAAAGTTCAAAGGTATGATGAGCAGTGAAATTGACGAACTAACTCCTCCAGACATAATTGCAGCCGCAAATCAGGCATGTATAAACTTGATTCCGGAAGTATCGAAAGAGAAATATGAAAAAGCCTAAAAATCCTTCACATATTGGCAAAAGGAAAAGGTCACCGCGTCAACTTCAGAAAATGTATTACTTGCATACTTTCATAAATTGTCTCAGAAATTTAAATCCTCAACTTTATGGGCGCAATATTGTTATAGCTGGCCTATACAGGGTGGGTCAAAACCACACACCTGACCAACCAATGTTGTAGCTGGCCTATACAGGGTGTGTCAAAATCACACACCTGACCAACCAATGTTGTAGGCTGGCCTATACAGGGTGTTATGAAAACCACACACCTGAGCAACCCATGTTGTAGGCCGGACTACAGGGTGTTATGACTCAACACACCACACCTGTAATACCAGACATTATTCGTTAGATTGGGAAAAACAGTATTAAAAGCATCGACTATCTGAAGAAGGTCGAACCGGAAATGAATCTATGGAGCGGTCGACATAGACAAATCTCCTTTCTTTCAATACCGGAACGTGGGTTGTTCATCCAGGAAGTACGTACCTTCCGGAAGGATTCGAAAAACAATAATTAACCAAGAAATAATAATGCACTCATAAAAATAGTAGGAATGTTGACACAATTATTTCATAGTAAAAGTTGACACAATTATTTCATTCGTTCTATAGACAAATAATATGGAACAATATCCATACACCAAAAAGAGTGTAGCTTATTGGCAGTTAATTTTACAGTTGGCTACAAAATCGAAATAGATTTACTAAAAACAATCTTGGCATCACTTGCCACAACCGGCTAGAAATAATTCTCTTCTGAGATCTTTGTTAACATGAAAATATGGAGATACTTTCACAGACACATGCACATTATAAAGGGTTCGATTTGCCACAAAACATAAATACAGAAAACATACATAGGACTCACCCTGTTTCACACTTATTCACTGGAGTAGGGTTTTTAAACGACAATTAGTTTTAGTTTTATTATTATTTCGATTAATCTCGCGTCAATGGTTTATTTTATTTTATTCGCCCGGTATATTAGTATAGCGCGATATGGCTATGGTTTTTTCTAAAAGATCATGAACCATTGAATTGCGGACTTCCGTTGACTTATCTCTGTTCGGGAAGCGTTGACAAAAATAGGCATTTTTTTTAAAAACCACTGTTCACTCGTGCTTTCACTTGGAGCGTTCAATACTTGGTTTGCAGTTGCTTAGTCTCAATGGTTTCTGAAGTTCACTACATTGACGATACTGTGATTCGACGGACTTCTTAACCTCACTTTTGGGAGGAACATATTACCGTGTAACGACTATGATATGACTGGCTTGGCTACTGTTCTAACACTGATTCCACTATGTCGTGAATGACTGAATTATAACCTCATCTCTGAACGTACTTGCTTGACTGCTGAACACCGAATGATATTTTGACTGAAAACTCGCGCTTTTATAACCCGTTATCGAATCACGTGATAGTTGGTCTAGTCGCGGTTACCAATTATAATTATCTTCAACAATAATTAATGGCTTTGTTTTGGCCCTACACGCAAGAATAAATACGATGAAGTTTTAATGAGCTAATTTTATGGGTCGGTCATAAACTATCGAATTAATAGAGTTTTTCTGTTGTACAATTACATTAAATCGTTTTATGAACCTCATATCCGCTGCGATGTCAACAAGTTGGAATCAATAATCTTGTTTACCTTCGTTAATTTTTCCTAGATGAGTTATTTATGCCTCCGGTGTACAAGGGTTATTTCTTGATAATGATTTTTAAGTGCATTTAATTGTCTTCCAATAACGACGTATTCTTAACTGGCATGAGGAATTCTATTTTTATTATTTCTCCTAATGAATTGGTTTGTCTCGCTATAAAGGTCATAGTAAAGAATATTGTGTAGCTTTTTCAGAAATGAGAGTGTTTCTGCAATTATGGGGCATAACAATATTCCATGTTAAGGACCATGATAAATATCAACAGAACTGTAGACATTGGCAACTATTCAAAACTAAGAGCATTCCTAAAAAGGAAATCAAACGGCTACAGGCCAAATAAATCCAAAGTTTTATCCACTGATGAAATCGATAATTCTATGAAAAATGTTCCTGGTGACATTCATTTACTTGATAAGGTAAGTTATTATCTTTTTGAGTAAATTTGCACAGCTTGAAAAAAATCACAAATACCTTGCATTACTTATATCATATCTGCACCCTCGATGACACGAAGCAAAGTAGCTCAGTGGTACAATACTCGCGCATATTTCCTATGACTCGAAGTTGAAGTTTCGAGCCCACGCAGTGTATCAATTTTTTTTATTCAATAGGTTATTATTTACATTTTTTTTAGGTCCTTTCAATCATGGGGATTATTAGTGCTTCTAGAAGGGGTGAACTTTACAAAATGGAAGCAACATATTGTAGAGATTTGGGTTCCACAGCAATTCTTGTACAAATACCAAATACAAAAACCAAAGTTCCAAGAAAATTCACAATAACAGGTGTTTTTCATGATATTTATAAGAAGTATAGGGAGCTTCGTCCAGGACACGTTGGACAAGATCATTTTTTTCTAAATTACCAAAAAAGGGAATGCTCAGTACAAAGAGTTGGTATTAATAAAATTGGTTATACGGGAAAACGAATAGCTGAATACTTGAAACTTCCAAATCCTGAACTATACACTGGTCATTGCTTCAGGAGATCATCAGCAACAATCCTAATAGACGCTGGCGAAGATATCACCTCACTTAAGCGGCATGGAGGTTGGAAATCAACTACAGTTGCGGAGAGTTATATTGACGAGTCAATGAAAAATAAATATGACATCGCCAATAAAATTCTGAGTTCGATTAATAAATCTGAAACCCTGCCATCTACTTCATTGTCACATAATTTTAAAATGAAGAAATATCAAATGTGTCATTGCAATGCCCAAATGCTTCACAGATCACATTTAATCATTGTAACAATATATCTGTAAATATCGCAAATAAGTAAATTAAAAAAAAATTGAATCAGAATATTGTTCAGTTATTCAATATGTTACCAATTTGTCAATTGTAAATGGAAATGTTCTATACAATTGAAATTGAAGTTCAAGTTTCTGTTGTAAATCAATTTCGCTATTTTATGTTAAGGCCGTGGGAAAAGTATAGTCTATAACTCACACGGAATGTTCATTTCCCACTCGTATGATTTGTAGCACTCGGCTACAGCTCATGCCGCAAACATCATACTCGTGGGAAATGAGTATCATTCCGTGCTTGTTAAACAATATACGTCATTCCGAATCCAATGAGCTGTCGCTCATATTGTTAGGAGCTTTATCAATAATTAACACCATTTCGAACTTGTTGATCAGACTATTGCTGATTTGCCCCACTCTGCCGGACGTCGGCATAGTTGTTTTTTGGGTGCATTTTGTCCGTACATACCGGGTGTCCACGAAAGGTGGCTCGCCCCTATAACTTTTCTGTTTTCGTAGATAATGGAATGAAACTCAGAGGATCTGTTTAATGCATAGAACTACATTTTTTGACAAGTAACTCAACTTCATGCAAATCCCGGATTCACAGGAAGTGACATAAACTTTCGATTTTTGAATGGGACACCTGGTATATTTTCAGTTGTTTTTCTCCATATGGCATTTAGAATACAACCATGTATCATTTGTTACTGTTTGTAAGTTTTTTTATTTTTTTTGCAAATAAATTTGTATTTTGAGGGCTATGGATACGTTCAAATAACTAATTTCAGTCCTAAAATGTTTGTAAAAATACAACTTTACTCTGAAAAGTTTTTTTTGCTGCGCTTTTCGGGGACATCAATTTTTTGAGTCGCCGACTTTCTATAACGAAGAAATTTTCTAGAGTCGATTGGGGGGCAAGTACCCCCCTTCAAAAAACATTTTTTTCGCGTTTCAAATCGAAAAGTCTTTTGAAATTTTTCGATTCCGTCGAAAATAATTTCCTAATTCAACTGTCTCGTGGCGGAACTACCTTAAATGAAGAATCTTATTGAGATTAAAATAAGATTTGAAATCATCGAGTAGCCTGTGACCAACACAACTGAAACAATATCATTAAATGGTTGCGGTAAAAATTGACGTGTCGACATATTATTTTACATCTCTTCTACAAAGTCAATTAGGTAGTTATTGTGTACCTCATTGTTTGAAAATCATGGAAAATAACAATATTCATACAAGAACTGAAAAAGTTGATATGTTATTAGTTTTTAGAGAGTGTAGGCAAAATTCAACCGATGCTGCACGTCTCTACGCACAGAGATATCCTGATCGGCGTCACCCGACCCGGCACTATTTTCCAAAACTGGTTCAAAAAATGCGAAATAAGCCTGATAATGATGGGAACGATTCGTTTGTTGTGAGTGAAGATAAAGAAATAGATGTTCTGGCATACGTTCAAGTAAATATGAATACGTCACTCAGGAAGATCGCAAGATAATGTGACATTTCGAAGTCTTCTGCAGCTAACATTTTGAAGAAACATAAATATCATTCATTTAAATATCAACTACATACACCAGAACCTGTACCAAAACGATAATGCAAGGAGACTTGAGTATTGCAATGGGTTCTTTGGGAAATATTTGGAGGATGACACATTTCCATATAAAATTCTGTATGTATACTGACGAAAGCCGTTTCACTAATTTGGGACATTTCAACAGAAATAATAAGCGATATTGGTCCGATGCAAATTAACACTTGATGGAGGAAAGAAGTTTCCAAGAACGGTTTGGTTTCAATTGTTGGGTTGGGATTTTAGGGAACAGAATTTTAGGCCCAATAATTTTTTACGGTGTCCTTAAAGGGGCTAGATATCTAAGTTTCCTCACGCAGGAAATTGAGCATTTCTTGGACGAAGTTCCATTAATAAATCGAGTTGGATTATTGTATCAACAAGATGGTGCTCCACCACACAACCTGAGGGCAGTCACGAAATATATGCATGAAACATACAACGAACATTGGATTGGAAATATGGGTCCAGTTAGGTGGCTGGCAAGGTAAAATAGGGTTGTTTTCAATGTATACCTTTATTTATTCCTTTTTAAAAAACTTTTCAGGTCACCAGACCTTACGCCTCTAGATTTGTTTTTGGGGATCTATTGAAAACGAGGTTTATGATTTACCTCCTGCCACACGACATGAATGAGAGGACAAAGTAAGGGCAGCTATTCATAGAATTACACCAAGACAGTTGAGAAACGTTGTAAGAAAAGTTCGCCTTTGTCAGCAACAAGATGGAGGTCACTTTGAACATCTGGAACCCTAAAGATATGTAAATGGGTAGTTTCAATATAATTATTTCATTTTCAACAGGTGCTCCATTTTAGAAAAGTTCTAACGTTATGGTTTTTTCAGATTTTTATCGAAAGTTTTATTACAACCTAATAGAGCGCGGTATCAAATTAATCGTAATAAAATGCTCTTTTTTTCTATCCCGACGAGCCACCGTTGCCATTTGAAAAAAAAATAGTAATAAAAATTTTAAAATCAAACGTCACATAGCTGAAACATTTTGATCAAAAACAGTAAAGTTGTATTTTTACAAACATTTAGGACTGAAATTAGTTATTTGAACGTATCCATAGCCTTCTGGAATAAAAATTTATTTCGAAAATAAAATAAAAAAACAGTTACAAACAGTAACAAATGATACATGGTTGTATTCTAAATGTCATATGGAGACAAAAAACTGAAAATATACCAGGTGTCCCATTCAAAATTCGAAAGTTTATGTCACTTCCGGTGAATCCGGAATTCGCATGAAATTTAGTTACTTGTCAAAAAAATGCAGTTTTATGCATTTAACAGATCCTCCAAATTTCATTCCATTATCTCCGAAAACAAAAAAGTTATAGGAGCGAGCCACCTTTCGTGGACAGCCGGTATATTTTTTTAAGGGCATTTTGTCCGGGACAAGAAGGTAGTAAATTGCATTTTTTTCTCTCCCCTTAATCGCATCTGTGCCAGGGTGGCGGTAGGATGGGATAGTGAGTTTTACTGGTCATACTCATTGAAATGCACAATATAGTGATTTTTTTATGTACCTGGGAAAAAAGGTACACGATGAAAAATATGCGCCTGGTTATTAATTAATAATAACGAGTTCCGGCAAAATGTACGCCGGCACAGTTGTCGTTTTATGGATATGTTTTCATTACGAACCATGTAAAAAACCTCAGAATCGTCTAGGGGTTCAAGGTATACCAGGTGTTTCAAAATTCAGTATCAAGATTTTAGGGGCGTATTTTTCACGTCAAAATAAAACTTTTTTCCATAAATATGTGCCCCGAAACGCTTCGTTGTCGATCTACAGAGCGTTAAAGTAACAAGTTTTTTTATTTTTTCTCCATAGCTCTTTCAGTTTTTGCGATAATAAGATCAAATTCAAAACATAGGTTACGTTTTAGAGTTCACATCATCCAGACTGCCGAGTGAATCTAAGAATCTACAGGCAGATATTTTTTCAGGGGTCAAGCCCTTTTTCGCCTCATAAACTTATTTGTAGTGCGCCGCTGGTGGATTCAAGAATATGGAATGAATTCTTTGTTTTGTTTTCAATTTTTTTTGTCTCTTGTAGTTTTTACGCATCTGCGACCGTTATCGAGAATAAAAGTAAAATAATTTTTTGTAATCCACTAAAGTTAATTACATTTTTCAACGAAACAATGACAAAGAGAATAAGTGGGCTTTGACTCCTATTTTCATTTTGACGTTTAGGTTTTTTTGAAGCATGTGACATTATTTGAAAGTTGGTGGATATCTCATCGTGTATTTGTTTAACATTAAAATGGAAAATGAAACATATTCATTTGAACATCTGACTGACATCAATTTTGTTTATGGTCTGGCTAATGGTAACGGACTTGAAGCTCAGAGGTTGTACGCGCTGAGATTTCCTAATCGCCGGCTTCCCAATTATAGAACTTTCATAAATTCCCGTCAGCACCTTCGGGAATACGGCAGATTTCCGACTCCAAGGCACGATGCTGGCAAACCGCGTCAAGCACGCAACCCAGTAAGAGATGAAGAGATTTTAAATGTTATCGATGAAAATCCTGGTAAATCAACTGTCTGGAGGGTTTTACACAAAAACTTGCTAGACCCATATCATATCCAGCGCCTCCAAGGTTTGCTTCCGCGAGATTTTCCACGGCGCTTGCAGTTCTCCCGATGGATACTGCGCAACTGTACTAGGGATCCTGCATTTTATCTCGTATTCTTTTTACCAACGAAGCTCACTTTACACGCGACGGAGCAGTGAATCACCACAACGTTCATATTTGGGCACTAGAAAATCCACACATGATCAGACAATTTCGACACCAGATACAGTTCAGCGTAAACATTTTATTTGAACATATGGGCAGGAATAGTAGGAGATACTTTAATTGGTCCTTTTATTCTACCGCGAATTTCAAATGGTGCCACATATTTAAACGAATTGCCTGCATTAGTGGAGGACGTGCCTTTACATGTTCGTCAACAAATGTGGTATATGCACTTTCCCCCCCCCCCTTATTTTCGAGTCATCGTGCGCGATTATTTAGATACAGTGTTTCCCAATCGGTGTATTGACAGAGCAGGTATAATTGCTTGGCCCCCACGGTGTCCAGATTGCTACCCACTGGACTTCTTTCTATGGGGACATGTAAAGGGCCTAGTTTATGGTGATGAACCAGTGCCTTCCATCGAAATTCTTACTGAACGAATTATGGATGCCTTCCATGCCGTAAGAAACATTCCCGGAATTTTAGAACGCGTACGGCAGCCTATAAGAAGAAGAGTCGAAGGTTGTATCACAAAAGGAGAAGGGCATTTCCAGCACCTTTTATAAAAAGCCAAGATTCTTTAGGTTTCTTATTTTTTAGGTAATATTTGAGAAAATTCGTAATTCAGATAACAAACCAAATAAGTAGCGTTTTTTGTTTTCATTGTGATAATAAGTTCCCCCCTTTTGTAAAAAATGTAGTGTAGCGAATTTAAAAAAAAAATTTTTCTTTTTTTCTCGGAGATTCGTAAAAATTACAGTAGACAAAAAATTTATAAACAAAACAAAGAATCAATTGCATTTGTTAGAATCTACCAGCAGCGCACTACAAAAAAGCTTATGGGGCGAAAAAGGGCTTGACCCCTGAAAAAATATCTCCCTGTAGATTCTTACAATCACTTGGCATATTGGATGATGCAAACCCTAAAACGTAACCTATGTTTCAAATTTGATCCCAATATCGCAAAAACTGAAAGAGCTATGAAGAAAAATATAAAAAAGTCTTGAAACTTCAACAAGGCGTTTGCGGACCCATGTTTATGGAAAAAAAAGTCTTATTTTGACCTGAAAAAAACGCCCTTGAAATCTTGATACTGAATTTTGAAACCCTCTGTATAAATCGGCCGAGCTCTCCTACTATAATGTTATTGCTATTACTGAGAAAAGTTGATTAAATTCACCTTTACGGCGACACGATATTGGATTACACTAAAAAACTCACGGTATACGTTCGAAGACAAATGTGAGCTTGAGCCATTTCAAATGGGTTTCTTCATCTCTAGGCATGGCCAACACCAGTTTAGGAGATATTCCCATCACCCTCAATGTCATTGCTCCATTGATATCCGATTGCAGTACTATCACAGAATCAACACATTTCTCGAGCACACTGTGAGCTGAAATTAAATTCTACCTATTCTATTTATTTTTACTCGTTTGAAATAGTTATTTTTGTATCAAGGGTGCAAAATCTGTATTTGTTTTAATAAATTTTCAAGAAATATCAACATTTTACTTCAAGAAATTTTGAATATGTAGAATAAAATAAAATAAAGGAAATTAAATTGTTTTCAAATAAATTGTTCAAAGTGTCCACCTTCAGCGAAGATACAGGCATTCAGTCTCCTACTCATTGAACCTCGTACCCGCTCAAAAATTATTGGTGTGTTTCTTATTGTTTCACAGGCGTCTACTATTTGGATTCTTAGATCTTCCTCGTTCGCTTGTGGAGTTTTATAAACTAGTGACTTCAAATGTCCCCAAAAATAAAAATCTAGCGGGTTTAGATCTGCGGACCTTGGTGCCCACGCCTGGTTAGGTTCTTCTACACCCCTACCGATCCATCGATTTGGATAGACAGTGTTAAGGAATTCCCTGGCTACAACGCTGGAATGGGCCAGAGCCCCATCATGCATAAACCACATGCGGATACGAATTTCTAATGGTACATTCTGAAGTAGTCCCGGCAATTCATCTTCTAAAAAGTCTCTATAGGCCATTCAGTCGGAACGGAAGAAAGAAAGGACCTATCAAGTAATTATCAATTATTGCCGCCCATACATTTACAGAAAACTGATACAGATATTGTCTTTCACTAACTGCGTGCGGATTTTCCAGAGCCCAAACATGGTTGTAATGAAAGTTTGTGATAGCATTTCGGGAGAAGTTTTCGTCGTCCGTGAAGAGTACATATCTTAAAAATTGAGGATTTCCAGCCAATTTTCTCAAAAACCACTGACACATAGTAATGCGTTGGGGAAAGTCTCGTGGCAGAAGAGCTTGTATCCTTTGAATATGGTATGGATAAAATTGTTGATCGTGGATAATTCTCCAAACTTTGGACTGAGTAGAATTGAGAGCTTCAGCAATTATTCTTGTAATTGTTTCTGGATTCTCCCCGAGAGCGTTCAAAACAGCTTCTTCCGATTCTGGGGTTTCTTACTGCTCGTGGTCTTTCAATAATATCAGCTGTCCTCTTAAAGCTACCTGTTTCTGCAAAACGACGGTGGAGACTGATAAATGTTGGAGCTGAAGGCAGTACTCGATTAGAAAATCGCTCCTGGTAAATACGTCTTGCGCATTGCCATCCGCAGGGCCATTAACGAAATGCATATCGGCTAAATGAGCATTATTGTTTAAATAATCCATTTTTTCAAAATTAGTGTTTTAAAACTTACAGAAACTTGAACAAAACAACAAAACGTTTAACTGTCACATAATATGTAATCACCAAAACTACTTACTCAAACGTCAAATTCATTTCCTGAGCATTCTTGTGAAAAATGCAAAATAATGGTAATAACTTCAACACGCATCGATTATCAAATAATCGACTTGAAATTTTCAAGTCCAAATATCTAGAAAACGGTTGCTTATAGCGACTTGTAACAAGAGTAGCTTTTTTACGTAGATATGATGGACAAATTGATTTTTCTCTGAAAAATGTGCTAGAAGGACGCTCAAAAAAGTTATGAACCTTCAAAAAAGAAAAAGACGTTAAGGTGGCGCCCCCCACGAGTAAGAGCAATAATAACATCAGGTTCGAATTCGACACCTCAAAAAACCTCTCATTACCAATTTTCGTTTAATCAAGGTCAGTATTTCGGAAATTATTTAAAAAAAACGAAAATTAAAATGAAACTTCAACACCCTGTATCTTGGAAACGAAGCGTTTCCGCACATATATTTATTTGACCAATTCATATTAGAATATTGTGAGGAATCACCTCCTGAAGTTTGTCAAAGTACTTCTGACTCACCCTGTATATACGGGTGTTAATTAAGTACGTTGACAAACTTCGGGAGGCGATTCTTTGGGAGATATCGGGACGAAAAACTCATATAAACATATGTCCCAAACAGCTTGATTTTCGAGGTACAGGGTGATTAAAATTCATTTTTTTCAAGAGTTTTTGGAGTTTACTTCGACATTTTCGACAATAATCAATTCAAATTGGGCAAGTATAATCCATTCAACAATGCGCACGATACAAAATAATGCATTTCTCAAATAATTCACAGGGTCCACCTTTTTTCATAGTCAACCCATCAGATTTCTTTTGTTCCGCCGCCACTGACAGATCTTGAGATAAAAATATTCAAAGTTGTTTCATTTAAAATCTTTCAGTTCTCTTGAAGTTTTTCCTTTACTTGTACGGTTCAGAAGCTATTAATAATATATATATATATATATATATATATATATATATATATATATATATATATATATATATATATATATATATTGTAATGTTTTGATGAATTGAAAAATCTAAATTTTCTTTTATTTTGCCCCACGTTTTTGGGTGCCAATTGTTATGTTTTGATGAATTGTATAAATATAATTTGTTTTTATATATTGATATTGCTAAAGATTTTTGGTATTCTTTGAGAGCCAAATTTGATATGATGTAAATAGATATTTCTGACCCTGTAATAATAATTGTCAGCGAACGTCACTGTTCTCTCGTCACGCTACCAACAATTATTATTTTCTTCGCCACGGCTAACAACAGTTGGTACGCCCTTGTCTCATATAGTCGGTTCAAAAGGAATTTGGCCACTGGTGGCTAACTTCAGTTTATTGAATGATCTTAATTATGTTAGTTGATCACTGTGAGAAAATAAACAAACCAAATATCAAAAAACAATTATCTCCTTCATTCAGGAAGACTTAAAAATACCTGGCCTACGAGAAATAACTTATGCTAGAGTGAATCAAACAATTATTCACGGATAATCATAAATTGCATATCATGGATAAATAAACAGAACCTCACTTTTTCTGTGAGTATAATTTTCTGTTATTGTTCATAAAAAGTGATATAGAGTTCATCGGATGTGAAAAATGTTATTTGTGAAATAGTTCAGGACCAAGAAAGCACTATTAAAGGTTTTATACCTGGTTGGAACTGTTGGTGTTCACAACTATACCATAAAAACAGGAAGTCTCCTCTCTCCAGCCTTCGTTAGGACTGCAAAACTATGTGTCAGGAACGTATCGATGCCGGACTCAGCTTTTGGAATCGTGGATATACGATATCATCAAGGTAATCTTGTTCTGTTCAGCAAATGATGGAATTATTCCATTTTCTTCTAGTGAAATTTTGTGCGTGCTTCCGTTTTGTAAAATATTTTCGATCTCCTCGAAGCTTTGTTTTCTCGTCGCTTCGCAACATCTTGCCATTGTTGTTGTTCCATTTGAAATTTCGAATTCGCGTACCGTCACTTTGCACTGTTTATATATCAATGTTGCACAATTTATACACACAATTAAATTCCCATTCTTATCATTAATTACAAGTTTGAATAATAATTGCTTATGATACCCTCTCTTTGCCATTCTCTCACAATTTCCAACTTTTCATTTGATCATCTCTTCTCTGATTGGCTATCTTTCATAAAGACGTTTGCTGTTCTCTCATTGGCTACTTTTAGTTTGCTACAATTTCATGTACAGAGTGTTTCAAGTTTATAAATGTGTTGATTACTTTTTATTCATGATAATTTTGTAAATCTTGACTTTTAGTTGTCTTTTGAGCAATTATGAGTTATGATAAATTTGACAGTGTATATAATTGACTGTTTTATAGTACTTTGACATTTTTATCTATCCATATCATACCTAGGCTCATAAATTACATTGAATTTTAAAAATTATTTACAAGCAAACTCTTGAAATTGATAATTATTTATTATTTATTCTTTTGTGGCTTTTTTAGTCTTTTAAAATTTACAAATGGCATAACATAACATAACAATATATATATATATATATATATATATATATATATATATATATATATATATATATATATATATATATATATATATATATATATATTAATGCAAACATTTTCCAGTATCGCATAACATAACGAATTTTGAGGAGCAAACATTCTCACAAACTTCATGGAGTGATTATTTGAAAGATTTCAAGACGAAAAGTTTATATAAACATATGTCCCAAACGGCTTGGTTTTCGAGGTACGGGGTGATCAAAATACATTTTTTTCAAGAGTTTTTGGAGTTTACTTCGACATTTTTGACAATAATCAGTTCAAATTGGACAAGTTTAATCCATTCAATAGTGCGCACGATACAAAATAATTCATATCTCAAATAATTTACAGGGTCCTCCTTTTTTTAGACTCCAGCCTTGTTCAACCCTTCAGAACTTTTTTTTCGTTGCCACTGACAGATTATGAGAAAAGAATATTCATTCACTTGTACGGTTCAGAAGCTATAATGAAAGATTGAATGCAAACATTTTACAGTATCGCATTACAAAATAAAATTTGAAAATATAACATTCTCAACTGAAAATTGAAAAAAATATTTTTTCAGAATTAGAAAAATCTACGATGAAAAATGAATTTATTTTTTGTGATATCTAACAGAAAACAACTGCTTTCCCGCTACTGCGGCACGCTGGATATTGAACTACATCTGATAGATATTGTGAAAACTCTAATTTTAACCTGAAAATTCTGATAGTAAAAATTTGCATTTTCATTCGGATATTTGATTGAAAATCATTTCATCCAGTCTTGAAGAGAACTCATATAGATTTTTTCTTATTGTAAAAAAATATTTTTTTCAATTTTCAATTGAATGGAAGATATTTACTAGGGTTTATCTTACAGTTGCAGATGAAACCACATTTGATTTTATTAATATCCGGTCATAACTCCAAAAAAGTGAATTAATTACATTTTTCTGTTCGTGTGGAATACAGTATTTATCGGAAATTTCAGTTTTATTCAAATATTTTGGAATCTACTCTTCAAGAAGAATAGTTTGTTTTTTCTTCTGCAGTAACGCAGAAATTTTGTAATCGATTTCAATTCATAAAATTAGCAAAGTGGGCTTTGATATTAATTCATTTATTTGAATATCATCAACTTGACAGTTATCGAAAGTAGAGAAGATGTCTCATTGTCAGCTCGTGCCGCCAGACGAATGTATCTAGAAAGATTTCCACAACGTCCTATTCCCACTACACAAATGTTCACTAATATTCACTCTCGTCTTCGTAAAACGGGTACTTCCAAGAGGTCTGCTGTTCTCATAGGATGTCCCAGGATAGTTAGAACAGTTCAGATGGAGGAAGCTGTCTTTAACGAAATTGAGCTGAATCCAGACACCATACCAGTACAAGACAAATTGCAGCTCAGTTACAGCAACAACTTTATCCCTATCACATACAGCGTGTTCAAGCTCTTCTACCTAGGGATTTTCCGAAGAGACTAACTAGCTTTTCACACTTGGATTCGAAATAAATTGGTGATGGTTTTTATCTCAAGTGCTGTTCAACGATGAGGCATTTTTTCCCGTAAAGTCTTTATTAATTTCCACAATAATCATATGTGGAATGATGAAAATCCACACGCCGTTATTGAAAACCATTTTCAAGAGACGTTTTCTGTGAATGTTTGGTTGGAATTATAGGAAATTTCCTTATCGGGCCACATTTTCGGCCTCATCGACTCAATGGTGACCATTACCGACATTTTCTTGAATGTATCTTACCTGGACTCCCAGAAGAGATCCAACTGAGGAAAATAATTCGAATTTGGTTTATTCATGATAGTGCTCCAGTACACTTCAGATTGGTTGCACGCCAATATTCGGAAGTAACTTATGGTGGCCACAACCTTGGCCACCAAGGTCACCCGATATGAATCCACTCGATTTCTCCTTTGGGGACACCTTAACACTCTGACTGCCATGTCAGTCGATTTCGACTGACAAGAATTTCTCAGCTGACGCCGCGGTCATTTTATGTGCGCGCGCACCACCAGGCCGCGTGCTTTTTTTAGTGCTAACGGTACAGAGATTCGTCGAATCATGCATACTCATGCCTGAATGCACCGTTTGTCAATTCTAATTCTAGTTCCCCAATCCCGTTTTTGTAATATTTGGCCCGTAGCTATGCGCCGTCAGCAGATTAAATAATCCAGATTGGAAACCTGACAACATTGGTATTGCAGGATTTTTTGATAGTTAGAAATGATGACACGTCAAAATTGTTAGTTTTGATTTTTATTTTCCGAATGACTGATGGTGAAAAACACAAAAAGAATCCCCAATTTTTTCCCGGGAGAAAAGTCTCATGAGGGTACTCTTAAAACATGCTAATATCATCGAGGACAAAAAAATTTACAAAGTTTCCAATAATGATAAATCTCAAGCTTGGAAGCGAGATACGGAAGATTTCTGGAAACTGTGGTCTGATGGCAGCCAATAAAACCTCCGATTGTACTCTGATGCCCCGCACAAGAATACAGTTGCAATGTGGTCAGATATTGGTTCATTGGGGTTAGACTATTATTCCTAAAATGAATAAGATAGTAGATAGATAACTGCTAGCAGCCGTTATACCACTACACCTCAAATCACCGAAAAACTATTTATGTAGCTGAGGAGCATCCTCCATAAAATAAGTTGTGTTGGGTGAAGGTGCATGGGGTGGGGTAATCTACTAGCCAACAAGGCACAAAGACAGATACTCCCTTGTATTCATCAACTTACAAATCATTTGAGAATTGTAGGTTTTGTAAGTCGAAATCTTCGAAAAAATTATTAATTGTCCATAGTGTTGAAATACTCACTCCTTTCGTAGACGAGGAAAACCAAAGATGATATCGAGGATATCTAGGTCATCATCAATGAATATTTCGTCCTCCAATTCATCCAGAAATAATGAAAAACTTGCGAAAAATCTCAACACTCAAAATAATAGACGTAATTCGCTAAACCACGCTTTGTTGGCCGATTAGAAAATCTGAAGCTTAAACCAGATTTTTCTTGCGGTGCATAATAAACAATAAACTAATCCAGGTTTCCGTAACCAATCCGGGAAATTAGCCTACGGTGCATACGGGCGTCAGTGTTCATTTAGCCCGGTTGTTCAATCGAGGATGACCAAGTGATTTGGCTTAAACCAGGATTACCAATTTTGTTTCAGTTTTCCAATACGGGTTTATGAGATAAACCTAGTTTAACCATGGTTTAAGTTAATCTCATGAATTCGGGGGTTCAAGGAGATAATTTGCCGATTCTAACCTATTTGATTGTTTGACATTTCAATAGACATTGACTATTCTGAAAATTATTATTGTGTTGAATATTTTTGTTTCATACCCGACTGTAAAGATGTTCGTAGATATAACAGACGATTTTTTTGAAATTTTTGATATTATTGCCCCAAGAAGAAAGATACCCGTATTTAGGCAATGTACCGTAATTTCGGGTGACTTTGGATCATTTTCAGAAATAGACATTATTAATTATAAAAAATTTTTTTTTTTATATATATATATATATATATATATATATATATACCTGTAACACTGTATTCCATCTAAGAGTCATTTGCAACCAAATTCAACTTGCATAAAATTTGTCTGCAACTAGCAATATGTTTTTTTACTCACTTATGATGATTTAAAATGAAATAACGTTTTTATGGGCAAATTTATTTTGCTTATTTTATCCGTCGGATTACTTTTAAATCACCCAAAATTTAAGCCATGGGTCAAAGCCAGCCCTCAATATGCGGGTGTTTTTTTATATATCCACATACAAAGTCTTAATCACAATTTGAAATAGCTAATTTGAAAGAGTGGTCAAAGATCAATATTTTGGTATATATTAATACCAATTTATTTTTACAAATTAATCGTAGACATTCTTTGAATTCAAGTGAGCCAAAGTCACCCAAAATTACGGTACCTAGAAACCATTTGGAAGAATGGACAGAAAAATAATTT
This sequence comes from Gonioctena quinquepunctata, assembly GCA_018342105.1. Classification (NCBI taxonomy): domain Eukaryota; kingdom Metazoa; phylum Arthropoda; class Insecta; order Coleoptera; family Chrysomelidae; genus Gonioctena; species Gonioctena quinquepunctata. Next base: position 346,966 of record JAFIRS010001142.1, read on the forward strand.
TTGAATAGATTTCGCTTGCCTAAAGAAATCGTCCGCAACTAACAGAAATACAAAAAATCACCCCTCACTACAAAGGCAAAATCGCAACAAAAAATAAACTTCCAAATAAAAATCAAATCTTGATTTTTCATACCAAAAATGTTTGACATGAAAAACTAAAATTAACGCCCGTATGCACCGTAGGCTAATTTCGCGGATCAGTTACGGAAACCTGGATTAGATTATTGTTTATTATGCACCGCAAGAAAAATCTGGTTTAAGCTTCATATTTTCTAATCGGTCAACGAAGCGTGGTTAGCGAATGACGTCTATTATTTTGAGTGTTGAGTTTTTTTGCAAGTTTTTCATTATTTCTGGATAAAATGGAGGACGAAATATTCATATATGATGACCTAGATATCCTCGATATCATCTTTGGTTTTTCTTGTCTACGAAAGGAATGATTATTTCGACACTATGGATAATTATTAATTTTTGCGAAGATTTCGACTTACAAAACCTACAGTTCTCAGCTTCCTGGAAAACATAGAAGACGAAATTGGATTCCAAAATGATTTGTAAGTTGATGAATGCATAGGAGTATCTGTCTTTGTGTCTTGTTGGCTAGTAGATTACCCCACCTCATGCACCTTCCCTTAACACAACTTATTTTAAGGAGAATGCTCCTTGGCTACATAAATAGTTATTCGGTGATTTGAGGTGTAGTGGTATAACGGCTACTAGCAGGTATCTATCTACTATCTTATTTATTTTAGAAATAATAGTCTAACCCCAATGAACCAATACCTGACCACATTGCGTCTGTATTTTTGTGTGGGGCATCAGAGTACAATCTGAGATTTTATTGGCTGCCATCAGACCACAGTTTCCAGATATCTTCCGTATCTCGCTTCCAAGCTTGGGATTTATCATCATTGGAAACTTTGTTTATTTCTTGTCCTCGATGATATAAGCGTTTTTAAGAGTACCCTCATGAGACTCTGCTTTTCTCCCAGGTAAAAAATGGGGACTCTTTTTGTATATTCACCATCAGTCATTTTGAAAATACAAATCGAAACTGACAATTTTGACATTTTATCATTTCCAACTATCAAAAATCTTGCAATACCAACGTTGTCAGATTTCCAATCTGGATCATTTAATCTGCTGACGGTGCATAGCTACGGGCCAAAGATTACGGAAACGGGATTGGGGAACTAGAATTAGAATTGACGAACGGTGCATTCAGGCATAATCACAAATGCAAAATGAAAAACTACATGATCTGTTCTCAGGAATCTCAAGCAAATGTTGATTTATTGATGGTTGATGAGTTATGTTTCAAACATAATGTTCGTTTATATATCTCAATCATATGGGTTTTCTCTAGATTCTACTCCTCCCTTTGTAGTTCCAAGGAAAGTTGGTGTTTTTCTTTAATGTGTATTAATTTCAACTTGTGTTCTTCGAATGATCGTTTTTGTAAATCTACAAAATCTGCTTTGGACAGAGCCCAAGTAGGAATTTTGTCTTTTATTGTTAAGATGCTATTCCTTTTTTTTGGGACCTCCGAAGATGGTATTTGTAATAATTACTTATTATAGCTCAAACTTTTATTTTTGCGAATTAGTAACTGCGCCGTTTCTTAGATTCTACAATATCTTGGAAGAATTTTTCTACGAGTGAAATTATGAGTAATTTTTTTCTTCAGAGACGCCTAACAATGTATACAATACACTTGACTGTTTTCGATCAATTTTTCTGTATACTTTTGACAAAACTACGAATTCTTAGGTTAAGTTTGATTCAATGTTGATGTTTCTGAACGGTCCTAATGAAGGTAAAAGCGGAAAAATGTGTTGCCAGCATATGAAAACAATGAGTTAAGGAATCCAGGATTAGTTTTTCATTGAAAAATGCATAACGTTCTAATCCATAGTTAATCAATAATCCGAGTTTAGAAAATCAACGGTTTATACGCCTGAATGCACCGTTTGTCAATTCTAATTCTAGTACCCCAATCCCGTTTTTGTAATCTTTGGCCTGTAGCTATGCACCGTCAGCAGATTGAATAATCCAGATTGGAAATCTGACAACGTTGGTTTCGCAAGAGTTTTTGACAGTTGAAGATGATGAAACGTCAAAATTGTCAGTTTCGATTTTTTATTTTCAAAATGACTGATGGTGAAAACACAAAAAGAATCCCCAATTTTTCCCCGGAAGAAAAGCAGAGTCATGAAGATATACTCTCAAAACATGCTAATATTATTGAAGACAAAAAAAACAAACAAAGATTCCAATGATGATAAATCTCAAGCTTGGAACGATTCAACTGCACTGCACCTATACTCTGCTATACGACCGTCGAGCAGTTAAATAGGTTCTACGGAAATAAAAAGAATTGGGGACGCCGTTATACCACCACACCTCAAATCACCGAAAAAGTATTTATGTAGCCAAGGAGTAATATCCATGAAATGAGTTGTGTTGGGTGGAAGTGCATGAGGTGGGGTAATCTACTAGTCAACATAACCCTAAGAAAGACACTCCCTTGCAATTATCAACTTACAAATCATTTTGGAATTCAATTTCGTCTTCTATGTTTTCCAGGAAACAGAACTATAGGTTTTGTAAGTCGAAATCTTTCAAAAAATGAATAATTGTCCATTGTGTCGAAATAATCACTCCTTTCGTAGACTCCAAAGTTGATGATATCGAAAATATCTAGGTCATCATCAATGAATATTTCGTCCTCCTTTTTATCCCAAAATAATGAAAAACTTGCAAAAAAACTCAACACTCGAAAAATCGGTGTCAAAATAAAATAGACCTCATTCGCTAAACCACGCTTCGTTGACCGATTAGAAAATCTGAAGCTTAAGCCAGATTTTTCTTTCGGTGCATAATAAACAACAATCTAATCCAGGTTTCCGTAACTAATCCGCGAAATTAGCCTACGGTGCATACGGGCGTAAAACTCGCATTGAACAACCGGGTACGCACGTCAAGTTCATGTTTATTCGTGTTTCCAAAAACGACTGACACGCCGTGGAACTACACGTAATTTTTTTGTTACCGTTTTTTAACATTGGTTGTTTCTGATTATCATAATGTGGGTATTTTTTGTAGGTACATATGTGTGTCTTTGTATTTTGTGAGTGTGTGGATGACTACATTGGGTCATAAATCAAAGTAAAAAAAATAAAATAATTCATTTTACTGTTTTTTTTAAAGAAGTTGGAATTTGAGAAAGCCCCTCTCTTCTCAAGAACTTCAAGAAGAAGTGGAAAATCTATCCGAAGAAGAGTTTAGGGATTTTTCGGACTTCTCTGACATTGACCCAGATTATAATAACTCTAATAGCGAGTTGGGTGGTGTATCCAGTGATGAATCCAACGAGGATCCGAGTTCATCAGATAATGAAGAAGTTATGGAGAATGAAGATGGTGAAAACGGTACTGCACCAGATCCCGCAAGTAAACAATTTGAATTCTCTTGGTACGACTATTCTGGAAATCACAAAACATTTCGATTTACCGGTAATGAAGGTATTCAAGTAGATTTAGCAAAAAATCTGACACCTGTTGCTGCATTTGATCAATTTTTTTCTCCTGAGCTTATAGCTCTCATAGTGGAAGAAACAAATCGCTATGCAGCCTATATAATTTCCAATACAAATGTTACTCGCAAATCAAGACGAAATCAGTGGTACCCTACAAATGAACAGGCAATACGTAAATTTGTTGGCTTTTATATTTGGATGGGATTGAATTGTCGTCCGGCTATTGCATCATATTGGTCAACCGATGTGCTATACAAAAATCAAGTATTGTCAAGAAATCGTTTTGAAAGGCTATTGAGGATGATTCACTTCAGCGATAGGGAAAATGAGACAAATAATGATAGGCTTTACAAGATCAGACCTGTTCTTGATATGTTGAATAATTCTTTTCAGCAGACTTATACCGTGGAACAAAAATGGTCATAGACGAAAGTATGATACCATGGAGAGGCAGACTAAAATTTCGTCAATATATACCAACTAAGAGTCACAAATATGGGGTAAAACTTTTTAAGTTGTGCAGTCCAAGCGGCTATACATGGAAATGCCAAATATATACTGGACGGACTGAGGAACAGCGCCCTGCTGGACTTGGAGGAATAGGCGATACTGTCGTACTGGCATTGACTGAGGGATTATTGGATGAAGGCAGAACCCTCTACTCGGACAACTTTTATACTAGTTGTCCATTAGCTAAGATTCTTCCCACCAAAAGCACACATTTGGTAGGTACACTTAGACGATCAAGAAAACAGCTGCCAAAAGATGTCAAGACGTAATAGTTAAAAAAACATGAATACATTGGGCAAGAGACCAATGATGGGATAGTTGTCTCCAAATGGAGAGATGCTAGAGATGTACTAATGCTATCCACATAACACGGACTTGAGATGAAAGTTCCTCCACCTTCAAGTAAGCTGAAGAGGGCACTGTCACCAACAGCTAATAATGATAAGCCCTCTCGAAAAAAGAAAAGAGCAAACGAAGCAGCAAAACTGAAGCCTGGAGCTATTATTGCTTATAATAATGGAAAGTGTGGCATTGACAAGTCTGACCAAATGACTTCATACAGTACTTGTAATCGACGAGGCGTCAAGTGGTACTGAAATGTTTTTTTTTTTAAGTGCTGACAGGCATGTCTATGGTAAATGCATTCAACATATATAAAGAACATACCAATTCAAAATCAAATATCAATGAATTCAGAGAAGACGTAGCCAGGACTTTATTATTTGGAAATGATGCCAACAGAAAGAGTCTAATGATACCCAAAGTAGCACATTTATTTAAAAAAACTGATGAGAAAACTCGAAAGCAATGTAGAACTTGTTATATCAACCCAACAGAAGAAATGTCAAGAGCAGAAGCAAGAAAAAAAGTGAGAAAAGTACGAACATATTGCGATGGATGTGATGGAAAACCTGCAATGTGCCAAGAGTGCCATATTAAAAATCATAGTTCATAAGTTACTTATTTTTTTAACAATGTAAAAGATTTCTAATAAAAAGTTTTTCATAATTTCCAATGGATGTATTTTTACTTAGGAGACGTCAGGCGCCGCGACATTTTGTAGGCTTATAAAATTCAGCGCCGCGATCTCAATAAGCATACACAATTCAATATAAACTCGGTCCAAAAAGCCTGACACGGCCGTGCATGACAGTGGTGCTGTCGATCATAAGCGACTGACGACGCAAAATTATGCATATCAGTCGGTCAGTCATATACGACTGACAAAACAAAATAAAATTACCAAAATTTAGTATGCTGGCATTCAGAGTGTTAAATCATTAGTGTACCGAATTCCAGTTCTGAGTGAAGAAGACCTGAAGAATCGCATACAGGAGTCATGCACAATTATTAGAAACACTCAGGGTATTTTTGAGCGTGACTGCCAGTCTATGCTAAGGCACATAAACGCATGCATTGAAGTCAGCGGTGGCCAATTCCAGCAGTTGCTCTGACTTATCAATTTCAATAATGGTCCTTTTCTAAAATTATCTTTATTCCTAGGAAATTTATGTTATTCTGCTCTACTATTTTACTTTATTATCAAAATTTCATAAATATACTTTGTAAAAATCGAATACTCCGACAAGTTCTCACTTGCCAACTAATCACTGCCTAATCAAATTAATTGGTACCTATTTTATGAACATGATTTAATTTCCTTGCATTTAATACGTATGTCGACTCGTCCAAACTATTGTATTACATGAAAATGGATTCAATGAATTCGAATTTAAATTTTGTAATTTGAATAAATAACAGATTCAATAGCTTGCCGGGCAATTTACTCAATTTGAAGACAAAATATTCGTACACGACAAGCTTTTCAATCGATTATTTTCTGATATATGAAGTGAATAACTTACGTCACACATTATTTCATTTCTAGTTGTTTGAAATTTTCGTAAAAAATGTCACCTACCAATTCCGTAGCAATGTCCATTATATTCAGACGTCGAAACGAATTCTCCTTTGCGGACCAAATCCACGAATTCTTCATTTGTAACGAAATTGTAGTCTATTCCATCGATTTCACCCTCAATTTGGGGACGGGTAGTATGATTTACTCCGAGAATCAACCTGAAAAAACATCATTTGAAACTATTCATATGGTATTTTTAGTATATATCATGTATAATGAATTCACTATTGAGACGACACAATGGTAGTTAAGAAAGGGGGAAAACACGACTGGACACAATTTGCTGTGGCAGCATAAGCTACGGTTAATACCCGCCACTGTCATGATATGCAGCGGATGAAAGGTTACGTTTGTTAAGTTAATTAGGCAATCCATCGACCTGTCAAAAGGAAAGCAATATGGCGGCTGTTGGCACACATTGTAATTCGTCATAAGCGACTATAGTGGTAAAAGTGTTTATTTTGTGAATTTCTGCGCGAATTTGAGGGGTTTTTTCAATTTTGGATTATATTTCGTGCTTCAACTAAATGCCCCTTATTTGCATTGTAGTTAACTGTGGGTTCCGTCACGACAGGGATGGAGTCGGGTTTCACTCTGTGTCTACAGTTTCAAATCATAAGTTTTTGACCAGATAAAATGACTTATCGAGGAGGAGAAGAGCTCTATGGTTAGCTGCAATCAACCTAGAAGATATTACGGACTCGAAAATCAAGTATCAGAGAGGCTGCAGCAGACATACCCTGTGTGCACATTCGTGATAATATCCTTCATTCCGTCATGGATACCTATAACTTCAGATTTTTTTGATTTGATCTGTTCCTACGATTACTTGTATGATTTTGCCTACTTGTATATCTCTGAACTATTGTACATTAGGAGGTGTCATTTCAAATAAAGTTCATATATATAATTCCTTCCATTTTATATATATATATATATATATATATATATCATATATATTACCTACCTCCTCAAAAAACATTCTTATAGATATTGTTATTGAATTACTGGGATACAAATTTTTCTTTAGGATTCTGGTGACTCAATAAATAAAAATATTTAGAAATATGTCTTTCAATCTCAACCTTCCCATTTTAGATATTTCAGGCAATTATCGAAAGCCTCGATCAAGTCTAGTTGTATTTGATTACACTCGTTTCGGACGTCCATCGTCATGTATTTGAGGTTTTCACGATGTTTCGAATGTGAATACTGTATTCAGACGATTGCAGATACAAACATTAGAAACATCGTGAAAACCTTTTCAAGAACATTAAGACGATGGACGTCCGAAACGAGAGTAATCAAGTCACCACATCGTCTACAACCTTCAAAGGGTATTGTAATTTATTAACAGTAAAAATTTGATATATCGTGATATTTATCGAAATTGTACTATACAGAGTGGCCACTTTTTTAATGGGATTGTATTGGTAACTTTTAAACGATAAGAGTTAGAAGGTCGGTCAAATGGAGAAAAAGTTGCATTTATAGAAGCATTCTCGAGCAGTTCAAACAAATCGAGATCATCAGTGCCGGTTATTGAGATATCATAAGAAAAGTAAATTCTGTCATTTTGATTTTTCTTTTTTTCCCACTTTATTTCGAATATTATCAAAAAATGTCACGGAGTTTTTTATTCGACAGTAAATTATCCTCATTTTGACATAATCAGATTTTGTATCCAACGTTTCGTACGCTCTGGGCCACCCTCAACCTCATTTTTTTCAATACGGACCTGCATATTTTATGACACATTTTGAAATAACTTTTAACGCTAAATTCAACGATATATCATACAATGTCATTCAAAGTTGATTTTCAGGTGATTTTGACCCTTATCCAAATTTCTTTGGGTCGGATCTGAATTACATTTAGGTACCTTTAGTTTAATTAACAACATGCAATACATTTCGATAACAAAATCAACTTACTCATATTCAACTGAATGGAACGTAACAGAATCAAAGCAAAAACAAGTAATAATTATTTACAATTTTCAAGAGGTGAAAAACCTAATTCATAATAATTAAACGAAACTATCATTTAATGAAAGAAAAATCAAATGATTATTCGAAAGTAAATGATGAACATTAATGAAGTAAGTGTTCGAAATGTCCATCATTTTGTAATTGCACTTTGCGGTTCTGGAACCCATACTTCTTATACATTTGCTTATTTCGTCTCCTTGAATACCTTCCAATACATTCTCAATCTTCTCGCGAGGAATCATTATTGTTGGATTTGTCATTTGTTCCGTTGGAACAAATTACAGAATCGAACTTTATTTTGAGATCATTACGATATAATTTTTGCCAGGCTTGGATTCAAATTTAAAATCATTGTATTCGCGTCTCTTGACTATTTTATTAACAGCAGTTTTTGATAAATTGCATTCACTGGCCACAGTTCTCGATTCTTTTTCTGGGTTCAATTGAATTTGGGTCAGAACATTGATATCGTTGATAGACTTGTTTTTTTTACATACACACAACTCTAGGTTTATTGAATGTATTATTTTTAAGTAGTAGGCCGTGGATAAAAAAGAACATAACAAGAAATGTCATATTATTTGTCACTTCGTTTATTATTGTGTCACAAGAACTTGCCATTAAATACTTTTCTGAGTAATTTCGATTTAACTTATTCGATATGGTTAGATACACAAATGAAGAGGAGAGAGATATGTACGAAGTGTACATAAAACTAGATAGAAATTCGTTCAAAGCACAACAAAGGTATGGTGAATTATATCCTGAACGAACAACACCAAATATTAAGATGTTTCGACGTTTATCTACAACGTTACTTGCATATAATTCATTCATCAAACCTAGAGGTCCTTATGTACGACGAAACGAGCCTATCAATGACATCAATGTTCTGGCCCAAATTCGAATGAATCCAGGAATAGGATCGGGAACTATGGCCAGTGAATGCAATTTATCAAAAAGTGCTGTTGATAAAATACTCAAGAGACACGGATACCATGACTATAGATACCAAGCCGTGCAAAAAATATATCGCAATGATCCTGAGAGAAGGTTGCAATTCTGTAATTGGTTTCAACGGAAGGTGCGGAATAACAACAATTCTGCGCACAATATCATTTGGAGAGACGAAACGACATTCACAAATTCTGGCATGTTCAATCGAAGGAACAAACATTTTTATGCCATAGAAAATCCTCACTTAATTCATGAAGATAGACATCAATATCGTTTTTCATTGAACATATGGTGCCGGTTGTTGAATAATAAATTACTGGGACCCTATTTTATTGACCGCAACCTAACCGGAGCAAAATATGTAGAAATTGTAGAAGAAATGTTGGATGATCTTCCTATACGGTATCGGCGTAATAGTCCATGGTTCCAACAAGACGGATGTGGTCCACACAACTCAAGAATAGTCACAGACTATCTAAATCGAACTTTTCTTGATTCATGGATTGGAACAAGAGGTCCAGTAGCATGGCCTGCCAGATCTCCGGATTTGAATCCGCTGAATTTTTATTTGTGGGGATATCTCGAAATTAAAATTTATGATACCAGGAACCCGACAATAGAGATTCTTCACGAGAAGATTGAGAATGTATTGGAAGGTATTCAAGGAGACGAAATCAGCAAATGTATAAGAAGTATGGGTTCCAGAACCGCAAAGTGCATTTTACAAAATGTTGGATATTTCGAACCCTTACTTCATTGATGTTCATCATTTACTTTCGAATATTTATTTGATTTTTCTTCCATTAAATGATAGTTTCGTTTAATTATTATGAATTAGGTTTTTCACCTCTTGAAATTTGTAAATAAGTATTACTTGTTTCTTGCTTTGATTCTGTTACGTTCCATTCAGTTGAAGATGAGTGAGTTGATTTTCTTATCGAAATGTATTGCATGATGTTAATTAAACTAAAGGTACCCAAAGAAACTTGGATAAGGGTCAAAATCACCTGAAAATCCACTTTGAATGACATTGTATGATATATCGTTGAATTCAGCGTTAAAAGTTATTTCGAAAAGTGTCATAAAATATGCAGGTCCGTATTGAAAAAAATGAGGTTGAGGGTGGCCCAGAGCGTACGAAACGTTGGATACGAAATCTGATTATGTGAAAATGAGGATAATTCACTGTCGAATAAAAAACTCTCGTGACATTTTTTGATAATATTCGAAATAAAGTGGGAAAAAAAGAAAAATCAAAATGACAGAATTTACTTTTCTTATGATATCTCAATAACCGGCCCTGATAATCTCGATTTGTTCGAATTGCTTGACGATGCTTCTATGAAGGCAACTTTCAACGGAACAAATGACAAATCCAACAATAATGATCCCTCGCGAGAAGATTGAGAATGTATTGGAAGGTATTCAAGGAGACGAAATAAGCAAATATATAAGAAGTATGGGTTCCAGAACCGCAAAGTGCATTTTACAAAATGGTGGACATTTCGAACACTTACTTCATTAATGTTCATCATTTACTTTCGAATAATCATTTGATTTTTCTTTCATTAAATGATAGTTTCGTTTAATTATTATGAATTAGGTTTTTCACCTCTTGAAATTTGTAAATATATATTACTTGTTTCTTGCTTTGATTCTGTTACGTTCCATTCAGTTGAAGATGAGTAAGTTGATTTTCTTATCGAAACGTATTGCATGTTGTTAATTAAACTAAAGGTACCTAAATGTAATACAGATCCGACCCAAAGAAATTTGGATAAGGGTCAAAATCACCTGAAAATTAACTCTGAATGACATTGTATGATATATCGTTGAATTTAGAGTTAAAAGTTATTTCGAAAAGTGTCATAAAATATGCAGGTCCGTATTGAAAAAAATGAGGTTGAGGGTGGCCCAGAGCGTACGAAACGTTGGATACAAAATCTGATTATGTCAAAATAAGACTAATTCACTGTCGAATAAAAAACTCCTGTGACATTTTTTGATAATACTCGAAATAAAGTGGGAAAAAAAGAAAAATCAAAATGACAGAATTTACTTTTCTTATGATGTCTCAATAACCGGCCCTTGTAATCTCGATTTGTTTGAACTGCTTGACAATGCTTCTATGAATGCAACATTTTCTCCATTTGACCGACCTTCTAACTCTTATGGTTTAAAAGTTACCAATACAATCCCATTAAAAAAGTGGCCACTCTGTATACAAATATCAATATTGTGTAATTTTTTTATAATTGGTATTAAACTAAGAGTAATCAACTGAATCAGTAAAACAACAAATAAACAAACATTTATTTATATATATTCATTTGAAACATTTAATTTTTTTAAACAACTGAGCAAGAGGCAAGTCGTTTAATGAATTTTTTGACTGGATGGCTTTGGCCACATAGCTTCCAAATCTGTGCGTGACATTGCCTATAATAGAGCACCAATATGACCACCTACTTCACTGTTTCCGGCCATACAAGTACAGTGAGTAGTACAAATGTTTTCATCCTTTTCAATTATGTACCAAACATCTGGAGGTTTTCAATTTGCCTTTTGTAAATACTTGACCTGAAAAAAACGTATGTTGATTAGAAAGAACTATTATGAAAGTTGAGAAGTAATATTCTTAAATATCAAATCAATGTCTCTTATAATAAACAAATGTGTCAATGAACATAATACCTAGATCAGATCAGAAGTTATAAATTGCTTCTTATGTATTATTATTCCTAATTTATAATAATTCACTTCGATGACTCAAGATTTGCAACTGTACATGTACCCATTAGAAAAAACCTGCTGCCTAGGAAAAAACATACTGAACTAACTAAAATATATGAATGATTCTGAATCTTTTTTCTCACCTTCACAACGAAGCCAGATTCAAAATATGTATGGATTCTAAACTTGTATAGGGCTTCATCTGCATTTGGGAATGAAAGCTATGAGTAAAAACCAACTACGAAATAATATCCATATTTGTAACAGGAGGAGCACCAACAATTCAGTTCAGAAATCTTCAGTGTAAATAAATCCAAATCACTGATCAATCTCAACTTCATTTTATACCTGTAACAAATACATTGATAAAAATGTAAACAGAAGATGGGGGTGTATTTTCAAGCATACCGTTCACCAAAGCCTCTGCTTTTCAACAATAGTGTCTTCAGGTATAGTCCATCCAATATCAATTGCAGAAGCTGTTTCTATAGGGAGCAAATAAAAACTCACTTCGCTTACACGAGCGTATATGCGAAGAAACGGAACGAAAAATAATCTGTACTACTCGTAAACATTCGCCGTCGGCAAACGGTAGATCAAAAGAGCCGATAGTCAACGTGGACCTGAGTGACTGTTGTCTATTCTACAACCGATTCGTCTGGGCCAATCAAGTCGGACATCCAATGCTTGCAGGTGTGGCTATACGATGGGAGGTCATAAATCACGCGTTATATTTGTGTTTTAATAGCTCTCAAAGATTAAAAACCAGTAGCGTCTGTGGTCTTGGTGTGTGCCGATCGAAATACGTTTTAGGATATTCTAGTTTTGTAGGATATCCTAGTTTTTTTTTTCTTGATGTATTTGTATAAATAAAAGCTTATCTTTAATTTTTTTTCATTTTTCATTATTTATGAAGTACTTTTAAAATCTTAAAATATCTAAATAAAATTAGTTATCTCCGCCACTGCTGCTCACAGGATTTCGCCGCAAGACTTATTTATGCTTCTGCAATTGATATTGGGAAAACTATAATCACTCTCCATCTGAATATTATCAATTAACAACACAAAAGCTCCGAAAATAACCAAAAATACACTTTTACTAGTCAAAAGAGCACACTGACAATGATTTTCAGTTTGTGTGCCAACAACCGCCATATTGGGTCACGTGGTATGGATTGCCTAATAAGTGGGTAGTAGTGTACTTCTTTCTTTCTTCATCCTCTAATGGGCTATACCGTTAGAGCGTTTTCACACACACCGGCGAAACCGGTGCCGCTGACGGTGCCGGCACCGAATGCAATGTAATCAAATCATAATTTTCACACATAGCCCGGTCCGACCTATTTGCCGGTACGGCCGCCGATTCTGATTTAAGCAGCCGGCGGGGATCTCGACAATCGGAAGACGGATCGGTCTCTGATTTGTCGGTTGCTGTGATTTCTTATGTACGTTTGTCTACACACACCTGTTCTGACATGTCGGTAACGGAGAGTATTTTGATGCGTATTTTGTTTATATCGCTTAGTATCGTTTTTGTCTCCATAGCGACAGAGTATTTTATATTTGATTGTACATTTGTAAACCAAAAATGAGTAAATTATACAAATAGGGGATGTACCCAGTGTTGTCTTTTATATTTGCTTTTTCGGAATTTTCTCCTAAGATACAATAACCCTAGAAGATAACATCTGTTGACAGCAGTAACAGCACACATCTTTATTCCTGCACTGTTCAACGTATACTAACACAGATAACGGCACCGATATGCCGGGCTGTGTGAAATACGCTGGTGTCCGGTCCGGAACCGGTACCAGCACCGGCACGGCACCGGCCGGTGTGTGTGAAAACGCTCTCAGGCAATTTACCCAACATCTTCCAATTACGTAACACAATGTTACGTAACTACGGAACTTCGTCTGCCGGATGCATAAGTCTCGCTCATGGCGATACTGCATCCGAAATTTCTTCACTATACGTTCTAAAAACAGTTCACATCGATTGGAATGCACGTTTCACGACAATGGTAAACTGGATACGCGTCCCCTCTTTCCGACAAATCCGTTGTCATCCGGCCTGGTTACCGGCGTAGAGATCAAGAGGACTATAGAACTTCACAAACATTTACTTAGTTTCACAACTATTTCATTATTTGTGCACATATAATATGGCAAACATTCACATTCCACATTTACTTGACTCCTAACCTAAGAACGCCACCAGTCCTTGACCGTGGTTCGGAGTCGAATCAAGTGGGTAGTGAAGTGCATTCAATTCTGCAATAGTTTACTGTAACCTTGCCAAAATGCCCAGGGGTAAGTACTTTTCAATAGCGGAAATAGTACATTGTGTATCTAGTAGTGAAAGCAATACATTCCCGGACGACAACGTGAATTGTTCGAGGCGTTTAGCCGAGGCTAACAAGCATTGAAGTCTGGGAATGTGCTTTTATTAAGGAATTTTTATAAATGCATAACAATTTTTGGTTGCCATCTTATTGCCTATGAAATAGTTTCCTTGACAATCACTGTTTGTTTATTCTTATGACAAAAGCCAGAGATTCTCTACTTATTTCGGTTTAATACTTATCGCTAAAAAATATTTAAAAATATTTAAAATGGACAGTGATGATGATGTCCAGGTGTGCGGGACACCACCAGAGTTAGTAAATGCTGCTGGAAATATCATCTTAAATTTATTGCCAAATAAATCCAAGGCAAAATATGAATACGCTTACAAACGTTTCATGGATTATTGCCAAGAAAAAAAGACGACCTCCCGATCTGAAAATCTCAGGATTGCGTACTTTTCCGATTTATCTAAGTTGAGGGCATCTACGTTATGGTCAAATTACCCCATGCTGAGAGCATGTATGTACGAAAGTACGAGAGAAGATATTGATATTAAAAAATATTCGAAATTACGTGCTTTCCTGAAACGTCAAAGTGACAACTATAAACCAAAGAAGTCAAAAGTTTTGTCAGAAATAATAAATATTCATTACTCAAGCACCACATTATATATGTACCTAATGAATAAGGTACGTTTAGATTGTAAGAATTACAAAATTGCATGTGCAAAAATGATGATTCAAAACTAATTTAAGATTGTAAACAAGAATTTTTCAGAATTAGAAAAACCCTCCCAGACGTTATCTTGGAAGTTTCGCAGATGATTCCCATCTGATCTGAATAACCTCCTCTTCATAACATAATGAATTTCTACTTTCCTACATGTATTTTTTCATGCCAATTCTGTTTTTTTTTCACTAGCTTTATTAGTTTCATTTATACTTTACCACCGTCATTGTTAACCACTTTTTCCATCCTTATGTGCGTGTATATGTGTGTATATGCGTGTGTATATGTATGAGTATGTATGTATCGCATTGCACGTGTATGGGAGTACGTATGCACTTTTAGTTAGTAACTCACTCAGTTTCTAGTTAGGTTTAGTAGAAGAAATCTTGTAATTAGGACCCTCTAGTCCTGTTTGTATTTCTTCAATAAATAAATAAATTTGAGATAAACGAAACTTATATGCCATTGTATAGAAAATATGTTGCATGTCGTCCAGGAAATTTTGAAAGTTGCCGCTTTTTCTTCAAATATTCAAATGGGAAAGTTTGGCAAAATGCCTCAAATTCTCGCAAAATTTTTAAATTTGCCATATGCACATGAATACACAGGACATTGTTTCCGTCGGTCCTCTGCGACAATTTTGGTTAATGCTGGGGCAGATTTAATTGCTTTAAAGAGGCATGGGCGATATATAGAGGAATCTTTTGCAAATAAAGTAGACATAGCAGATAAAATATTTTGTGGGGGGAGTGACAAAGAAATCTGCTAATACTGTTAGTATTATTGCCGAAGAAGAAAACAGCAATAACGTCACTGACTATTCAAGTGACATAACAGATAAATATAGAGGGGGTAGTGACAAAGAGAATGACTTTTCAGGTACAGTTCAGCCTATGTTTAATAATTTTTTAAACTGCAACAGAACTATAAATATACAAAAATAGTTATAATAAACGTTCCATATGTGTAATAATATATTTAATGAATGTTCTTAATGTGAGTTGGTTGTTTGCGTGTATTCATTTACTGTCTAAAATGTATATAAAAAACCAATAGGGACCGATTTTGACGGTCTACGCCGGCAAAAATTTTCCCGGGAAAGTTCGTTGCTTAGCAACCGACTAAAATAGTAGATATATATTTTGAGCGATTTCAGAAAAGATAAATTATGGCGAATGAAAAAAAAGCCGTTGTTTGTTTAGTTACTGATGGATTAGTGCAACATTCTCAAAATCTCTCACAGGACGAACGAGCATCATTTTTCAACACTATCAGCTACTGAATAAACTCAAAGTTCGCATTTGTTCAACTAAAACACCACACACACACACACACACACACTCGAAATCATCTGTTCATCGCACTACAATTGTCCAACATTACTGCATTTTCAAAATTAAAATCAAAGCAATATTTTTTTCCGGCTATCTCGTATCAACGAGTCTGTTTAATTTACACGAAATCGATCGTTAATAACCCTTTACCTTCAATTTCTCTTTTAATGTGTGTGTAATTGTGATATATGCAAACCAAAAATACACCGAAATCGACCATTTATATCCTATAATTTCTCCATTAATGTAAAATTGTGGTATAGGCAACTAAACATACACGAATTGGAATATTATTCAAATTCCAAATCATATTGCCTTTGAGCTGTCAAATTTATGTATTTTCAAATCCAAATATTGTAAGTTTTCTCCTAGTTGAAAGAATTTTTCCGTGGACCTCAGAACGAGGTCGACGGAAATTTTTTGTAATAAACTCTTTATATTAAAATGGCGATTTATGATCACGTAGTTTCGTCCCCGAGTAGGTAATGATCCATTACTCAACAGGTTCGAACCAATCACAGTTGAACCAGATTGTTTCCATTAGCAAGTATGCCTTGAGAATTTAACAACTTCAAACTTGTTCTCAAACGTCATAATCATTGAATTGACAGTTCGATTTGTAAAATATTATAGTTTATAACGGAAAACAAGAAGAAAAAGATGGATTCGGAAAGTGACAACGAGTGTACCCCACCAGAAATGTGTAGTGCGGCGAAAATAACATCTTCAAATATATTACCAAATGAATCCAGAAAAAAATATGAGACGATATATGCAATTTTCATGGATTGGCGAAAGAAAAATTATGTGAATTCGTTTTCGGAAAATGTACTTCTAGCATATTTTTCCCAATTAGCTGAAAAATATAAATCGTCCTCGCTTTGGACACAATATTCAATGTTAAGAAGTACCATTCTAATCAACCAGGACGTCAACATAGAACGTTATTCAAAATTACGTGCGTTTTTGAAACGCAAATCCGATGGTTATATACCGAGAAAGGCTCAAACATTCACCCCAGATGAAATAAATTTATTCATAAACAAAGCACTTGACGAAATATATTTTGCGACAAAGGTAAGGAATTAATATGTTTTCAAAAGTTCACTTAACATAATAGACCGGGAGATGATGACACAAGATATTAGGTCATTTGTACCAGTATGGCGGTTCTTCAGGGGTCTAATTACGGAATGACAACAATGAAATGATGGTCATAGCGCTGGTACCGGCGGCCCAATCGCGTGGGCGTTAATCGAACGTGTCGGATAAATAACGAGTGTCGAACGATTTGTTCCAGAAAAATGCTTGTATTTTCCGATAGTCGATAAAAAAAAGAAGTAGGCGGTAGCGTAATGCCATACTTCTCCGGTGTGGCTCACAGCCCACCATACCGACGCGAATACATTAATTTAAAAAAAACAATTCAACCATTTGTACCAGGCTAATTTTTGCGCAGCTAATCATCGTCGAGTAGCCATTCACGGAAATCACCTTGCCATACTTTTCCGACGGTTTCCAATGGCCGCCATACCACCGCAAGGGAGTAAAATTTTGATTTTCTAAACGATTTGTACCAGCCCAAATATTTTTCAACAGTTCTCTGTATGATCATAAATATAAGTCTGATCATGCCATACCTGTGGGAGGTGGCGAATATGTACAATATTTTTTCAAAATTCTAAGATTTTATTCGTAATTCGAACGATTTGTACCAGTATCGCCCTAATGTTTCCTGTAACTTTGAGGTTTAACGAATATAAATACAAAATTTCAAACACCTAGGTGGCGGCAATGTTGTCTTATAACCAGATGTTATTTCGTATAATATTGTACGGCTACCGGCGCGGCGCTCGAAAGATTTCTCGAATTGTAGAGGTCTTGGCTCATCGTGTTCGAAAGACATAATGTATGGGAACGCAGGTATACGGTAGCTGCTTGTCAGGCAACCCACAAATACATAAATAATTTGAGAATCAGTAAAGATACAACAATAGTGTAGAAATGAGACATGATACAAAAACTAGAGAAAAAAAAAATTAATATCAAAAACTGATTTTTTTCAATGAAGCAATGCTGCAAGAGAAAATGTCACAACTGTCATTGACAGCATTGAAGTTGTTGCAAATTCTGAATAAGGGTGAGTTTTTCTGTACATTTGTTCTAGAGAATTCGAGGTAAAATAGAGTGTTATGTCTTGAATTTACTCTTGGAACATGAAGATTCAGCATACTCAAAATAGCACTACAGTTGATTTGGCCATGGATCACCTTATAAAGGAAAATCAGAGCAGATGTATTCTTTCTACTTGCAAGAGAGGTGAAGTTATGTCTCTCTAGTAAAGCGGTATTACATATTCCTGTAGCAGGGTACACACCATCTTCTTTGAAAGAGAGATATTTCATAAAGCGTCTATGGATTCGTTCAAGATTATTTTAATGGACATTATAATATTAAAATAAGTCGACCGTTATAGCGCGCATAAGAGTGGTGTAATTTTCCCAAAGCATAGTTTTTTTTCAAGTTTGGAAAATTTAAAAAGCCATACTGTTACAATTCATTCCATTTTTTTTTCATATCTTGCTCGAGTGTAACAGACTTCCGCCTCATAGTTACAGTATGGGAAAATTTTTTTTAGGTTGAATTTTATCCAAACGAACCGAATACGATGATGCCATGATGTAAAAAATAATTTCACGTATTTTACAGTCGTATTTTCAAAACGTGTCGAATAAATAAGTTTTTCAAGTATGGCAGCACTTTTCCCCCTCTAGACGTAAGGGAAATATAATAACGGTCACATTTTATCAAATACTTTCCAAAAATCCAAATGCCATACTGGTACAAATCGTTTTGCGAAAAAAAAAAATACTCCTTTGCGGCGGTATGGCGGCCATTTGGAACCGTCAGAAAAGTATGGCATGGTGTATTCCGTGAATGGCTACTCGACGATGATTAGCTGTGCAAAAATTAGCCTGGAACAAATGGTGGAATTGTTTTTTTTCAATTAATGTATTCGCGTCCGTATGGCGGGCTGTAAGTCACACCGGAGAAGTATGGCATTACGCTACCGCCTACTTCTTTTTTTTTCGACTATCGGAAAATACAAGCATTTTTGTGGAACAAATCGTTCGACACTCGTAATTCATCCGACACGTTCGATTAACGCCCACGCGATTGGGCCGCCGGTATCAGCGCTATGACATTCATTTTCTTTTTCGTCATTCCGTAATTAGACCCCTGAAGAACCGCCATACTGGTACAAATGACCTAATATTTTGTGTCGCCATCTCCCGGTCTATAATGAGAGAACCTAGTTAAAAACTTTAATAGCTTCATATCACTTTAATTTGCAAGCACCTCGGTAGCACATAGCTTAAGCTCTGGACTTTCAATCCAGTGATCGTGAGTTCGAATCACGCAGTCGCCGGTGAGGTTTTTTTCTTTTCCAACCACTGATTTAACAATTATCAAACTGTTTGAAATTGAATAAAATATAAAAAAAATTTGAAATATTTTTTTTGTATCTTTTTTTTAGGTTGCACTGATCATTGGAATCATGGGAACCTGTCGTGCGAATGAAATGCACTCTATGAAAATAGGGGACTTCGAAGATCTTGGATCGGCTATATTAGTCACCATACCAAACACCAAAACGAAAATTGTTCGGAAGTTCACCATAACTGAGCCTTTTCGCCATATTTGTATTGAATATATCACGATACGAGATTAATTATTATCAGAAAGGTAAATGCACCAATCAAAGAATTAGAATAAATAAATTCGGAGCCATGGGAAAACAAATCGCAACATTTTTTAAACGTCCAAATCCAGAACTATATACTGGGCATACCTTTCGTAGATCATCTGCCACCCTGCTAGTGGATGCGGGTAGAGACATCACTTCTTTGAAGAGGCATGGAGGGTGGAAGTTAACATCTGTGGCGGAAGGATACATAGATGATTCGATGAAAAATAAAATAAATATTGCAGAAAAATCTTGGGTTCAATGAAACCGTCTACCAGTACCAGCAACATCTCACAAACATTTACTGCACAGAACACTTCGGAATGAAAAATGGAAATGTGAATTTGGATATAGAATCCTCGATACCTTCAGTTATGATTGCCAAGTGTTCCAATTATACTATTAATTTGGTAAACAAAAAATGATTTTGTTCATGTTATGAAATTTTTCGAAATATAATTATAGATTTTTTCATTTAATAAAACTTTCTATTATGCAATTAAATGAATTACACTCTTTCAGGATTTCCTTCACAAATGAATCTGATTTTCAAATAGTCCTGATATAAGTCACAGAAAAAGTATAGTATTCTGCTCGCGAGAAACAGCCATTACTCTCTCGAATGATTTACGACGCTCGCCTTCGGCTCGCGTCGACAAACTTCATTCTCACGATTAATGGCCACATTTCTCGCTCGTTGAATAATATACTATTTTTCATTACTGTAACCTGTGTACTGCAAAATAATATCCAATTTTTACGATGTTTATCCTTACTTGGGACATATCTGCATTTTCGTGGTGAATATTGACAGCAGTGTAAGGGCCAGTTGTAAAGGTTACGTTTATAGTATAGTTTAAACTGCGATTCAAACTGTAATTCAACCTCAAGTTTAAACCGATGAAAATGAAAAATATTTCTTGTAGCTAACTTCAAATCACCTTGGTACATCAATTTTTCGTTTTGTTTTGAGGGAAAATTGACAGTACTGACAAGACAATCAAGACTAGTTGTTTTAGTCTAAGAGCTGGCTACGTAAATTAAAAATGATAAGGTACCATGGAAAACTTCCCTACTAGCTGACAAGTGTATTGCTCAGATAACTCATTTTATAATTCAACAAGGCCTGGAAGCCTAGTTGGATGAACGCCCGCTTCCAAAGTGCAGGGACCTGGGTTCGATCCCGAGCTGGGCCACGCAATTTTTTATTTTTATTTTCTGTTACACTCAAATCAACCACAAAACTTCTACAAGTCACGAAAATATATTACCTCAGAACATTCACCTTCACAACCCCTCAAGACACAAAACAGCATTTTCACAGAGCATGACTCGCTCCGCAGCGGCCGAAGGCTGCTGAAACTTTATCTAAACCTGATTTTTCTGGCGTACTCTATCCAGGAAGTAGATCTAATTTGTTCCGTATGTGTTGTTATCCGTAAATTTCAATTGTTCTATTATGATCAAATTACAGATATCTCTCATAAGCGAATAGCAGGAAGGGATATAAAGCTTTATTTGACTTGAAATAATTTATTTTTACAAAGGGTATCGCGAATCATTGCAAGGTGACCTCCTTCTGCCTCTTCACAGGAGCATTTCCTTATTTTTAACCGACACAACCAAAAAGGAGGAGGTTCTCTAGTCGACGCGTATATTTTTTTTATGTATGACCACGCTCAACTTTTTACTGAGACGTCCGATTCTGATAATTATTTTCTTCAGTTGATAGGGTGTACTTTTGAGTTGGTCCCATTTGAATTTAAAAGATGAAATCCACCCCTAAGGTAGCAAATGAAGGATATTGATCACTCACCCTCTGAATTCTGGTCCGTTAACCGATTCTTCAGGCATAACTTTGTACTGGTCTTGATTTGGATGATTCTTCTTTAATCAGATAGGGTATACCTCATAGTTGATCATATTCGGATTTCGAATGAAATTATTCACCCTTACGGGTAAAAAAATAGGGGATAATTGATTTTTCACTTGTGAACATTGGTATACAGATGTAGTTGACAATGACAGATCGCTATTGTCATTATATTTGTTCTCCTACATCCGTCACAATCATTATATTCTATGAGAGGATGGAATGATATACAAAGTAATGAAATAAACTAACAAGAACGACAAAAATAATGTATATTACAACAAACAGTAAAAGTAGATAATTATATTATTTAACTGGTAATAGTTGAAGTAAGGTGGGTGAGTAAGTATTTTGGAAGTAATCAATAAACAAGTGGGGAGTAATTAGTAGATTTCAGCCACAAAAAATTTAAAAATAAAAACTTTTTAACAAAAAATTACACCGACGAAATACGGAACTAAAAAGTAAAAAATTAAATAAACCTTCTTAGTCTCAATAACTAAGCTCCCAAACTAATTTAAGTAACCAATTTTGAGTCGGCGCCAAACAAACAATCAAAGAAGATCATTAAATTACTTCAAAAAAATTATCAGAATGTGACCGCGCAATTCGATGCCATCGTTTTACGCCTTACCTAATTCAATTGCTAGTTTGTTTGGCGCCGACTCAAAATTAATTACATTGGCTTAGGACTAAGAAGATTTATTTAATTTTTTACTTTTCAGTTCCGTATTCCGTATTTCGTCGGTTCAATTTTTTGTTAAAAAGTTTTTCCTTTAAATCCAGAATGCAATATTTGGACAAATGCACACTGATTGTGGCTGGATACATCAACAAGCCATGTATGAATTCAAATGGTTTGATGGCCCACAATGACCGTCAACAGTTGAAGATGTTATACTAAATAAGGAAGAATCTGAAGGTAAAGTATTACATGATACATTACTTTCGTTTTTATAAAAATGTTAATTTATGTTTCAGATGATGGAACAGTATTAATTATTCCAGCGACGAGGATGAAGATGATCAGTCAGGTTATTAATGCTGATAAAAATCAGATTTATCAATTAATAAATGAAAAAAAGGTTAACACAAGATTGTAATTAGGTATTATTCTCTGTTATTTATACTCTCCTCCGTTTTTTCTACTCGTAATTAATTCATAATTCATTGAAAATTCTAATAATACAAAAAAAATTGCCAACACTGCATAAAAAAAGCTTTACCGCTTCAGCGATATTATCATTTTGTATATATCATTTTGCCCTTCAGCAAATTATGTACAGCTTTCTTAATCCGTAAATAATATAAAAACAAAATCGCCAGAACTCACATTGTCATTAAAATTTGAACAATGTTCTACAACTTTACCGACTTCGGGCAACGTTTAATCCCCGACCTAGACTTAAGGCAATATTTAGCAATTTCTACAGTTGAAATCTATAACTACCCAAAATTTCAGGGCTGCACTGAAAGATTTTATTTTTATTAAAAATTAACGCTTTGACCAAATTCAAATTTAATTCAGATTATATATAAAATATATTTATTATCTACTCAGTACGGTACATCTCGTAATTTCTTATTTGCAATGCATTTAATTCTGTATTTCAACGATAAAATGGGAAAATGCTCCTGTGAGGAGGCAGCAGGAGGTCGCCCCGCGATGTTTTGCGATACCCTATGTGAAAATAAAGTCAAATAGAGCTTTATATCCCTTCCTGCTATTCGCTTATAAAAAAGATCTGTAATTTGATCATGAAAAAGTTTATTGTACGAAATTTGTTGTTTGCTGGCAACATTTTTAAAAGTTAATTCATTTGTGAGAGAGATCAATGTCTTTTAAAAGTCACTAGAGAACATTCAAGTTTGATAATTAGGTTATGATTTGAAGAAATCTCAATATTCAATAATTTTGTTCCTAACTTGTAGTTATTTTCCCTCACATTGGAGTATGTTTCCTGTCTAAGATTTTCTATCGGTCTTATCGAAGCTGTAATGTGGCTAGGTTTTTTCATTTATTGTAGTCTCCCTGATGATGGAAATAAACATTTCCGAAAGCTTGGATAAACCTTGAAGAGTTTACTTTTCATTGCTGCTTACCCCAATATCCCTCGTTTTGTATTAACTAGTCAGAAAATACTATATATATATATATATATATATATATATATATATATATATATAGATAAGAGAACTTTTCTAGAAATGGCTTTCATATCACAAGAAAAAACTCATATGAATTAAAAAAAAAAATATGTGAAACACCTGAGTGATTTTTTTTTATTGGCTCTCGAGAGTACAGAATTTTGTTCAAATCAAATTGATTCCAAATCAAGTTATCAATGAATCGTCAGGCTGCAAACAACTAGACCAACCTTCAGTTGGTACTAACAATGAAAATAACCAAAAACCTTTCAGATTAATTGTTGGCAACCCCGTCTCACAACAGTTGGTAGTACCACCTGCTGTCAACACATATGTCAAGCCAAATGAATTTCCCACACTGTATAACCTATTGGATTTCGTAGCCGGGCCGAGGATGGTCCTCGACGATTCGCTGTTGCGTTCAAATTAACAGTGCTGCTCCTAGGTGGCGCATGGAGTTAGTAACAAGGCCTACCCAGAACACTGTGTGAATGATACATTCTATATTGTGATTGTCCTGAAATAAATTAATATGGGATGCAGTATTGCTTAGAGCAAGACAACCTGCATCCCAACATACAATAAACTCCTTGTCTACGCCGGTTAGAGGCCGGATGGGGACGGATTCCCCGCAAGGAGCTGATGCTGGGCATATGTCTGCGGACGAAACCCATTGAACAGAGAGAGAGAGAGATAACCTATTGGCGTGACACATGGTTCTGTACCATATATTATATTTATAATCACCGCATAATTTCAATGTGTTTTAAGTAATAGTCAATCTTAAATGTGTTTTCAACTTCAAATTTTCACTAGTTCAGTTCACCTTACATTACATGAAGAAGATTCATGAACAACTCAAAAACTAACCCCAACAAAGCTGTAAGTTAATGAACACATCATAGTCCTAAGGACACTACTATTGTAATGTTCTTCATTCCCTGAAGATGGAAATAAAACATTCTGAAAGCTTGGACAAACTTTAAAAGAGTACACTTTTTCTTTTGCTGCACAATCCAAAAAAATTACATCCAAGGAATGCATTGTTATCCACCTTAAAGACAAAAATCAATCTACTCAATATAATGGAAAAAATGTCATTATTTTACTAGGTGAAACATAATTTCTATCAACTAACGGAAGTAAAAAAAGTAGTTTACCTTTTATTTGTACTGACAAACTTCGTTGCTATATCTCTTTTCCTAGAACATAGTGGACCCACCAATATAATAACTTTCGGGCCAGGTTGGTCGTAGGGGACGATATGGGCTCCAATACGGGGGTGGTTTATTTGTTGCAGGAGTAGGAGTTCCAATCTGCTTGCTCGCGCCTGCAGCCTAAGGTTATATATCTATTATATAAGGGCCCCCACAGACGATGAGATCGGTATCGCCACATGTCGCGATACAAGTGTCGATACAAGTATATGAGATTTGTATCATGTCTCGACGTCTCCTCGCACGCTGAGACGGAATCTGAAACATCATTCGCACTCACGTGGTATCGCCGTTTCGCCGTGATTGAGACGGTGATACTGGTGTATCAGTATCACGGTATCAGTAACACCGTGTGTGGAGACGTTGATACTTGATACAAATCTCATATACTTGTATCGCGACAGTGCGATACCAATCTCATCGTCTGCGGGTGCCTTAAGTGTCAAGTACAAAATAAATTTTTATTTCTTGCAATTTTACGGAGGAGAAAAATAAATGGATCACTTTGAAGTGACAATTGTCACTTTGAACTGACAATTGTCACTTCGAACTGACAATTGTCACTTTGAAGTGACAATTGTCACTTCGAACTGACAATTGTCACTTCGAACTGACAATTGTCACTTCGAACTGACAATTTTCACTTTGAAGTTGAATTTTATTTAGTTATTCGATACAAACTATTGCAACAGCGAGCGGCGGTGTAAAAACCCATTTCCAGATGGTTCTATTAATAAAATTGCGAAAAAAATTAAATAGTTCATCTATTGGTATTAAACTACTTACTCTATTTAACTTGAGTTATTTGAAAGGAAAATAGGATATTTATGAACTGATCAGAGAATATAAAAAAAAAAAAGGTGATTTTAGATATTTTCGAATAAATGCTTGGAACTGCACATAAGCCATAGTATTGGATTCTAACTGTTTTCGAAATTCTGCCATCTTCAAAGTTTTTTTTAACTTGTTGCCTTACTGGCCATCATGTAAAATTTCAATTGATTTTGAGGTTATTCGACATGCACAATCTATAAACGTTTTTTCAATACTTTTTCCTATATCTATGTTGAAAATTGACTAAATATTCAACCTGTTTCATTTTTGATGGCCTACTCTCCTATGAACATCTCATTTTGTATACAGGGTAGTTCCTTTCGAAAAATGAATGGAGTTTTTTCTCAAATGTCTCGGACGGACACAGTGCTCTTTTTTTTAAACAAAATAGGAGATTTTCCACGAGAATTCAATTGGTTTTTCTGAAATAGTTTTTTTATCGAAAAGGAAGTCATTTTCAATCAAGAATAAAATATAATTTTTATTATAACAATATTATTTTAGCAGTTGGCATCAAATGTCCTTTTTGAGTGACAATTGTCACTTCAAAGTGACAATTGTCAGTTCGAAGTGACAATTGTCAGTTCGAAGTGACAATTGTCAGTTCGAAGTGACAATTGTCAGTTTGAAGTGACAATTGTCAGTTCGAAGTGACAATTGTCAGTTCAAAGTGACAATTGTCACTTTGAAGTGACAATTCCTAATATTTTAAAAAATATTTTGTTGTTGGCCCTTATACGCCTTCGTATGTTAATCGCCCAAATGAGACAATAAAAATTTGTGTCCTAGGCCCCCATTTTTGTTTTCTGTAATTTGCTCTATTATGTGTTGCAAATAAGATATAATGTTGCAAAAATTGATTCAGAATGCATTTAGTGAAAAAAATACATTTTCAAAATTGCATTTGGGTCTCCGATCGCCTGCATTAGTCTACCCGACAAGTTGAAAATGGTCTAAAATAGAGATACTGCTCTTAAAATTATGTGTGATAGCTCATTGGATCCGGAATAACGCCTAGAAAAATGTGCCAAAAGCGTGTATTGTCACATCAAAAATTGCAAAAGTTATAAACAATTGAAGATGAAAAAAAATGGCATTTCGTTTTTTGCCAATATTTCATAAACTATTGATATTTAAGAAATTTCCGGGAACTCTATCTCCATTATTTATAATTTTAATTTAACGCTGAAAATGGGTCTCCGAGCGACATTTTTAGGTTGCGCGCGCGGCATCAAAAGCGAGTACGACACATTAATTAATTTAGTTAAGGTATTAAATTTTTTTTTTTAATTTGAAAAAATTATGGTGTATTCGAAACACTATAAATAAATTATTCCCGTTGGAAATTTTACTTAAAGTTAATTTTTCAACAAGTTAAACGATTGTTAACTAACAAAATTTTCTCGAACTTCTGTCTTAATTGTAAATGAAAAAAAAAGTTCAAATAATTGTTGTAAAAACTTTCCGTTCCGTGGAGCCTTTCTTATATATTTACTCAACAAGATCACGCGATAAAAGTTAAAAAAATTTTTTTAATTTTTAAATCTTTTTTTCTCAATCATTATATTATTGTTTTTTTAATTATACAAGATATAAATTGATTTGCAAAAAAAATGTTTCCCGCCATTTGTTGATAAATTTTGTATAAACAAATTGATTATTTCAATATTTTTGAAATTTTTTTTTCACAACTTCATTATATTACAAATATTACGATTTAAAAAAAAATC
This sequence comes from Gonioctena quinquepunctata, assembly GCA_018342105.1. Lineage (NCBI taxonomy): Eukaryota > Metazoa > Arthropoda > Insecta > Coleoptera > Chrysomelidae > Gonioctena > Gonioctena quinquepunctata. Next base: position 374,582 of record JAFIRS010001142.1, read on the forward strand.
CTCAATAACAATTTTTAATTGTTTATAATCGTTTTTTTACATTTCTATTGTTTAAATAATTTGTTAGGGAATTATTTTTTTTCTAAAAATCATAATTGACAGTCCTCTATGAAGTAACAAAAAAAAAATTTTTTCATCAACAATTCTATTGTTTATTAACTTACCAATTTGCTATAAACAAATTTTTAACTTTGTTAGATTTTTTTTTGAAACTTCTAAAATTTACAAAAACAACCATATATAACAAAGTATAGAAAAACAAATTTCCCAATTTTTCCCAATTCCAATTCCCAAAGTACAATAAAAAATTGGAATTTTTTTTTTCTTTCTTTGTTATTATGGTTTTTTTGTAAATTTTAGAAGTTTAGAAAAAAAATTTTAACAATAAGTTAATAAACAATGGAATTGTTGATAAAAAAATTATTTTTTTGTTACTTCATAGAGGACTGTCAATTATGATTTTTAGAGAAAAAATAATTTCCTAACTAATTATTTAAACAATAGAAATATAAAAAAACGATTATAAACAATTAAAAATTGTTTTAAAGATTTTTTTTTTCAAAAATCATAATATTTGTAATATAATGAAGTTGTGGAAAAAAACAATTCGAAAATATTGAAATAATCAATTTGTTTATAAAAAATTTACCAACAAATATCGGGAAAATTTTTTTTTGCATATCAATTCATATCTTGTATTAATAAAAAAACGAAAATATGATGATTGGGAGGAAAATTTTTTTTTAACAACATTACTTGGATTTTTTGTTTTTGTTCAAGTACAAAAATTATTATAAACAAAGTATGGATATTTTTTTAACTTTTATGGCGTGGTCTTGTTAAGTATATATATAAGAAAGGCTCTACGAAGAGAATTTTTTTTACGACAATTATTTAAATATTTTTTTTCATTTACAATTAAGACGGAAGTTCGAGAAAATTTTGTTAGTTAACAATCGTTTAACTCGTTTAAAAATTTATTTTTAAGTGAAATTTCCAACGGGAGAATGAATTATTTATGGTGTTCCGAATACACCATAATTTTTTCAAATTAAAAAAAATATATTTAATACCTTAAATAAATTAATTAATGTGTCGTACTCGCTTTTGACGCCGCGCGCGCAACCTAAAAATGTCGCTTGGAGACCCATTTTCAGCGTTAAATTAAAATTATATATAATGGAGATAGAGTTCCGGGAGTTTTTTATTGAAAATTTCCTCCTCTTTCAGAATTTCTTAAATATTATTAGTTTATGAAATATTGGCAAAAAACGAAATGCCATTTTTTTTTCATTTTCAATTGTTTATAACTTTTGCAACTTTTTATGTGCTAATACACGCTTTTGGCACATTTTTCTAGGCGTTATTTCGGATCCAATGAGCTATCACACATAATTTTAAGAGTATCTCTATTTTAGACCATTTTCAACTTGTCGAGTAGACTACATGGTTTTAGCCGTGTGACTCACATGTCGAGTCTCGCGTTTCTGTATCTTTCGACTTGTTTTTTACGCTTATTACATTCGTGCATTCACCAACAGTGGGTTAGTGTATTTTGATACTCAAGCGCATTTGCAAAAACTGTGGAATGATATTCTTTCTGAATCAGATGAAGAACCTTTTGAAGGTGGTTCTTCAGATGAATACAACCCTGAATCCGAGAGTGAAAATTCTTCAGACGGAGAAATTGTTCAACAGAAAAGAATGAGAAGGTGAGATTTGTTTAGTTTATTTCATGAAAATATAAAAAAAATCTGTTCTGAAAAACCAATCACTGATATAAGTGTTATGTTTCTAGATATTTAGTTTTCAGCTTTATTTCATTTTTTATATTACTTTCTAGGTCAAAGGTCGAGATTTCTGAAGTTGGACCTAGACAAAAAGATTTGACCATTTTTCCTTCAACCTCTAGGCAATCTCCTCACCTTGAGAATGTATAATCCTCGATAGAAGATACTATAGAAGCGGTGATTTCCAAATATTGCACCATAGATGATTATGAGAGTGAGAAGAACGAAAATATGAAAAGAATAATTTGGTCACATGTTACAGGGACGTCTCTGAAAAAATTTGATTTCCTAGTCGATCCTGTGGGCCCCACAAATGAAATTAGTGAAACCTATTTAGTAAAAAGTCCTATTGATTTATTCAACATATTTTTCAATGAAGATGTAGTCAGTCTCATTGTTACTGAAACAAATCGATACGCACACCAAAAAATGAAGGCAGGGATTCAACAAAATTCGCGCCTTCATAGTTGGAAGGACACTGATGAAGAGGAAATAAGAATATTTTTTTCTATCATTTTGTGGATGGGCCTAGCAAGATTTCCTAAAATGGTGGATTACTGAAGAAAGAGTCATTTATATTCAAATAGAATATCTGAAAAAATGTCTAGGAATCACTTTGAATTACTTTTACGTGTGCCTCATTTCAGCAGCAATGAAGATGCGAATCCTAGTGATCATTTGGAGAAATTGAGCCCTTTGTTGAAACCACTGATTGATGAATTCAAAGAGGTTTATATTCCAGAACGTGAAATTTGTATTGATGAAACCCTAGTCCCATTTAGAGGACGCCTCATCTTCAAGCAATACATAAAAAATAAACGGTTCAAATTTGGCACAAAACTGTATAAACTTTGTTGCAAAGGAGGCTTTACTTATGATCTAAAAGTTTACTGTGGGCATGATAAAGATCCAAATGTAAGTGCATCAACATAAAAACTTTTTAACAAAAAATTAAACCGACGAAAAAATCAACTGGAAAGCAAAAAATAAAATAAACCTTCTTAGTCTAAATGATAATTGAGCTCCCAAACTGATGTGAGAAACTGATTTTGAGTCGGCGCCAAACAAACAATTATCGAAGATCATTATCTATGAAAGAAGTCATCCGTCTTCCGGACGGTGCCCCAAATTGATGGTCGAGAACAACTGGTCGAGCTACCAACCCGCATCCCTGATGTCAACAACCAGTCTGCCAATACACTAGATCTTTTCCTCACCACCAATCCTGACCCATATAGAATAGAAGTTTGTGCCCCACTTGGAAACTCTGATCACACCCTCATCTCCACAACTTGCTCTTTCCATTTACCATCGAGCTGCACAATACCACCCCGTCTCATGTGGCACTACAATTCGGCCGACTGGGAAGGTCTTCGTATGTTTTTCTCAGCGTTTCCATGGAAGAGAGTTTGTTTCTCTTCAGTAGATCCAACACGATGTGCTGAGACAATTTCTGAAATCATCATGTTGGGGATGCAAACTTACATACCGAATACCGAAAGAAGAACATCATCCGATAAGACCTGGTTTAACAGAAACTGCTCTAGAGCTGTGGCTTCCAAACAGGCAGCATACCGTCGATGGCTAAAAAATCCGGGCCCTGAGACCAGAGCAGCATATGTCGAGGCTAGAGGCATATGCAAAGAGACAATAGAATACTCAAAAGATGCCCACAATGCCAAAATAAGATCAAAACTTGCTGAATGTCCTAACGGATCCCGTTCATTTTGGTCTTTCGCCAAAGCTGTGGGAAGAAACTTCACTTCCAGCTCATTTCCTCCTCTAACCAAAGAAGATGGAACACTAGCAACGACTGCCCAGGAAAAAGCCAAAATCTTTGCGCACCTATTTGCTGGAAATTCCACTCTGGATTCATCGGGAAACAACCCCGAACATTACACCTATTGACAGTCACATGCCCGAGATCACCTTTCGCCAACGTACTATCAGAAAGATTTTGCTGGGTCTCAACACCAACAAAGCCTGTGGATCTGACGGAATCCCGCCGATTGTTCTCAAGAAATGTGCCCCCGAACTAACACCTGTTCTTTGCAAGTTGTTCAACCACTCTTTCAATCTGGGGTATTTCCGTCCAATTGGAAAATTGCAAGAGTACAGCCAGTCCCTAAAAAAGGCAAAAAGGCCCTACCTAGCAACTACAGACCTATCGCACTGCTATCTATTATTTCAAAGGTCATGGAAAAAGCCATCAACATCGAGCTCATGAAATATCTGGAAGACTCAGGAATTGTCAACGATAGGCAATATGGCTTCCGCCATCAGAGATCAACTGGTGACCTGCTCGCTTACGTCTCACATATATGGCAGCTATCTATTGAAAAGTATGGAGAAACTTTAGCTGTGGCATTAGATATCTCCAAGGCGTTCGATCGAGTTTGGCACCAGGGACTCCTCGCCAAGCTTCCGGCTTATGGCTTGCCCCCTCAGCTGTTATCTCTGCTTGCTAGTTTTCTCTCAAACATGTAGGAAGTTTTCTCTCAAACATGTAGTGGTCGATGGAGTTTCATCTGACACTCTACTCATAAATGCTGGTGTTCCGCAAGGATCTATTCTCGCACCAACACTATTTCTACTTCACATCAACGACCTGTTGGAAGCAACTTCATGTCCAGTACACAGCTTTGCCGATGATAGTACCCTCCATACCGCTTTCTCTTCCAGGGCCCCTATATCAGCCCGTGAAACCAGAAATGAACGAGGAAGAAATGTTAATAATATAAATATGGACTTAGCAACAATTCTCGAATGGGGATCTAATAACTTGATAGAATTCAATGCAAACAAAACACAAGCATGTCTTTTCTCTAGAAAAGCCGATCTCACTGTGCCTAACATAACTTTGTCAGGAGTGGCCATACCACTGAAGCCATCCATATCGATGCTTGGTATTACTATCAGCAATAACCTTTCCTGGAAAAATCACGTGAGGTCCATTGCCAAAAGTGCATCTCAAAAACTTGGTTTTCTGTTTCGTGCCAAGAGCTATTTCACCCCCAGTCAGCTGCTTATGATCTATAAGGCACAGATCCGACCTGTCCTGGAATACTGTTCCCATATTTGGAGCGCGGCACCTAAACATATCCTGAGGCTATTGGATTCTGTCCAAAAAAGGGCAATTCATCTCGTCGGTGATGCCTCGCTTACAAACTCGCTCACTTGTCTGGAACACCGTAGAAAAGTTGGGATTTGTCTCTATTTTATAGATATTTTCATGGGCGATGCTCTTCTGAAATATCAACAATCGTTCCTGCTTTGGCAGTCTCTTCGAGATTAACCCGTCAAGTTCAGTCATCCACCCTTCGTGGTCACTTTGGAGACCTGCAGAACATCACTTTCCAAAGACTCGTTCATCCAACGAACAGCGAGGCTTTGGAACTCATTGCCTAGGGAGGTGTTCCCCGAGGCATACAACCTCCAGAAATTCAAGAAGAACACCAACTCCTACCTTCTTTCCCTAGGTTCTCACGATGTTCTCTGAACATTACAGGATATCCCTTTTCGTGGGAACCAGAACATTAAAAAAAAAATATTCTATGGGTTACTCAGATCGTTTTGGTGAATGAATTGTTAACGTTCGTCCAGTATTAACCGAGATAAAAGCGAAAATGTGTCAAAAATTACAGTTTTTATTATTTTCTGTCTTCGAGGCGGTGCCCCAATTCATTTGAGACTACAGGTGTATTCTATGGGTAACTGATATCATTTTGGTCGAAAATTACTCATCCTTCGGCCATTACCTTTGGAAAAATCAGTAAAAATATGCCAAAAATGATGTTATTATATTTAATGTTTTCACTCATAACCATAACACATAACTAGATACGAAAGATATATCCGAATTGACTTCTAAGAATTAATCTATGAATCATGGTCGAAAATCATCAACAATCATTCATTATGGGGAAAAAAATATGCACAAATAAGCATCAAAATCGCGGCTATGATATTTGGAAAACTTGGCAACGCTGCGCGTAAAATTTCCTCCATCCCAACTGCGACTGAAAACTGAAGGTAAACAAAACAGCCTTCAAACTAGACAGTTACAACCATTTGACGTCACACCAATAGAAGGCGTGTTTGCTATCACGTGATTACATCGACAAATTCTACAAATTTTAAGAGTGGATTTCACAATATATATATATATATATATATATATATATATATATATATATATATATATATTAGGGTGTGCCAAAAAACGACGATATTTTTTTGTTTTTGCTCTCAGTCCAAAATATCTTAGAAGATGTCCCAACAAAGCTCCTGTTAAAAGCGGAGCTAAAAATTCCAATTCTAAGAGGTCCTCCATCGAACTTAAAGTTTTTCCGTTTAAATAACATGGGAAACATGATTTTTTATTAGTTTTTTGTCCTGCAAACTGTGATGGAATTATTTAAAAAAAAAAACGAATGAATGGACCTTGTTTATTATTAAATTTGGTACAAAAAATTCTATTGAGTCGAATTTCTATCTTCAATATTTGATTTGTTATATAGCTTTAAAATTTAAATTTCCGGTTTTTTGCATTTTTTAGCTAAACTGTAAGAGTTAGACAAATTAGACAAATTTGTAGTACTCTTGATATTCTATAACAAAGTTCCCGTCAATTTTTTTATATCATCAATAACAACAAAGTTACAGGCTCATGTATATTTATTTTTTAAAATTTTTGCTTTTGCGAACTGAAATATCGATAATTAAACAAAAAATTTGGTGAAAATTTGTTAACACATCAAACTTGCAACAAAATTAGGTGAGTAAGTTGTTGCGTAGTATCAAACCATAAAATTTACAGACTGAGTCAGTCATATTTTTATGATTTTTCAACTATGTTATGAAATATATTGATAAAGGACATAAAATATATGTTAAGGCCGAGATTATTTTCTATTTCTTTTCATTATATTTTGGATTAAAAAGGGAAACATTCTCAATTGAATATTGATAGAAAGATTTTATGAACATCCTGTTTATATTTTGAACAAATCAATTTTGGATTAATTGTTCAAACCGGCAACCTTGCGCAGTGCCTCAAAGTGGATGGCGGTTGCCATAGCAACAATGTAAATTAAACAAAATATATAGAAATTACTTTTGCATACAAGCAGCATTACAGTCCATTTCGAACAATACATAACAATATCATTGAGATATCAAAAGCAAATACAATTCACAATATAATTGCAGTTATTTTTAGTTCAATAATTTTCAATATTAGCTTAAAATGTGAAAAAACTTTTATTTTTACACTTCAATTGATATTTTACTCACTATTTCAATATTCTGAAAATGATTTGTTCTGATTGATAATTTTTAATAAAATTAAGCTTATTGGACTATTAAAGATTTGAATTTAAATTTTTTTGAGAACTTGCTTTTAGCGCCCTCTGTACATTTATCGATATCCGCGCCATTGATCACTTACCGCTTGATTGATTCAATTAGTAGATTCTATTGTCTTTTGATTTAATTGGTTCGGTTTTTAGATTAGTTTTCAGGTAGTTATTGCCACAACAGCAACGCGTGTATCTTTTTGATAGAAAAAAACAATGTCTGAAAAAACAAACCAACGGAACTACATGAATTCAGTTGGCTTTGAGTCAAAAAATTCAAATAGTTCAAAATTACCTGTGAAGCGCGATGTTTTATCTATGTTTTTTTTTTATATACGTCGAACAAAAAAGCTTGGAATTCGCGAGAGTTCCACATTCGTTCTTTGTGAAGTTGTTAAAGTATGGCATACATTTTTGCTCCATGTAAACAATTCACATTGTGAGATTCGAAAAATTGTACAAAGACTGGCAAAAAACGCAAGTTTACAAAGCTAGAAAAAAATCTCCTGCACAAAAATTACTTGAGAAGAATTTCAGTTATTCTCTCGATTGCTTTTTTGAAAGTGATCAATCGAATTTCAAAAAGTTTACTGTCACAGATATAAGCTTATTATTTTAGATGAACATCAGCGATTTCGCGAGCCAGCGGTCGTTATTTTTATTTGAACAGTTTCAACTGGAGCATGATTTTATGGACAAGGATCCAGAGATCTGGACTTTCGATCAAAATTATCAACAGTGCAAATTTGTCCTGTCAAACTTAAAAGTTGTTAATGATCTCGCTGAAAGAGGCGTTGCATTGATCCAGGAGTACAATGTTTGTTTGACACGAAGTGAGGAACAGAAGCAATATTTACTGCAAGTGGTCGAGGAGCATCGTAAAAGACTTCCTAACTTTAACAAAAATACACTTGTAACTGCTTACTATAAGAAATAAAAAGAAAATATTTTCATGCGTTTAAAACTATATAATTATCATTTGATTGGTTAGTAAAAAAAATGTTCTAATTTCTACCCTTACTACTGAAGCAAGTAAGTCATTCTCAGATTAATTTCTAATAGTTTGTAATTAATTGATACGTTTTTATTCTGTAATTTCGATATTTATTTCGATAATGTTTTCATTTGTATCTATTTAACATTTATGCAAGAAATAATCGTAAAATTAACAATAATATAGTTAACATTTTTTAGCCACAGGTTAAATAAAAAATTTACAAAGGTAAATTTTGCCGTAAATTGACTAAGGTTTCTATATTTTAATTTAATTTATTTTATAAAATAGTTGAAAAATCATAAAAATATGACTGACTCAGTCTGTAAATTTTATGGTTTGATACTACGAAACATCATACTCACCTAATTCTGTTGCAAGTTTGATGTGGTTTGCACCAAATTTTTTTTTGTTATTTCAGTTCGTAAAAGCAAAAATTTGAAAAAATAAATATACATGAGCCTGTAACTTTGTTGTTATTGATGATATAAAAAAATTGACGGGAAATTTGTCATTTAACATTTCTGTCTAACTAACAGTTCAGCTAAAAAATGCAAAAAACCAGAAATTTAAATTTTAAATCTATATAACAAATCAAATATTGAACATAGAAATTCGACTCAAAAGAATTTTTTGTACCAAATTTAATAATAAACAAGGTCCATTCATTCGTTTTTTTTTTAAATAATTTCATCACAGTTTGCAGGACAAAAAACTAATAAAAAATCCTGTTTCCCATGTTATTTAAACGGAAAAACTTCAAGTTCGATGGAGGACCTCTTAGAATTGGAATTTTGTGCTCCGCTTTTAACAGGAGCTTTGTTGGGACATCTTCTAAAATATTTTGGACTGAGAGCAAAAAAAAAAAAATATCGTCGTTTTTGGCACACCCTAATATATATATATATATATATATATATATATATATATATATATATATATATATATATATATATATATATATATATATATATATATATATATATATATATATATATATATATATATATATATATATAATCTCGGTTCGGGATGGTTAAATTTTTTTTATTCATAATGAGTTCATGATTTGGAAATTAAAAATTTTGGCAAATTGTCTATTGAGTCAACTTAATCATATATATCTCGGTTCGGGATGGTTAAACGTAAAAATTTCATAGAGGTGTTGCTCACATGTTAAACAATACGTAATAATTTCCTAATTCAACTGTCTCGTGGCGGTACTACATTAATGCGCATTAATGTGTTAAGTTCGAAAAAAACTAAAAGAAAACATTCAGACATCAGAGATATTAAGCTGTTGTAATTCAAATAAAAGGTGTCCAGTAGGCTGGAGCGAGGGACCAAGGAGGATATGAAGAAAAAACACTTTTTACTCATTTCGTCTACATTTCAGAAATATTATTTACAAACATCGTTTGGTTGTTTGGTTCTTCATGGTCATATTTGCCAATTTCGCGTATTTTGGTAAGTAGAACATACTGCAAACTGGTTTATATGTTGCGGTTGGATTTTTTCACATAAAAGGATTCAACAGGAGCCAATTCGCAGATTCAATTATTTGTTGAGACGCATAGGCAACGCCAAGTAAAATTGCCGTTATTAATATATCTCAGTAGTTGTTGAAATGGGTATACTTAGGGTCGCTTTTTTGTCCGGCTCTTGCTTCGACTACTTCCTCAGCCGTAATTTCCACATCATCCAGATATCGCAGGTGTTTGATGCATCTTATACAGATGTTCAGATAGTGGTTATCGGTTGATATTGGATTGTTGGACATATCTACCCTAGAAAGAACAGAGATACAGATCAGACTAGATTATCTTGCGAAGAAAAAATATACCATCCTAGTTTTTCCTGAAAGGCGAAGTAAGTGTTCAAAGAGGATTTATACTGGCTTCAAGTCTGACAATGAAGATCGAATAAATATTTTAATTTTTGCCGTAAGAAATGCGGTTTTTTCACGAGCGTACGAACTCCATTTGAACAAACGGATTATACAGGGTGTAAACTAACTTGAAAAGGAAAACATTCTCAATTAAATATTGAATAGAAAGATTTTTCTGTGAATTGAAAAATAAAATGAAGTTATTCTTGTGAATATCTAACAGAAAACAACTTCTTCCCCGGCTAATGCCACGCTGAACATTGAACATTTTAATCGTGAATTTTTCATTTACAGAAAAATTTTTCCCTTTTCGACATGAAAACACCACAAGAGGTTATGTTGAACGATGGAAGATAGTGACTAAAGTTTTTTGAGAAGATTCCACATCTGATTTTATGAACACATTTTCAGACAAATCAAGTGAACTAACTTGTTGCACTACCGCTAACAGTTGATTGGCCATAAAATGATTCCCCCTTGAAATAATTACGAAAATTACAAGCCAGAAAAAATAGATTCATCATCTACCACAATTCCGCTGTTTGGTTACCGTTGGATTATCAGACAGTCAGAAGGACAGAAATATGTTAGTTAACCGTGACCCTTATTATATCAATCTCCGTACTGCTCGGTGTTCTCGTTCATACCTCAATTCAAATGAACGAGTGCGATTTCGGATAAATTGGGAATATAATAATAATAACAACTTTATTCATCCCAAGAAATAATACAATTATTTATATTAGGGATACAATACAAAATAAACAACATATTTTCAAACAAGTGTATGAATTATTTTATCATATGGGATAAATCAATAAAATAGGTTGTATTTCTCTTATTATAATTTTGTATATTATTTTTTGCACAATAAAATGAATAAATTATTGAGAGATCCAATATTTTTCCAAATGAGTCTTGAAAAGGCTATTAAAACGCATATTTTTCAAGTGATCAGGAATTGAATTGTATGTCATTATACCTTGATAAAATATTGACTTCCGACCAAAGTTTGATTTTATCGGAATAGTACATAAATTTTTACACTGACGAGTATTATAGTCATGGATATAATCAATTTGTGTGAATGTGAGGTTAGAATGTTTAGCAGAATTTTTTATAGAGTGGATTAAACAGCAGATTTTGAAATTATATAAATTTTCGATATTGAGTAATTCATTGGGTTTATATAAGTTTACTGATGGTTCGAGGTACTGGTATCTGAATATACATTTTATTATTCTGTTTTGTATTACTTGCAATGGTTTTATGATTTTTTTTATTTGCAGTTCCCCAGACTGATATAAGGTATTGTAATTTGAATAAAAAAGACAAAAATAAATGTTTTTTAAATATTTCAAAGGAATATAGTCTCGAATCCTGAATAGAATTCCAACCATAGGTGATAGGTGACGTCTTAAATTTTCTATATGTGTACTGAAGAAAGAGTTTCATCTAAATATAGTCCAAGGAATTTAATTGTAGTGGAATATTTGAGATTATTAGCGCCGAATTTAATTGTATGATTTTGAACATTTGCAAGTTTGGTTTTAGTTATAAACATAAACGAAGATTTTTCAATATTTAATGTAAGCTTATGCACATCTAGCCAATGTGAAATTATTTTCAAATCGTTTTTCATATGAATTTTGATGGAATCTATGTCATAACTATTGTAAATTAATGTAGTATCATCTGCAAATAATTTTAATGATCCGCTTAATTTCAATTTTGAAGCCGAATTTATATAAATTAGAAAGAGTAATGGTCCCAATATAGATCCTTGAGGTACGCCACAAGATATATCTCTAAAAGAACCATTATAATCTCCAAGATTAACATATTGTTTCCTACCATATAAATAATTTTCAAACCAGTTATGAACCACTCCACGAATTCCTATTTCATATAATTTTTTCAATAAAATTTTATGATTAACAGTGTCAAAAGCTTTACGTAGATCCAGTGAAAGAAGTCCACATTTTTTTTTATCTAATTGTAATTGGATATCTGTTATCTAATACTGCAGACTCTGTATCACTGTGTTTACAAAAGCCATACTGTCCCTCATATAGAAAATTTTTTGATTCCAAATATTCCTTTAATCTGCTGTAAATGGCATATTTTTTGGTATTTTCCACTCTCAAAATTTATTTTTATTGGGATCAATTTTTTACCATTTTTGAAAATAGGTATAACTTTGGCCATTTTTATATTTTCCGGTAGTTTTCCACTCTCAAAAGATTTATTTATTAGAATACTGAGAATGGGTGATAATTCTGATTGGACCTTTTTCACAATATATACATTCAGATTATCAAAACCAGGTGATTTTCTAGAATCTAAGTTACTGATGATTTCTTCGATTTCTTGGCTAGTTGTTGGTTCCAGAAACATAGAAGATAAAGAACTATATTTATATAAAGAATCATCTTCAATATTAGTAATGTTACCAGATATTTTTTCTGCGATTGTTACAAAATGTTCATTAAAATGATCACATATTTCTGTTTTTTCTTCAATTTTCTTGTTGTTGTTTAATATATAGTGGATATCTGATGTTTGTTGATTTTTATTGTAAAGAACTTTATTTATCGATTTCCAATGATTTTAATGTATTTAACCCGTTTTCAATTCCTTTTTTTTTTCTTAAAGTTTTTTTCACAAGTTTATTATAATAATCATAGGATTCTAAAAAATTACATTAGGGATTTTTCTTCTTCTTGTAATGAAATTTATCCCTGATTTCAATAATGTTGAAATTTCTGCATTAAACCATGGTTTATCATTATTAGAAAACCAAATTTTTCTTTTAAAAGAATGTCTTTCAAAAATTTGGAAAAGTTTTCCATAGTTTATATCAATATTATTATTTTTAAAAAATATTAGTGTCTAAGTTAAAAGATCATTTTTAATACTTTTACATTGTAATTGGTGAAAACTTTTTTATATCTCAATCTTTTTTTCTCACACTGAATATCTATTGATGCTATTGAAACTTATGGTACTTGTTTTAAAAAATTGTTTGAGTCGGGAAGAATTTGTTAGAACATGATCAATTAGTGAACTAGAGTTATTCATATCTCTGGTGGAGATATTGATGTTACACAATTTAAAATTATTAGCAACATATAAATCATGAAGTCTATTCACATCACTATTTTTGTTGTTGAGTATATCAACATTCATGTCCCCAAAAATAAAACAGTCAGTTTTCAATTCATTTATCTTTTCTAATTTTATATCTAAAAATCTTAAAAAATCATTAATATTATAGTTAGGAGGACGGTATATACCACAAATTATAAAATTGAATGATTCAACTTTTATAAGGGAATATGAGATGAGACTCTCTTCTTTCTGAAGAATCTCAAATTTGATTTTTTGTTCGATAAATATCCCTATACCACCTCCCCTTTTTTTTCTAGATGAGTAAATTGATTTTAATTTTTAATATTATAATAACATTGCTCTTCCTTGGTTACCCATGTTTCTGAGATTACTACAAGATTTGCCTTACATTTATTTATGATTATTTCAAGTTCATCAATTTTATTCTTCATCGACCTGGCATTAATATACATAATCTTCAATAAATTATCATCTTTTGAAGAAAAATCAGAAAATGACTGAAATTCTTTAACTTCTATATTCCAATCCATTTCAACTACTAAAATTAATATTTGAAAAATTCAGCCTTTGAAGAAATTTGTATGTTTCACATAGTTCCTTTTCAGTTGCCATATGATTGCTTGGATAATTTTTTTTATATTTTTCATTTGACAAACAACAGTTATGATATTTAATGGTATTTACGTGCTACCTCCCAAACACGAATCCGAAACGCGGCCTTCTCGTATACGGTCGGAGGGCTGAATACAATTAAAATCAATTTTTTTTTAACAAAAACTCTACTTACATCTGCAAATCACGTGTTTATTGCACGTAAAACTGCCGTTGTCCAAATATTTATCCCTTTTTCAAAATGAAAACCACATACATCATTTCCATTTCTGTAAACTGATTTTTGGAACGGAGTTCCTTTACGCAACTTGCGGTAGGTGTTGACTGATAGAAATCGTCACGTAAGAAAAAAGCGTTATGCGGCGTAACGCATCGAGGGGGCATAACTTATGCCCCCTCCATGCGACTTTCTCTACCTTGCTCATATTATTCCGAAGGTGTACGAAACATAGAAATGTAATTATAATATACTGACTAGAACGCGTTTAGTCTACTGCGCACCCGAATTTCGTGGCACCCTTATGCGATAGCAAGGAGGACACCAAACAATGAAGAAGAGTATGACTTCATAAGCATATTACATGCGTGCGACGAAGATAATCAACTGAACGTATGACGGTAGTATTTATATCATCTATTTGTAAACATAACGGCGTTGTCGGTTGGCACTCATAAGCGTTGCCAAATCATTCCAATTTTCTTTAATTCCTTTGTGTTCGGTTTGGATGTGTCTTTGTACTTTGTTGTCTTTTTTGTTATAGTGATTATAGTGGATAAATTGAAAACTGTCATATATAATGAAGTGTTACATTAGTTTGTAGTAGTAGGTAATGATATGTGGCCATGCTTATTTATACATATTGCCTTTTCAGTGTGTCCATAAAGTAACGCATACATTCATTATTAGCTAAATGAACAATATCATTAAAAATTCCCGAAACAGATCGATTTTTTATTTTAATTTACTGTTTTTTTAAATAATAATCCAATATACAGGGTGATCTACCTTCGAGAGATGACGTCATCAGCGATGGTTTTATTAAATGAACACCCTCTTTTTTTTAATTTATAAGTTAACTTGCTGATTCCAAATTGGTAGAGGGTGGGCAACAATACAAAAGGTGTTTTCAAAATTTTATTAGAAAGTTATGCGATACTGTATTTCACAAAAAACGAAATGAAGAATAAACGTATTAAGAATTATTATATGAAATTACGTAGTTATGCAGCTACTGGATACACTACCAAAGATGCATCAAAATGTTGCGGTGCGCCTTCTGCGGTCTAAATTATTGGCTATTTGAATATCAGGAAAAAGCTGGGTCAAATCAGGAATTAATGTATTTTGTAAGAAATCCAGGTGCCGACAAAATTACGTCTCGTCTTGTTGATTATTTTCATTAACTGTAGGTCTACCTTGGTTTGGTGCACCCCTCACGTGTCCTAATTCTCTGTATTTTCGCTCTATTCTGCTTACAGTAGATTGTGAAATAAGTTCACTATCTGGGTGCATTTCATAGAATAATCTGCATACCTCTTGTTGAGTGCGCATCATATCGCCAACACCAATCATAATTAAAATTTCAATCCTTTCCCTTTCAGATGAAGGCATTTTCAAAAAACAGTTTTAATATGATACATTTTGAAGCGTCAACAATACAGAATTAAACAAATGGCAAAAAATATTCTCAAACAATGAAAATATACGGTATAGTCGAGAGGCAAAGATCACTAAGATAAAAACTTTTTAACAAAAAATTAAACCGACGAAAAACGGAACTAAAAAGCAAAAAATAAAATAAACCTCCTTAGTCCTAATAACTAAGCATCTAAACTAATGTGAGTAACTAATTTTGAGTCGGCGCCAAACAAACAAGCTAGGTAAAGCGTAAAATGATGGCATCGAGATGCACGGTGGCATTCTGATAATTTTTTCGAAGTAATTTAATGATCTTCGTTGATTATTCGTTTGGCGCCGACTCGAAATTAGTTACTTACATTAGTTTAGGAGCTTAGTTATCAAGACTAAGGAAGTTTATTTTATTTTTTGATTTTCAGTTCCGTTTTTCGTCGGTTTAATTTTTTTGTTAAAAAGTTTTTATTTTTCAATTTTTTGTGGCTGAAATATACTAATTACTACCTACTTAACTTTTGAATAATTCCAAAATACTTACTTATACCCACCTTACTTCAACTAATAACAGTTAAATAATACGATTATCTACTTCAACTATTTATTGTTATATATTATAAATTATTTTTGATAGTTCTGGTAAGTTCATTTCATCACTTTGTATATAATTCCATCCTTCCATAGAATGTTATTATTGTGACGGATGTCGGAGAACAAAAATAATGACAATAGCGATCTGTCGATGTCAACTACATATGTGTGCCAATGTTCACAAGTGAAAAATCAATCATCCCTATTTTTCTACCCATAGGGGTGGATTAATTCCTTCCGAACCCAAATATGATCAACTATGAGGTATATTCTAGGTAATAAAAAAAATCATCCAAATCGGAAAACCCAGTACAAAGTTATGCCTGATAGAATCGATTAACGGATCAAAATTCAGAGGGTGAACGATAAATATTTTCCATTTTGCTACCCTTAGGAGTGGATTTTTTTCGAATTCAAATGGGACTAACTTTGGAGTATGCCCTATCCAATGAGAAGAGAATAATCGGAATAGGACTCCTCTGTAAAATGTTATGCGTGGTCATACATAAAAAAAATATACGCGTCGACTAGAGAACCTCCTCCTTTTTGGTTTCGTCGGCTGAAAAATGGATTTTTTTATTGGTGCCCCTTTTTACCCATTTAAAGCACGCCTCAGCGTGTTTAAATCGAACTTTAAAAAACGCGCGTTTTTTAAAGGTAACCATGACAACATCAACAAATCGAGAAACGTGAAGTCTAAATGACAAATTTTTTATTATTGATATGATCAATACCTTGTAACGTCAAATTAGTATATTAAAGTATAAGTGGATAAAAAGGGCTTTAAAACACGCGCGATTTTTCGAGCACGACGGCGTAGCCGGAGTGCTCGAAATAGAGCAAGTGTTTTTAAGACCAGTTATCCACGAATACTTTACGTTATTTTTTTTTATTGGTGCACTTTGAAATCATATATACTGGTATTATTACTACAAAAAATAGAAATAAGAACTAATAATGCAAGAAGGTTGATCGTGATGTGACATCAGTATACCTTTCGTTGTCATGGAAATTAGAAAACATTCATTTGCAATTTGTTCAAAGATCAATATTTGTTGTCACCAGAGCTCAAAATGAATGATTCTAATATCGATTTTTTGAATAGTGAGGCAGAATCGCGGTTAATACCGCGAAAATCCCGTGATATATATAAAAAGAATATGAAAAGTTCATCAAATGGATGGAGGAGCAAATATAAATGAACGAATTGTGAGTAATATTTTATCTGACGTTACAAGGTACTCCTGTCAGATCAATAATCAAAAATTTGTCATTTAGACTTCACGTTTCTCGATTTGTTGATGTTGTCATGGTTACCTTTAAAAACGCGCGTTTTTTAAAGTTCGATTTAAACACGCTGAGGCGTGCTTTAAATGGGTAAAAAGGGGCACCAATAAAAAAATATTACTCACAATTCGTTCATTTATATGTCCTCCTCCATCCATTTGATGAACTTTTCATATTCTTTTTATATATATCACTGATTTTCGCGGTATTAACCGCGATTCTGCCTCACTATTCAAAAATCGATATTAAATCATTCATTTTGAGCTCTTGCATAAATATTGATCTTTTAACAAATTGCAAATGAATGTTTTCTCATTCCATGACAACGAAAGGTATACTGATGTCACATCACGAATTCAACCTTCTTGCATTATTAGTTCTTATTTCAATTTTTTGTGGTAATAATACCAGTATATATGATTTCAAAGGGCACCAATAAAAAAAAATAACGTAAAGTATTCGTGGATAACTGGTCTTAAAAACACTTGCTCTAAAAATCGCGCGTGTTTTAAAGCCCTTTTCATCCACTTTATACTTATATACTTTATACTTTAATATACTAATATACAATGACAATGGCACCCACATCAAATGTGACCTTATAACTTACTCATTTTTCAAATATTGATGTAATAGTGCAATGAAAAATCTTGATAGAAATACCTATTCAATTATAAGGATATGTAAAACATGTCTCATATATCTTCATATAATAAATGGGTGGAAGAGTGAACATTTTTTACACAGGTATATAACATTTATATTCACAATTCTCTGTACCTTTGATGCATCATCTATTTAAAAAAAACGTTTTATGATGATTTACCCTATTTTCCATTACAAGCAATGCCACTGGAATTGTTCCGCTACTGCGAGGAGGACATAAACAACAATGGCGGCCACCATGCATGGAACATTTCGCGCAGCTTGAAACGCATTCTAGTCAGTATATTATAATTACATTTCTATGGTACGAAACCATCCGACCTGCTGTTCTGCTTGCGGGAAATTTAAAATGATACATGAGCCGTAGGATATCTATGCGAATGCAAGTCGGATATTATCGTTGAGTGATAATACGTGGAAGATATTTTTGTTTTATATTTCTATATAACGAGTGGTTAGATGATTATATCCTTTTTTTGGACATAATTTCTCATGTGTTTTGTATGCCGAAGTTGGATTAATGGTTTACATTGAATATATGGTACGTAATTTTGATATAATATAACGAATAGTATTATCAGGGATAAAATAACTTTAACTGTTGCGGAGGACTTTGGAAAAAGGATATACATGGCTTTTCACGATGAGCGTTAATTAGACGTTTCTGGCAAACCAGACAACGGATCAACCTGAAAGTTCCACAGTATGTATAAATTAATATGATCTAAAATATTTTAATATAAAGTAGCGGCTACTTTGTTTTTTCAAATGGAACACCCTGTATATAATATCATATTATGATTTCTGATCACTTTGTCAACAACTTCATGTACTATTTCCCTATACCTATCTGTTACCGTTTAGAAAATACAAATTAATTTCGATTTTTTTTTACCAAACGTACTTTTATAAACGCTGATAATCTTGAACTCTCTGGTACTAAGACGATCAAATTCTAAATGGAGTGTAGTGATACCATGAGGATCTTCACTTCGAGTCATATTTTTATTTGCCTCATACAGGGTCTTTAAAAAATGAGATACTTTGTTCAATGAAAAAATGAGTGGAAAATCAAAGGCCTGTATATTTCCACATTTTTGAGCTCTACATCCAATTTTAGATTGACTTCGTTCAAATAATCCTATTTCGATATCGCACCGTTTCCGAGATAAACTGTTTCAAACAGAAAATGACGTGGTTTCCTTGTATTCATCACTTATTTTTGAAATTTAACAGATTCCGTTCGATGTTCCTTTATCAGTCACAGATAATACAATGAATTAATAATTATTGAAATACTCTTCAACCATTAAATGAAACTTCTCAAACAATAGTTTTATTAACGCATTCGCGGAGAAAAGGGCAGCAAGTATGTGTAATACAAACTTAGAAAAAGTAATTAATAATTAATAAAATTGTATAACTTGAAACAAGTATTTGCTGTTTACATACGTTTAATGTACATGTGATTCGAGGGTTTACTATTTACTATTCTTATACATTACAGAGAGACAATACTGAAATCATATGCTCAGCGTCAAAAATAGTATCGAAAGAGAGAAAAAAAAGCGTAACACATTTGCCTACTTATCCAGAAACCGATAAGAATGAAGTAACGACCTGGCATTTCATGATGAGATATTTTCAATGGAGATACTTGTGTTATATTTTTCATTAAGTAATATGCTGAAAAAAAAATTGCAAGCCATTTTATGGTGTTGGAAAAGCTGCCAGGCAATCCTGCTTTGTGTAGAGCATTTATTGAATTCTTTTTAAAAGACTGTATTGTTGAAAGAACTTTCTATTGTACTATTTATAATAATAACAACTTTATTCGCCCCAAGAAATAATACAATTATTTATATTAGGGATACAATGATACATAATAAATAACATATATTTCTATGGAAGTGTATGGATAATTCTAATTATGGGATTATCAATAAAAAAAGGATAAATAGGAACATTCTTTTTCTCGAATGAATCTTGAAAAGTCTATTGAAATACATATGTTTTTTAAGTATGTAGGAATTAAATTGTATGTCATTACACCTTTATGAAATATTGACTCACGAGCATATTATGAAATTATATAAATTTCTGATATTAAGTAATTCATTGGGTTTATATAAGTTCATTGGTTGTTCAATGTACCGGGATAGTCACTATTAATTACCCACGCCTTATTATCGTTAATATTCATTTAGAAAAAAAAAGTAAATGTAAAAGTTTTGTGGTTGTGAGGGTCTTTTCCCTCTACAAGCAAACTTTGGCGCCTATGACTAGTTTCGGATATGCCTCGGGCGCCATCTTCAGTTATAGTGGAAAGGACACTACTCCGGGCAGTCTCAGTGAAGAAAATAAAACACTCCAGGGGTCATTATGGTATTGACTAATGCTACGGGGCCAGAAGGGCAGACTTCAATTGCCCTTGACCGACTGAATATCTGTGTGTTAACTGCGGACTAATTGTTTTATTTTATAAAACTAACTCAACATGCGGGAGGGCGGACGGCAGTCCCAAATGTAACATAGGACGAGCAGAACATACTCTGAAAGTTCATCGGAAGTGTGAACTATTTTCATGGGTCTTTCGTTTGAAATAAAAAAGAAACATGTATTGCCCCTCTCAATTTTCGAAAAGAATTCAATCTCAATATTGCGAAGGCAAAGAAGGGCCACTGATTTTTTTCTATAATTCCGACTTAGTATCTCGGAATTTTGACTTAACATCTCGTAATTATATAATTCCTAGTATCTCGGAATTCCGACTTAACATCTCGGAATTATATAAGTGGTAATTCCGAGACACTGAGTCGAAATTACATAATTCCGAGTTATTAGGAATTCGAGATACTAAGTCGGAATTATATAATTCCGAGTTATGTAAGTTGGAATTCCGAGATACTAAGTCGGAATTCCGAGATAAGTCGGAATCCGAGATGTTAAGTCGGAATTCCGAATACTAAGTCGGAATTATATAATTCCGAATTTAAGTCGAAATTCCGTGATACTAAGTCGGAATTATTCAATTCCGAGATGTTAAGTCGAAATCCCGAAATACTAAGTCGGAGTTATAAAAAAAATCAGTGGCCCATCTACGCCTTCGTACAATATTCCAATTAGTAGTCTAAGCTTTTCTGTGTTCACCTACTAAATTTGAGTTCTCAAAGTGTAACCTTAAAATAAAATCCAAAAAGTTAAATAAAAGATTGTGGAAATATTCTTGCCTCGTCAAAAAATGCAAGTTCCAGAGATAGTATATTTCAAGCAAGTTGACTATTTTATTTGAGCACATATTCAGATTCTCCAGATTATAGCTTCCCTGGAAAAACCTCAACGTTGTCAACCGATTGTGCGACAAATCAAGAGTACGAATGTGGAATAACGTGTGTAATCCCTTGTCCACATCACTAATTTCATAACCGTCGATCTGGTTATGATGAAGTAAGAGGGTCTGTAACCTCATTTTGTTGAGGTTCTCCAGTTTGTTTATCAAATTCTCGGATATATTCAGGTAGGTCAGGTATCTGAAAATAAATATATGTGTCAGTATTCATGTATTCATTAATAAGGTACAGCCTGGTTATTATCTTCTATAGAGTCCGTATTTTTTATGTCGTACCACTATTGGCATCTCGAAAACGGTAAATGATACGAAGTTGGTTATATTGAAGAAAAGTTGCCTATTTCAATGAACAATGAAATGATGTTTCCAAATAGAAAATATCACGAACCGTTTTCAGAATATACGGGGAAAACCGAAATGGCCCGTATCCTTTTCTTTGCGATAGCGCCTCTATTTTTAGGAATATGAAAAAGTGTTCAGGAAACTTTTTTCTGTTTTGAATTCACTTCGATATACCGTACTTTGATTGTTAATACGACGTTTCGTTCTTCGGGGGCCACTCTTAACTCAATATTTTCGAATACGGACCTGTATTTTTTTAATGAATTCAAGTAGTTCTTATCTTACATGGTTTTTGTTTCTTCATTTCCGCCCATCATCAAGGTCCAAACAATGAAAATTCTCCACTCCGGAATACGGTTCGGATTTTATTTTTGTTCTTATTTGAAAAAGTATTTGACTTAAGTTGCGAAGATAAATTTTAAATTAAATCTACCTTGAATGAATACTCAAACTTGAAATCAAATCGAGATCAAATCCAATGTGATGAAAAGGAAAAAGCAGAGGAATAATAAAAAAACGATTGATACATTTAAAATGGAAACGGATTATTACACGTTGAACAAAAACTATGGAGTTTTCTAATGATGAGAAAGTGGATATGTTGTTCGTGTATTCGAAATGTTCGAGAAATAGCACCAGATCTCAGGCTATGTATCAAGAAATGTAACCCGAACGTCGTCAGCCCAATGCCAGAATTTGTCAACGTATTGAAAGAAGTTTACGAGAGCATGGTTCATTTGTGAAATCTAAGAATAAAAGTTGACCTATTACTGGAAATGGTGGTGATAATTGAATCGACGTTTTAGGTAAAATTTTTAAAGTTTCATGTTACACGTATTATAATGATAATTTGAATCAGGATTCGTGGAATACAAGAGAAATCAGAATGAGGAAGAGATAGCGAGAAATAGTGGTATATCGCATGCGTCAACAAGAAAATTTTTGAAAAAACATAAATTAAAGCCCTACAGAGGGAAACAAGTACATCATAGGCGTTTAACAGACAACAATAAAAGGGCAGAATTTTGCACACGGCTACTGAGACATTTTCGGTAAGATGATGAAATTTGTAGTAAAATGTTATTATGCGACGGTCGGTTTACAAATAATGGATGGTTCAACAGGAATATTCATTATCACTGGCGCCAGGAGAATGCTAATTTACATAGAACCACTAATTTTCAAGAGAGGTTTGGAATTAATGTCTGGGTTGCTCTTTTGGATACCAAAATAATTGGTCCCTACTTTTTCGATACTCCATCGACGGGGGAGTTTTATCTTGAGTTCCTATCGGAGATTCGAGGCGATTTTTTGGAAGATTTGCCTCTCAATGTCACCAGCGCATCGCACACGAATTTGTAAAACATTTCTCGATAGGACCACTCCAGGAAGATGTATAGGAAACAAAGGTCCTATTAAATGGCCACCGCGTTCACCCGACCTCACTCTTCTTGATTATTTGATATGTGGTTTCATCAAGGACAAAGTGTGGAGTTCACTTTTGAGAATGTGGAAGAGTTGAAAACTTCAATAAGACGAGCATGCATGGCTATAACTCCCCGATTGCTTCAAAATTGCCACAAACATACTATTTTTAGAGCGAAAATTTGTTTGAGGAATGGTGGGCGTCAATTTGAACACCCTATTAGACGTCGGTAGCGATGACTAAACAAATATGTACTTGAGATATCAATTGTTGTTCTTTGTTATTTTTATAGTTTTTTGTCTTAATTTTGAATAGTTTCAAGTGAAATGTGTAATTCAAAGTGGAATATCGCCTTTTACCTGCGAAGGCAAGAGCGAAATCAGTAAAAAATAAATTTTTGAATTTTTATTGTTCAGACCTTGATGATGGAATTTATGGGCAGAAATGTAGGAACAAAAACCAGGTAATATACATATCTGAACTCGGTAAAATAAGAACTACTTAAATTCATTGAAAAAATACAGCACCGTATTCGAAAAAATTGAGTTGAGGGTGGCCCCAGAAGAACGAAACGTCGTATTGAAAATCAAAACATATCGAAGCAAATTTAAAACAGAGAAAAAAGTTTTCCGAACACATTTTTATATTCCTAACAATAGAGGAGCCAGCGCAAAGAAAAGAAAACGGACATTTCGGTTTTTCCCGTATATTTAAAAAACTGTTCGTGATATTTTCGATTTTTCGAAACATCGTTTCATTGATTTGTTGAAAATATAAACAGGATGTTCATAAAATCAGATGTGGAATCATCTGCGACAGAAATATAAACTTTAGTCACTATCTTCCATCGTCAAGATAACCTCTTGTGGGGTATTCATGTTGAAAAGGGAAACATTCTCAATTGAATATTGATAGAAAGATTTTTCTGTGAATTGAAAAATCCACGATTAAAATGAAGTTATTTTTTGTGAATGTCTAACAGAAAACAACTACTTAATAATAATAATAATAATAAATGTCTTTATTGCCAATTAATAAAGGATAAGGTTACATTTTATTTATATAGTTAGGGCGAGATTCAGTTTGTATGTAATAATAATTATAGTACAATATGAAATATATATTAGCATTTAACATACATCTGCTCTTCCATCTAACCCCAAAGAGAAGTCAAAGACAGCAAATAGAATAATAAATGGCTAAATTAAATTAATAGAGAAAGAATATTAGTATAGCGACTAATTAGCTATTAATTAATTAGCCAAGGGAAGATTTTTAATCCGACCGCTTAATTATTGTTGAGAAAAATAATGGTCAAAGAGGACTCGTTTGAGTTTATGTAGTGATGAATAACTGAAATCGAGAGATAAGTTATTGATATGGTTAACAATGCAATAAGAAAACGATCGTTTGAAAAACTCAGTATGGTGGCGAGGTATAGTAAGAGTATTTCTGTGTCTTAAATTTAGAGAATGTACATCAGTTCTGTATTTCATTTTGTGATACAGATAAGGCTAAAGCCACATTGGACATTGAACTACATCTGATAGATATTCTGAAAAGGCCCTAACTCAAAAGAAAAACTCTAAAATCGAAAATTTGCATTTTCATTCAGATAGTTATTTGATTTTCTATTCCCAGTCTTAATTAAGAACTCATAAAGATGAATGATGCAGAGAAGAATGTTTTCCAAAAGAGAGTATTCACCAGAAATCATTCGTAACATTGACGCAGGAGAAACATCGCATTCACTAGGTCTTCAATACATTTTTGTCGACGAAAATCTATTTCACGCTTCCACGATCATCAGGAAGACCGGAAGAAATGGGAAACACATTTTCAAGAAGCATTCTCACTTTGCAATGTGAGAAAACACTAATTTCAAAGTGTCTCTCCAAAAGAAATGATTCTAACTTTTTCCATCTTTGCAAAGTGAGATTGCTTCTTGAAAATGTGTTTCCCATTTCTTCCGGTCTTCCTGATGATCGTGGAAGCGTGAAATAGATTTTCGTCCACAAAAATGTATTGAAGACCTAGTGAATGCGATGTCTCTCCTGCGTCAATGTAACGAATGATTTCTGGTGAGTACTCTCTTTGGAAAACATCTTTTTTGCCTCATTCATCTTTATGAGTTGTTAATTAAAATGCAAATTTTCGATTTCAGAGTTTTTCTTTTGAGTTGGGGCCTTTCCAGAATATCTATCAGATGTAGTTCAATGTCCAGCGTGGCTTTAGCCGGGGAAGTAGTTGTTTTCTGTTAGACATTCACAAAAAATAACTTCATTTTAATCGTGGATTTTTCAATTCACAGAAAAATATTTCTATCAATATTCAATTGAGAATGTTTCCCTTTTCATCGTTTCATTGTTCACTAAAATAGGCAACTTGTGACTTATTCAACCAACTTCGGATCATTTACCGTTTTCGAGATGCCAATAGTGGTACGACATAAAAAATACGGACTGTATAATAAAAAAATGAACCTCGATTCTTTGTAAGCGCAAAAACTGATTTGGCAATTTTTTTTAATTGTTCGTAATAGCCCGAGGATGGTCGATACGGAAAAAAATTAGGAGAGTTGCCCAGAAATGGGTCAAATTCGAGTATATAAGAAAACTGGCAAAGGAAAAGACTATTAAGTCATATATCACCAAACTGACAAAGCTCAGTGGTTTCACTGTCGCCTACCAAGCAGAAGGACACAGGAACAAATCTCGGCCGGTAACATTTTATTTTCATTTTATAAAAACAACGACTGGACCGATTTGGCTAATTGTAGTTTTGAATGTTCGTATTACTACGAATAAGGTTTTCAGGGAAAGAAAGGTTTTCAGAAACGTTATTGGACTACGGGATATCGTGAATAACGAGAAACCGGGATAACAGGAAACAGAGAAACCGGGTAACGGGATAAGGGTTTAAGGGGATAATGGGGCACGGTATAACGGGAAGACGGCCTAAGGGGATAACGGGAAAACGGGATGACAGGAAACAGGGAAACGGGATAACGTGAATAACTGGAAAATGGTGAAACGGGAAACGAGAAACAGGTAAAACGGCAAACCGGAATAACGGAGAAACGGGAAGCGGGCAGAGTCAAAAGCATTTCCTAGATGGAAGAACACAAAGAAACACATGGAAAAAAAATTATACGCTGACGAGAGTTTTCAGGAAGAACATTAGGGAATATAGGAATCTGGACAGGACAGCGTCTGTCGGGTCAGCTAGTCATAAATAGTTTGTGTACAAAATTGCTAATTTGATGCAAAAGAAAATAGAAATTTTTCAACACAATTAATTGACGGGGCTGACTATCGACCGAATGATTCAATAAACTCTTCAAACTACATATTGAGAACTAAATGAATCGACTGTTCTAACTGTTTCGACGGATTCTGATTGTTTCCGAATCTTTGTTTTCAAAAAGAAAGAGTAAAAAAAAGAAATTTTTTGAAGAAATAATAAAAATGAAGTGGCCAAAGTAGAAAATCTAAAGATTACACGTTCTACTGCGGAATACATATCGTTTTCCTTTTTTTTCATTAAACTTGATTGAGAGAAAACTGGTCTATTGTGACTCTTTAAATTTGAAAAGTTATAAAAAATTATCGAAGATATGAACCATTGCAACAGCAAGAGTGATAGTAAAAACCGGGTTTTTCAATTTGGCACTAGCATTTGAGAACAAGCCTGTACAGTTCTATTTTATTGATCGAATGAGTTCATAATTATTCCTAAAAGCTATTCAAGTCCAAACAAAATAGCATTTTTCAATCACCATAAAAAAAAATTAAAAGAATTGCAATTTTCCATTATTTCAGAAAGATATTCCGAATTATATATATATATATATATATATATATATATATATATATCTATATATATATATGTGGAAAAAATTTAATGTGTCAACCGTAGACACGTGTTTCGGGCTTTCGGCCCTCATCAGTATGGTCAAGAAGTGCAAGGATGATATTAACCCCTTCCATCTTTATAATCCTGGACCCCTTTTAGTCTACTCGACAAGTTGAAAATGGTCTAAAATAGAGATACTGCTCTTAAAATTATGTGGGACACCTCATTGGATCCGGAATAACGCCTAGAAGAATGGGCCAAAAGCGTGTATTAGCACATAAAAAATTGCAAAAGGTATAAACAATTGAGGATGAAAAAAAAATGGCATTTCGTTTTTGCCAATACTTCATAAACTATCAATATTTACGAAATTTCAAAGAAAGATTCTGAAAGAGGAGGAAATTTCCAATAAAAAACTTCGACTCCCGGAACTCTATCTCCATTATTTATGATTTTAATTTAACGCTGAAAATGGGTCTCCGAGCGACATTTTTAGGTTGTGCGCGCGGCGTCAAAAGCGAGTACGACACATTAATTAATTTATTTACAGTATTAAATATATTTTTTTCATTTGAAAAAATCATGGTGTATTCGGAACACTATAAATAATTTATTCCCGTTGGAAATTTTACTTGAAGTTAATTTTTCAACAAGTTAAACGATTGTTAACTAACAAAATTTTCTCGAACTTCTGTTTTAATTGTAAATGAAAAAAATTTTTTTAAATAATTGTCGAAAAAATTTTTCGCTTCGTAGAGCCTTTCTTATATACATATTCAACAAGATCACGCCATAAAAGTTAAAAAAATATTCATACTTTGTTTATAATAATTTTTATACCTGAACAAAAACAAAAAATCCAAGTAATGTTGTTAAATTTTTTTTTTCCTTAATCATCATATTATCGTTTTTTCCATATTACAAGATATAAATTGATTTGCAAAAAAAAAATCCCACCATTTGTTGATAATTTTTTCATAAACAAATTGATTATTTCAATATTTTTGAAAAAATATTTTTCACAACTTCATTATATTTTTTTTCTGAAACTTCTAAAATTCACAAAAACAACCATATGTAACAAAGTATAGAAAAAAAAATCCCAGTTTTTTCCAATTCCAAAGTACAATAAAAAATTGGAAAAATTTTTTTCTATACTTTGTTGTATATGGTTGTTTTTGTAAATTTTAGAAGTTTCAGAAAAAAAATCTAACAAAGTAAAAAATTGTTTATAAAAAATGGGTGAGTTAATAAACAATGGAATTGTCGATAAAAAAAAAATCTGTTACTCTGTAGAGGACTGTCAATTATGATTTTTAGAAAAAAAATTATTCCTCAATTAATTATTTAAACAATAAAAATATAAAAAAAAACGATTATAAACAATTAAAAATTGATATTGAGGATTTTTTTTTATTCCTAATATTTGTAATATAATGATGTGGAAAAAAATTTTCAAAAATATTGAAATAATCAATTTGTTTATAAAAAATTTATCAACAAATGACAGGAATTTTTTTTTTTGCAAATCTATTTATATCTTATATTGATAAAAAAACGATAATATGAGGATTAAGAAAAGTAAAATTTTTTTTAACAACATTACTTGGATTTTTGTTTTTGTTCAAGTACAAAATTATTATAAACAAAGTATGAATATTTTTTAACTTTTATGGCGTGATCTTTTAAGTATGTATATGAGAAGGCTCTACGGAGCGAAAAATTGTACGACAATTATTTAAAAAAAATTTCATTTACAATTGAGACAGAAGTTCGAGAAAATTTGTTAGTTAACAATCGTTTAACTTGTTGAAAAATTAACTTTAAGTAAAATTTCCAACGGAATAAATTATTTATAGTGTTCAGAATAAACTATAATTTTTCAAATTAAAAAAAATTAATACCTTAAATAAATTAATTAATGTGTCGTACTCGCTTTTGACGCCGCGCGAGCAACCTAAAAATGTCGCGTGGAGACCCATTTTCAGCGTTAAATTAAAATTATAAATAATGGAGATAGAGTTCCGGGAGTCCGGAGTTTTTTATTGGAAATTTCCTCTTCTTTCAGAACCTTTTTTTGAAATTCCTAAAATATCAATAGTTCATGAAATATTGGCAAAAAACGAAATGCCATTTTTTTTTCATCTTCAATTGTTTATAACTTTCGCAATTTTTTATGTGCTAATACACGCTATTGGCACATTTTTCTAGGCGTTATTCCGGATCCAATGAGCTATCACACATAATTTTAAGAACAGTATCTATTTTAGACCATTTTCAACTTGTCGATTGGACTATTTCATCTTTATAATCTTGGACTCGCATGTCACACAGCTGCCTCCGTGGTGACGGTGGTTGTTGCCCTGGAATGCAGGATCTGCTAACCGAAACCACAAATGTACGGCTGGCTTCTGTTTGTTGACTCCGTTGATTTGTCGTTTACTACCAAGTGTTGTTCATCCTTGCACTTCTTCACGGTACTGATGAGGGCTTTGAGGGCTAAGTTCATTAAATTTTTTCTATTTTTTTTTCAACAGTCCCCTCGATATTCCTCCCTTTTATTGGCTCCAACGTTGGACCGAACATCTGAGTCAAGAAGTTCGGCAGTTGGTGCGGCAAATGTATCTGCTACACGGTGTAACGAATGCTTGAAGCAAATATTCATTTTTAAGTGTGGTACAAACGTTTGTCTTCATCACTATGGAGGATACAGATGTTGCAATTGCAGCGGCCGCGGTAATAGTCTTTAGTTATTAATTGAAAAAAGGAAAATTAAAAGACGTCCTAGGAGGTGGTGCTCTAAATAGGAGCAGAGAACGGTAAATAAACGGATATTCTTTGAAAGAAATTAAAAAAATTGCTTGTTTATTACAATGCACAATTTAAATTTTTCTGTAGCAAAGCTTTATATTTTAGATACAATGGCGCAGATACGCTACTGGATTTACGAAGGGAACCGTCAGGAAAAATCGAGAAGACCGCAGAAGATTTCCAATTTTCAACAGTGCCCTCGATATTCCCCCCTTTCAACTTTATAATCCTGGACTCGGAAGTCACGCGGTTGTTGCCCTGGAATGCAGGGTCTGCTAACCGAAACCACAAATGTGCGGCTGGCTTCTGTTTGTTGACTCCGTTGATTTATCGTTTACTACCAAGTGTTGTTCATCCTTGCATTTCTCCACCGTACTGATGAGGGCCGAAAGCCCGAAACACGTGTCTACGGTTAACACTTCTCTCTGAGGGCTATGTCCATTAAATTTTTTCCATATTGTTTTTAACAGTCCCCTCGATATTCCTCCTTCATATGTATATATATATATATATATATATATATATATATATATATATATATCTTTATAATCGTCACTTACCTCAAGTTCTCCAGTCCTTTTATTTGCCGAATATTATTTCGAGCCAAGTCTAGATAAGTAATAGACCAAAAGTCGCTCAAATCGGGTATTTCTTCCAACTCGTTGTGAGAATAATCCACGTAACTAAGATTATACGGCGCCTTGAAATCAAGAAGCACTTTGAGGCAGTTTTTTGATACATCCAAATATTGTAGGTACGGCATTGCACTGAGATGCACCAAACTTGTCAGTTTGTTGTTGGACAAGTCGAGGTACTGGAGGTGGTGATATTTTTCCAAAGCCGATATGTTTTTGATATCCTGCATACAAAAATATTCAACCAATTTTTTCGTAATTTATAACAAAGTACAATTATAAATTTTAAGCTGTCTCCTCTTCCATATTCAGATTTTCTAATAAAAAAATAACTACAAAACTTTAGCCTACATTCATACGTGAAGCACGAATGCTTCAGAATAATGGGTATAAACATGGCCGAAGAGGCTTGTTATTTTATCGGTAGTTAAAATCGAAAAAATTATATTTAATGACAACTAAGCCGGAGTAGTAAAGGACCTCGCACCGCATCAATGGAAAATTGGCTCTCAGTGAATTTTCTCGAATTTATACAGTGCTTCTCAAAAGTCTCCTCCCCCCTCTTATTTTTGGAACGATTATACATAAACAAATGAAATTTGGAAACTGAATATTAACGGTTGTAAACTTCCCTACTAGTGATGATAGATGAAGAAATCGTCAAAGATGACGTCACAAGGCCATTGTGACCAATAATTTTAAATGGAACCCTACGGCAAGCGACACCTCTTTTAAAAGGTATCGAAAAAACCGCTTTTAAAAAACGCAAAGCTGTGATGAATTAAATCAGTTAATAATAAAATTCCAAATTCAAGCTCCGCCTCTGGATAGTTGTCAAATAAGCTGACGTTTTTGTTAGTCTCCCTTATGCCTGAATGCACCGTTTGTCAGTTCTAACTCTAGTTCCCCAATCCCGTTTTTGTAATCTTTGGCCCGTAGCTATGCACCGTCAGCAGATTAAATAATTGAGATTGGAAATCTGACAACGTTGGTATTCTTTGATAGTTGGAAATGATGAAACGTCAAAATTGTCAGTTTCGATTTCTATTTTCAAAATGACTGATGGTGAAAACACAAAAAGAATCCCCAATTTTTTCCCGGGAGAAAAGCAGAGTCTCATGAGAGTACTCTTAAAACACGCTAATATCATCGAGGACAAAATAATAAACAAAGTTTCCAATGATGATAAATCTCAAGCTTGGAAGCGAGATACGGAAGATTCCTGGAAACTGTCGTCTGATGGCAGCCAATAAAATCTCCGATTGTACTTTGATGCCCCGCACAAGTAGATTAGATACCCGCTAGTAGCCGTTATACCACTACACCTCAAATCACCGAAAAACTATTTATGTAGCCAAGGAGCATTCTCCATAAAATAAGTTGTTTTGGTGAGGTGCATGAGGTGGGTAATCTACAGCCAACAAGACACAAGGACAGACACTCCTTGATTCATCAATTACAAATCATTTTGAATCAATTTCGTCTTCTATGTTTTCCAGAAGCTGAGAACTGTAGGTTTGTAAGTCGAAATCTTCGAAAAAATATATAATTGTCCATAGTGTCGAAATAATCACTCTTTCGTAGACGAGGACTCAAAAGAAAGACGTCATTCGCTAAACCACGCTTCGTTGACCGATCAGAAAAAAAAAACACTCAAAATAATAGACGTCATTCGCTAAACCAGCTTCGTTGACCGATCAGAAAATCTGAAGCTTAAACCAGATTTTTCTTGCGGTGCATAATAAACAATAATCTAATCCAGGTTTCCGTAACTAATCCGCGAAATTAGCCTACGGTGCATACGGGCATTAGTCTCCCTACTTCGACGTTTTTGTAATTGTGCAAGTTTTTGTACATTTGATAATTTGTGTTTTGTTGATCGAACGTTTAACTGTTATAGCAGCTTTTGGTACTTTTAATATTTTTGTACATTTTAATAATTTGTTAAACTGTTGTGTTGGTACTTTTAATATTTTTGTACATTTCAATAATTTGTTAAACTGTTGTGAGCCGCACGTTCAAGTGCTTCAAGAAGCGAAATGGTACGTGCTTTAGGTGATAAAGTAGCAGCGATCCTAATTCTTGGTGAAACTGGACAAAATATTCATGCAGCAGAACGCATTTTTAATGAGAGGTTTCCCGATCGCCCCGTTTCGAGGACTTATTTAAGGGAGCTTCTTCGTAAGTTTGAAACAACGGGTAGTATTAATGATGTGAAACGATCTGGCAGACCACAAATTTCTGATGAGAAAAAAATTGATATACTAGCAGAAGTAATAGTTAATCCTACTTCTTCAACAACTCACATTGCATCTACCTGTGAAGTCAGTCGAAGTACAGTAGTACAGTACACAGGGTGTTGACAAAAACAACAAATTTCATCCATACAAATTAAAAATGGTTCATCAACTCTCACGCCCGTATGCACCGTAGGCTAATTTCGCGGATTAGTTACGGAAACCTGGATTAGATTGTTGTTTATTATGCACCGCAAGAAAAATCTGTTTTAAGCTTCAGCTTTTTTAATCGGTCAACGAACCGTGGTTTAGCAAATGACGTCTATTTTATTTTGACACCGATTTTTCAAGTGTTGAGTTTTTTTGCAAGTTTTTCATTATTTTGGGATAAAATGGAGGACGAAATATTCATTGATGATGACCTAGATATCCTCGATATCATCAACTTTGGTTTTCCTCGCAAAGTCTACGAAAGGATTGATTATTTCGACAATTATAAATTTTTTGAAAGATTTCGACTTACAAAACCTATAGTTCTCAGTTTCCTGGAAAACATAGAAGACGAAATTGAATTACAAAATGATTTGTAAGTTGATAATTGCAAGGGATTGTCTTTCTTTGGGTTACGTTGGCTAGTAGATTACCCCACCTCATGCACCTTCACCCAACAAAACATGGATATTACTCCTTGGCTACATAAATACTTTTTTGGTGATTTGAGGTGTGGTGATATAACGGCTTCCTCAATTCTTTTTATTTCTATTTTCGTAGAGCCTTTTAAACTGCTCGACGGTCGTATAGTAGAGTATAGGTGCAGTGCTGTTGAATTGTTCCGTAACTCTCTTCCAAGTTTGAGATTTATCATCATTGGAATCTTTGTTTTTTTTGTCTTCGATAATATTAGCGTGTTTTAAGAGTATATCCTCATGACTCTGCTTTCTTCCGGGGAAAAATTGGGGATTCTTTTTGTGTTTTCACCATCAGTCATTTTAAAAATGAAAAATCGAAACTGACAATTTTGATGTTTTACCATCTTCAACTGTCAAAAAATCTTGCGAAACCAACGTTGTCAGATTTCCAATCTGGATTATTCAATCTGCTGACGGTGCATAGCTACAGGCCAAAGATTACAAAAACGGGATTGGGGAACTAGAATTAGAATTGACAAACGGTGCATTCAGACGTCAGACGACGACCCAGACCGGAGACTGGAATTTCGTGAAAATATGGAAACTAAAATTAACCAACAGCCACACTATGTCAAAACAATTTGTTTTAGTGACGAAAGTACTTTCTATCTAACTGGAAGTGTAAATACACAGAATGTGAGGTATTGGAGTGGCGCAAATCCTCACCTGTTTCGTGAAACACATACCCAATTTCCCCAGAAGGTGAATGTTTGGGCAGGTATCCTGGGAAACCACATCGTTGGGCCTCTTTTTTTAAATACTAATTTAACTGGTGAGGTTTATCTGGAGCTGTTGCAAAACGCAATAGAACCGTTAATCCTTGAAATTTTGGAAAATAATCCAGATGAATTCGGCAATTTGGAAATAACATTCCAACAGGTTGGTGCTCCTCTACACTATTACGGTGCAGTAAGACGGTATTTGGATGAGGAGTATCGTGGTAGATGGATTGGACGACGAGGTTCAACGGAATGGCCAGCTCGATCACCGAGCCTCACACCTTTGGAATTTTTTCTGTGGGGGGTACCTTGAATCGAAGGTTCACGCCACTGAACCTGACAATATTTACGTTTTAAAACAACGTATTGTTGCAGAATGTGAGGCTGTTTCCGCAGACACATTTGCAAAAGTACGAGAAGAGTTTAAAAATAAGATATTCCACTGTCAGGAAGTAAATGGAGGTCACTTCGAGCCATTTCTTTAAGTAAATACTGATTTTCGAATCTGTAATTAATATCATACTGAATGGAATTTAAATTTTAATGTTTACCAATGAGCCATTAAAACTGCCATAAACACAAACAAAATTAGTATCATTGAATAGGTTTTTTCGATACCTTTTAAAAGAGGTGTCGCTTGCCGTAGGGTTCCATTTGAAATTATTGGTCACAATGGCCTTGTGACGTCATCTTTGACGATTTCGTCATCTATCATCACTAGTAGGGAAGTTTACAACCTTTCATATTCAGTTTCCAAATTTCACTTGTTTATGTATAATCGTTCCAAAAATAAGAGGGGGGGAGCGGACTTTTGAGAAGCACTGTATATTGCAGAACTCGTGATGCTGATCAAATGTCTCCATTGCACCACTGCTCTAAATTCAAACTTCAATTCAATTCAATTTCAAATGGCCATTGTGAAGAGACTTTTTAGAATATATAAACCAAATCGAGTATGCATCGATTGTTCATACTGCCGATTTGAATACACTATAGAGAACAATGATTCCTGCACGTACGGGCGATATTTAGGGTGAGTCCAGAGATAGCAAGTTTTTCAGTGATTTCCAAAAAATTGAGCGGTGGAATTTCATTAATTTTCAGATATTTTGTAGGATACCAATATCAATTGCGATTGATGATATAAGCATCTCCTGAATTAAACTGGAATAAGTTTCAAGTGTACAATGGCTAAAATCATATAGAGTGCGCGTCAAAATTATGGAACAAATTCCATATTTCGCAAGCCATGTACTTTTGACAAAAATCCTGAAATAGGTCGATTTTTATTTTAAAATGCCGATTTTTTTATGTATATTCTAAAGAGGTTATGTCACTGGTTTTGACATGGTGACGTAATCGGTAATTTTTTCAAATTGGAATAGATGTCTTGTGATACCTCATCTGAAAGGCCTTTCAATACTGCATTCAATGATAATAATTAATTAGATATTATTTTACAGGGTGAACAAAAATTAATATTTTATTTCAATAAGAGAATAACTTTATATCCAACAAAATAGAACAGTTGAATAAGATATTCGAAATGCCATCCACCAGTCTCTTGACAATAAGCAAATCTACGGACACATCCTTCTTGCACATTGCGAATAACTTCCGGAGTAATTCTGTTAATTTCGATCCTAATTCGATTTTTCAACTCTGGTAGATTTTGCGGCCTATCTACATAGACCTTCGATTTCAAATAACCCCACAAGAAAAAATCCAGGGGCGTAATATCTGGAGATCTCGGGGAGATCTCGGTCCGCGTCTACCAATCCACCTCCTAGGAAAACAGTTATTCAAAAACTCGCGAACATCACGTGCATAGTGCGGGGGTGCACCATCTTGTTGCAACCAAATACTTTCATTTGGTGAGTTAGGATTGTTGGCGTTTGGAAAAATATCGGCAAGGCTAGGTATGAGTTCATTTCTCAAAAATTCCAAGTAACGCTCCCCTGTGAGATTTCCTTCGAAAAAATACGGGCCAATAATCCTGTCGTTTATTATTCCTGCCCAAACATTGACTTTCTGAGGGTATTGAGTATGCCCGTCCATCATCCAGTGAGGATTATCCCTACTCCAATATCTGCAATTCTGACGATTTACCGAACCATTAAGGCAAAACGTAGCCTCATCGGAAAACAGAATTTGTTTTATTAAACGTGGATTGCGGTTACACAAATCCTGCATTATTTCACAGAACTCCACACGGCGATCGGGATCATCATCATTGAGTTGTTGATGTAGCTGTACTTTGTATGGATGGTACTTTTCTGCTTTAAGAATACGTAATACAGAACTTTGGGATATGTCAAGGTCTGCTGCAATTTGTCGTGAAGTATTGTGAGGATTATTCTCTACACCCAATAGAACATCAAGTTTCACGTTTTCTTCTATTTTAGGACGTCCAGCATTCGGAATATGTTTGACATGACCAGTTTCTCTAAATTCTTTCTCAATCTTACTGACTGTTGAACGACTGATAGGTCTATTTGGATACTTCGCATTGAACAAGTCGCATACCTCTTGCTGAGTTCTGGTTCTATCTCCGCATCCAATAAAAATTAAAATTTCTATGCGTTGGGTTTCACTTAAAGTAGCCATAGTTTACTTTTAGAACCTTTTCACTTAGAATTTGTGAAGAATATTTGTTGATATTTCAACTGACATTTATTTGACAGTAACTTGCCTATTATGGCATTAATTTGTGATTGTCTTTTGTTTCCATTTTGGACTAGGAAATAGCTAACTATTAATATTTGGAAAGGATCCATTGGTGTAGTAGAGCACTGACTCACTAGTCTGCCAGGGCAGTCTGAAGGATTAGAGTCTTGGCTCAAAAAAGTAAAATTTTGCATTTTTTAACACGCTTTTATTATCTTTACTTGTAACTGAATAACTCACAATGTAATAAAATCTTGGAAGTAAATATTCACCAACTTCCAATCTTCCGAATAATCTGAAATTTGTCGCACATATCAAGGACCGATGACAATACAAGAATTTCATAATCATAATGTAATAATAATAAAAATATATTTTTCCAAACGCCAACAATCCTAACTCACCAAATGAAAGTATTCGGTTGCAACAAGATGGTGCACCCCCGCACTATGCACGTGATGTTCGCGAGTTTTTGAATAACTGTTTTCCTAGGAGGTGGATTGGTAGACGCGGACCGATAGAGTGGCCCCTAAGATCTCCAGATCTTACGCCCCTGGATTTTTTCTTGTGGGGTTATTCGAAATCGAAGGTCTATGTAGATAGGCCGCAAAATCTACAGGAGTTGAAAAATCGAATTAGGATCGAAATTAACAGAATTACTCCGGAAGTTATTCGCAATGTGCAAGAGGAATGTGTCCGTAGATTTGCTTATTGTCAAGAGACTGGTGGATGGCATTTCGAACATCTTATTCAACTGTTCTATTTTGTTGGATATAAAGTTATTCTCTTATTGAAATAAAATATTCATTTTTGTTCACCCTGTAAAAAAATATCTAATTAATTATTATCATTGAATGCAGTATTTGAAAGGCCTTTCAGATGAGGTATCACAAGACATCTATTCCAATTTAAAAAAATTACCGAGTACGTCACCATGTCAAAACCAGTGACATAACATCTTTAGTATATACATAAAAAAATCGGCATTTTAAAATGAAAAATCGACCTATTTTAGGATTTTTGTCAAAAGTACATGGCTTGCGAAATATCGAATTTGTTCCATAATTTTGACGCGCACTGTATACATTAAAGTTTCGAAAAGAAAACAATGTGTCCCTATCACCTAGATATATAGTCAGCCCTTTTCCATACTGTATGGATAATTTTCGGTATGTTGAATAATATCTCGTTTTTCTCTTCTTAACTGTCTTTTCTCTCCTCTCAACTCTCCTTAAAGGTTCTTTTTCACTTTTTTTCTTGGCCGCAGACGATACAGGAAGATTTTGGGAGAAGATTTTGGGAAGGGACTGAATTTTTCTTCCCCTTAATCCTAGATTAGTTCCCCTCAATCCTATATTAGTCTGCACCAGAATGTTACGTTCATTTTCTCACGGAAAATGATGAAAACCTATTCCAGTTCAACGGTATCGTTTTGCCAAGAGTCACATTGAGGTACACAACAATAATAATTTGAACTCATTTGTTCACTCGAGGACGTACAATAGTCAACAGAACATTCATCAGGTAAACAAGAATTTCATTAAAAGTCAACAATCACAAGAGATTCGACAAGTTTTAGGTAAACAATGGCTAAAATCATATGAACTTTAATGTTTCGAAAAGTAAACAATATACGTATGTATAGTTTAAAAAATCGACACCAGAGGGAGAATCCGTTATTTTGAATTCCCAATCGAGAACAACAATTCCTGCACGTACAGACGATATACAGGGTGAGTCCAAAGGTAGCAAGTTTTTCAGTGATTTCCAAAAAAATTGAGCAGTGGAATTTCATTCATTTTCAGATATTCTGTGGGATACCAATGTCAATTGCGATTGATGATATCAGCATCTCTTGAATTAAACTGACATTCCGGAAAAGTCGGTTACAAACTCGATCGTTCACGGTGAAAGTTCACTCTGCAGATACATAAAATATACAGGGTGGATCAAAAACTAGTGTCCTTTATGATAATTTCCATGAAGTAGTTATGATTGATATTGATGTCATTGGAGCATTTTCAGAAATACATTCTGTTTGACACACATCGGCCGAAAGATTTTGAACAATATTATTAGTAAATAAAACTTTATCTACTACGATTAGTAGAACAACTCGAATGATGGTAGAAGAATCTCTAGAAATATTGCAAATAATTAAAACAGAAACATTGATTTACAACAAACGAAATATGCTCATATTCCATTAAAAAGACGAACCTATATGGAATGTATAGGTTGCTAATGAAGAACGACAGGAAATCCAGAATTATTCAAGTTTCGGTGTTCAGATGACATCCTGTTGGAAACCTTGGGCTCACCGCCGGACAACTGTCAATTGATCTTGATTGATGATGATTGATATTATATTACCTACTTCAATATCAAAACTGTGGAATTCTTCTCGAACGGAAAAACAATACATAACAGGGTACCAATGAACTAAAACGAATGATGACATGAACAACGTTCACAAAAGGATGATAGAGTCAGAACACCCCTGATTAACTTGTCCCTCTCTATGTTCAGCATCCTCTATATGGATGAGAAGGTCATTTGATGGATACCGCATATACTGTTCATGACGTAGCCAAGGTACCAGATAACACTGGCCACATGGGCACAACATCCAAGGGTCCGGGCACCAGTTTTACAAGTGCAATAATATCCAAATATAACATCGTCAACACTATTGATTTGTTCAATATCCTCTACATTTGCTTCGAATGCTATGAATAATTGATATTTGGTGGCATTACGGACTATTGAATGAACTCCTGTTCATAATATTTATAAATGACATATTCTACCACATCAAACCAGCAGAGTGTATCTTGTTTGCTGATGACATTATTTTCTACAATTCCGCCTTGAACCCGACAGAACTTCACCAGAAGAAGTCGAAGCATCTAACAAAATCAGTGAGTGGCTCACCCCTAACAACCTGATTCAAAACGACACAAAAACTCAATCAATCACATTTTCTTCCAACACCCACTTTGCCTCAGACGTACCAGCAAACTAAAATGGGATGAACACATTGGTTTACTATGCAAAAAGTTGGCAAGTCAAACCTTCGTCCTTAGACGGCTGCGAAACACTGTGGACGAAGAAGTCCTGAGAATGTCATACTTTTCTCTATTTCACTCTCACTTAAGTTATGGCGTAATTTTATGGGGTAACTCTATCCATGCAAATCGTGCCTTCATTCAGCAAAAGAAAGCAGTCCGGGTTATTGCCAAAGCAGATTACAGAGACTCTTGCAAACCCTTATTCAGGATATTAGAAATTCTAACACTTCCTGCACTTTATGTATATTTCTGTTTGATTGAAATACACAAACATATTCATTGCCATACCAAACACGAAGATCTGCATAAATATTCCACCAGAACTAGCTCTCAGCTCATCAATCCCAGACTTCGTCTCAATACATCAATAAAAAATGCAATCAATTTAAATATATACAATAAAGTGCCTGAATCGTTCAAAAAACTCAGCTACCATGAATTCAAACAAGCCATCAAACACCTCCTATTGGAACATAGCTTTTACTCGGTAGATGAATTTTTGTCAAGTGATCTAACAGAATATAATATTCCGTAAACACCACGATAAATGAAAACACCCATCTTTCTACCTCAAACTCATTTCAAACATAATTTGTTATGTGTGCATACATGTTGCTTTTAATTGTTATGTTCACAATATTACCATAAGAAGATATTTTACACCTTACTCAAACATATGTTAAACGATAATCTGTTGTGTAAGCCATAATTTGTTGTGTATGTATATATGTTTTATTTTTAATTTGTTATGTTCACAATAATCCCATATGTTATTTTAACTACGGACATGTTCCAAACTTCTTGACGTGTGTAATGAAAGAAATATTCAAAAACACCAATAAATTATATTATATTCTCTCATTCGTAAAAATCCACGCTCATTTGTGTTTGCATCCATTTGAAATGTATTTTCATCATGATGATATACAGTATCTTGTATATACGATGCTGCCAATTCTACCTGGTATATGCCAACAGTTATATCTCGTGCCAATTGTAAATCTAATCTTGGGAATTCATTGAAATAATCCAGTCTGAGTAATGTCCACTGACCACGTCTCATATTTAGATTTTCTGCTTCAACTCTGGCTTGAACTACGTTGACTCAATTAGCCTTTTCCAACATTATATTGGCTAATTCTAGGTTGGCATCTCTCATTTGAATAAGCGAAAGGTACTTATTTATTATCGCACCTGCTATTTGTAGGAAATATTCCATATTTTGTATATGATGTGTATCAATTTTGTGATAAAAAATTTTGAACATTGTCTTCAAATGACCATTCCGTTTCTCAACTATCCATCTGGAAATGACGAACGAGTTTTGTGATTATGGTCCGATTCGATTAAAAATTGGTATGTGGGGGTTTTCGGGGTCGGAGATTATGGAATTTCATAAATTCGAGATGGCGGCCCCAAAATGGGGGACGAGTTTTCTGATTATGATCATATTTCATTCAAAATTGGTGTGTGGGAGTTTTTGGGGTCGGAGATCATGATTTCTTTCAGGTCAAAACTTACAGGAAAGAGACTTCGTAATAACGATGCACTATTGGAAATTAACAGATTAAGGCGAACTAACCAAAAAGTAAAAAATAAATAAATAATAAAGAAACTTTCTAAAGACAAGCTTTTATTCAAGCCGTATACTAAAACGTTTAAAATAAATTTAAGTCATCGCTGACAATGATTTAATTATTTTTTGTTGAATTATTTGGTTTCGAAAAGCTTGTCCTGCGAATGGTAATAAAATTAATACTTCGACAAGTTGTTACTCACCAACCATTCATATAATTAATTGGTATCTACTTTCATGAATACTTGAAATCAAATACTCCGACGAATTCTCACTAACCAGCTAATCACTGTCCAATCAAATTGATTGGTACCTACTTCTATGAAGCTTTTTGAAGCCAAATAATTCAACAAAAAATTATTAAATCATTGTCAGCGACGACCCAAATTTATTTTATACGTTTGATTACACGGCTTAAATAAAAGCTTGTCTTCAAAAAATTTTTTCATTAGTTATTTATTTAATATATTGTAAGGTAAATAAACTTAACTTGGTTTTAATAATTTATTTCACACCTAAATCTACAACTTAATTTATAT
The DNA here is from genome assembly GCA_018342105.1 of Gonioctena quinquepunctata. Taxonomy (NCBI): domain Eukaryota; kingdom Metazoa; phylum Arthropoda; class Insecta; order Coleoptera; family Chrysomelidae; genus Gonioctena; species Gonioctena quinquepunctata. Next base: position 416,448 of record JAFIRS010001142.1, read on the forward strand.
TACGCCACTGTATAGCTCGATCGTATGGGCTCGTTCAGACTGTCCGTGCCATCTTGAGGGCTACCTATTTATCTCCGTTACAGAATTCCCGATCTTTCGAATTCTGGCAGTTGGCGACCAACATGTTCCAATTGTTTCCAATATTGACCGTTGTTTTCCGCGGCAGAGCGACTGGATTGTTCTCGAATATCTCCGGGGATGACCTCATCGTTGTCGATGGCAACGCATGAGGCGACAGGTCCGGCCTAGGTTCGTTACAATATGTATCAATTTTGTAATAAAAAAATTAGAACATTGTCTTCAAATGACCATTCCGTGCCTCAACTATCCATCTAGTTCTTGGAAAAATCGAATTAAACGGTTTTCTTCACATAAAGGATTCAATATAAAATTGAACCAGAAAATGGTAGATCTCAGGTGAAAAACAACTACTTTCCTGGCAAATACCACGCAGAACATTGAATGATATTCACCTGAAAATCCATGCATACTTCCATAAAATATCAATGGACATTGAATGCAAATGTTTCTTTCTGATAAGCTCGATTATGTTTAATTTATGTCGTGTTCACCTAACAATCCGCATACCGGTTTCAGGCTTCTTGGCCCTCATCAGTACGGAGTAGTCAACCAGCCAAAGGTGCAAAGAACTCTGGCTGAAGTGAGACACAACGTAAACAAACCATCATCGATCTTGTAACACCTATAGGTACGCCGGAAAAGATAAACTTTAACTGGCGGTACCTAGTGACAGAAAGAAACACTCCGAAAATCTCCCACCTCGATAGGTTTCTAAATAAAAGATCCCTTCTCAGTAGGAGTGGCAAGCCCGTCTAGCATATAGTGAAAGAAAAGTGCCATGTGAAGTGGAATGAATAGAAAAATCGAATTAAACGGTTTTCTTCACATAAAGGATTCAATATAAAATTGAACCAGAAAATGGTAGATCTCAGGTGAAAAACAACTACTTTCCTGGCAAATACCACGCAGAACATTGAATGATATTCACCTGAAAATCCATGCATACTTCCATAAAATATCAATGGACATTGAATGCAAATGTTTCTTTCTGATAAGCTCGATTATGTTTAATTTATGTCGTGTTCACCTAACAATCCGCATACCGGTTTCAGGCTTCTTGGCCCTCATCAGTACGGTAGTCAACCAGCCAAAGGTGCAAAGAACTCTGGCTGAAGTGAGACACAACGTAAACAAACCATCATCGATCTTGTAACACCTATAGGTACGCCGGAAAAGATAAACTTTAACTGGCGGTACCTAGTGACAGAAAGAAACCATGCGAAAATCTCCCACCTCGATAGGTTTCTAAATAAAAGATCCCTTCTCAGTAGGAGTGGCAAGCCCGTCTAGCATATAGTGAAAGAAAAGTGCCATGTGAAGTGGAATGAATAGAAAATCGAATTAAACGGTTTTCTTCACATAAAGGATTCAATATAAAATTGAACCAGAAAATGGTAGATCTCAGGTGAAAACAACTACTTTCCTGGCAAATACCACGCAGAACATTGAATGATATTCACCTGAAAATCCATGCATACTTCCATAAAATATCAATGGACATTGAATGCAAATGTTTCTTTCTGATAAGCTCGATTATGTTTAATTTATGTCGTGTTCACCTAACAATCCGCATACCGGTTTCAGGCTTCTTGGCCCTCATCAGTACGGAGTAGTCAACCAGCCAAAGGTGCAAAGAACTCTGGCTGAAGTGAGACACAACGTAAACAAACCATCATCGATCTTGTAACACCTATAGGTACGCCGGAAAAGATAAACTTTAACTGGCGGTACCTAGTGACAGAAAGAAACACTCCGAAAATCTCCCACCTCGATAGGTTTCTAAATAAAAGATCCCTTCTCAGTAGGAGTGGCAAGCCCGTCTAGCATATAGTGAAAGAAAAGTGCCATGTGAAGTGGAATGAATAGAAAAATCTAGTTCTTGTTATGATTCTGGACTTGTTGGCTTGCAGTTAGTAGTTATATTTGTTCTCGAGGTAGAATTGAAGGCATTTCACAATGACTGCCGATATTCTGAAGAAAAGGAAGAGCATCTCGGTAGCCTCTATCTACAATAAAAATATCACCTGGATAAAACCATCTTCTCATTTGGTTGACATCTATACTCAATTCATTCTGCAGTATCCAAATATCCAAAATGTAACCATCAGTACCCACAATTAGGACTGGTCTGATCAAATGTCTCCCTTTGTGGTGAGAATATGATTGTCGTAATACCCGGAAGTTGCCACTTCTGTCGATGTAAAAATAAGTACCACCTATATAAACTATTGCTTTTGGTTCATTGGGTTGTGGATTGTAAAATTGATTCCGATTAATTTGAAATTTGATAGGTATTCATAACTCCGGTGACAGTGCATTTTGTTAGAGAAAAAAACCAAATGGCGGCTCCAAGATGGCGGATAAAATTTGTAATTATGGTCCGATTGGATTCAAAATTTGTAAGTGGGGTCGGAGATTATGAATTTTTTGTCGAAATTCATAAATGAAAGATGGCGGCTCCAAGATGGCGGACGAGTTGGTTGATTGGTATGTAGAGGTTTTCGAGGTCGTAGATCATGAAAATTTGACAAAATTCATGAATTCAAAATGGCGGCTCCAAGATGGCGGACGAGTTTTGTGATTATGGTTCGATTCGATTCAAAATTGGTATTTGGAGGTTTTTGGGGTCGGAGAATTTGAAATTTTTGTCGACATTCTTAAATTCATGATGGCGGCTCCGAAATGACGAACGAGTTTTGTGATTATGGTCCGATTCGATTCAAAATTGATATGTGCGGGTTTTCGGGGTCGGAAATCATGGATTTTTCGTCAGAATTCATAAATTCAAGATGGCGGCCGCAAGCTGGAGGACGAGTTTTGTGATTATGGTCCAATTCGAAACAAAATTGGTATGCGGGGTTTTCGGGTCAGAGATTATGGATTTGTTGTCAAAATTCATAAATTCAAGATGGCGGCCTCAAGATGGGGACGAGTTTTCTGATTATGGTCATTTTCATTCAAAATTGGTATGTGGGAGTTTTTGGGGTCGGAGATCATGATTTCAAATTGGTGTGTGGGAGTTTTGGGGTCGGAGATCATGATTTCTTTCAGGTCAAAACTTACAGGAAAGAGACCTTGTAATAACGATGCACTATTGGAAATCAACAGATTAAAGTATAATAGTATAGATAGATATAGCTTAACCATTTTCAATTGCAGAAGCTGTTTCTATAGGGAGCAAATAAAAAACTTTCTTCGCTAACACGAGCATATATGCGAAGAAACGGAACGAAAAATAATGTGTACTACTCGTAAACATTCTCCGTCGGAGAACGGTAGATCAGAAGAAGATTTAAAGAACCGATAGTCAACGAGGGTTTGAGTGACAGCTGTTTGAGTGACAGCAAGCAAATGATAACGCTTGTAGGTGTGTCTATACGTTGAGACTAATGAATCACCAGTTTCAGGAGGTCTGAGAAAATGAAAGCCAGTAGCGTCTCTGGTCTGGGATCGAAATAGGTTTTGAAATATTCCATAGGTCTGTTGTGTTTTGATGGAAAATATGGCTTGTTTTCGACCATGGGAAAATGAAATTATGATTATCCGATTGCCTATTAATACATACTTCCTCGTTCATGGCATATTTTTTTATTTTAACGTATTTTAAAGATATTCATATATCTAAATAAAATTAGTTATCTCCGCCTCTGCTGCTCAAAGGATTCCGCCTCAAGACTAACTTTTGCCACTTTTCATCAGGGATTCCCAGACTAATAAACTGGTAGTAATGTACTATTTATTGGTTTTGTGTCAGTCTAGTTGAAAGTGCGTAGATTGTATGTATATTGTTCTAACTGCTTACATAGTTGACAATTGGGATTTACGACCGATTAGCAAGTATATTCTAGGCAGTTTTAGTCTGAAATGTTTTTTTTCATGAATATTTGTTTTTTCCATGATCTTCTATATAATGCCGAGATATTTCGCATCGTCACGCTGGGTTATCTGAAGATTATTCAATATTACCGGTACTGGTGGTAAAGCGACATGTACCCACTTCGTTTCATTGACCTTAATGTGCCACTTTTTCAGCAAAATTTAGACTAAATTGTGGTTGGACTGAAGTAGTTGTGAGGCGACTTGCGTGTGAAGTCAAAATGGCTGTATTGTCAGCGAAAGTAGCTGTGGTAGAGTTAGCCATTTTTGGTAGACCATCTGTGAATGATAGATATAGGACGGGGGATAAATATTCATGACACAAAATCCATAAACTATATTTATCCAAGACATCGAATAGAAACTCAATCGAAGTTTACTTAATCAAGTCTTGTTGTGGTTCTTCAAAATAAAGTTAAATACAAAAACAATACCAATTCGAACGAGGCACATAGTATAGGATCCCGATATGAGACGACCTTCACCGAGATGTTTTTTGATGAAATGTATTTTATATTTAATTTAATATGTCGATAAATATATTGCATATGGGTTGCCTAACAAATTTCAGTCCAGAATATGATTAATTAATAATAAAAAAAATTTTTTTAAACATTTCACCGGTTTGATTATTAGACAAATTCCATATCAATCGAAAGAATGAAGCCCATAGAATATGCAAACGTTAGGTTACCTATTCTTTCCGGTCACAACTCGGGTAGCCAGGTAAAACAGGTAAATCGATACTAGCTTTTTGCACCGGTCTGATTATTGAAATAAAATTGAATGAAAATAAAGATTATTTCATTATGAACACGGTGGTATAGGGTTGCCTGCGAAAAAATCAGTGCCGAATTCCGGTTGCCGTATTTTGAAAAGTGAAATATTGCTGCGAGTGAATGTGTGCGACTGAGAGGTCCCAACCAACCATCCCATGCGATAGAAGAGAACACAGCATAGCAGCTGTTTGAAGTCCGTCCATTCGAAGAAAGAAAGTGCGCATGCTATTTGTTCTTGAAAATGAAAAGGATAGCGATAGACTCGTATATGCTGTGCATCATTTTGGAGTAGTTTATTATTAAAATAGAGGAATAGTTATTCAATTTTTTTCTTAATCAATTATTTATTTATGTGTGTATATATTTTATGTGACACTAAAGTATATATACATCTTTAGTAAAAAAGAAGGTTATAGTAATACATATATAATACCTACTAATCTTGCAAATTTTATCTTTATCATTAGAAGACAAAATAAAAAACAACAATAAAAAAAAACTTCTGTTTATTGTAAAAAATTATAAATACGTTTTTTTTTTATTTTTAAAATTATTCAGGTTCCGAGTCATCGGACATATAACTATGATCTCCAACTTCTGATCCTCCTTCGTCCTCACTCTCCGTTTCAGTTTTTTCGACAATGTCTTCTATCTTTAAAGGTGTATGATCCCCAATGAATCCTACTGGTTTTAAATATTCATCTAAGAACCAACCGCAGTTCTCAGGCTGAAGTTTCACGCATAATGGATCCGTTGCATGGAATTTACGAAAATAGTTCGTAAAATTTTCTGAATTAATGATATTCAGCATGGTGGTATGGAGTTGGAGTCGAAGCCTTTTATTTTTTTTTAACTGCTCGCTCTTTTCTTTAGCAGAGTAATTTTTCATAAAAATGCGATATCTCGCATCATTCACGTTGATACCATACATACTAGCCGTAAATTCTTGAACGGTCTTCATTTTTCCATCAATGAAAATATCAGCAGCATCTGTTAATGATGCAAAAACTGTTTGATATTTTTCATTTTTCGAAAATAGCTGAAAAGGTTTTACTTTTCCTTTATTATAAAATGCTGCCGTGTAATCGCAACCTGTAAATGCATGGAAGGCGGGAAGACTTTGGCATGATTTGATTCCTAACTTCAACGCTAAATCGGTGCAATTAATGCAATCAACAGTTTGATTATCAGTCTTTCTAGTTGCTGAACTGGCAAGCCAAAATTCTGATTCGATAAGTTTGTGCATATTTCCTAACAAAATAATCGAAACGTCAGTATCAGAGGCTTTAATTAAAATTCTTGAGCCTGGTTCCGCTTTAGAAGCATGAAAAATAATCCTTGTATCTGCCTCCCTTGTATCTGCCTCTTCGTGATGACATCCATAATTTGTTTCTTCAGTTTTTAAACGGAATTTTCCTGAACTTGATAAGAGTAGCACTGATGGTCGACGGTTAAAAAGATTTTTTTGTATTGGATTATTGTTACCAAATGGTCGTTTTCCCAATAATCAGCCAGAAACAGCACCAGAGCCTCTTTAAATGGACGGACCTCAAACAGCTGCTATGCTGTGTCCTCTTCTATCGCATGAGATGGTTGGTTGGGACCTCTCAGTCGCACATACTCACTCGCAGCAATATTTCACGTTTCAAAATTTGACAACCAGAATTCGGACTGATTTTTGCAGGCAACCCTATACCACCGTGTTCCTAATGAAATAATCATTATTTTCATTTAATTTTAATTCAATAATCAGACCGGTGCAAAATGCTAGTATCGATTTACCTGTTTATACCTGTCTACCTCGAGAGTTGTGACCGAAAAATAAGGCAACCTAACGTTTGCATATTCTATGGGCTTCATACTTTTGATTGGTATAGAATTTGTCTAATAATCAAACCGGTGACATTAATTAATAATTAATCATATCCTGGACTGAAATTTGTTAGGCAACCCATATGCAATATATTTATTGACATATTGAATTAAATATAAAATACGTTTCATCAAATAAACATCCCGGTGAAGGTCGTTGTATATCGGGATCTTAGACTAACAGTAAACAGAGTAGAGTGTACTGAATGTCAGGTAACCTGATTAAACGAAATTGTGACATATTAATCGATTGACAAAGAACAACTGAATACTGATCACGTGTAATTAACAAAGTGAAATGGAGAACATCATTTTTGAAATCCTAATGAAATGCCAATTGTTTTTCCATCATGACCCTTTATTTATTGTATTGTATTTATTTTGTGAATATACTGAATGAGGAGAAAATGTGATAGATAATTACTTTCAATCTGAAAGCAATTTTTGTTCGAGATTTCCGCATATCAAAGAGTTTTTCATATTGTCAATAGAGTTTCCATTTTTGGCATGGATAGTAGAAAATTTTGTGAATATGCCTATTACAAAGTATGTTGGTGTGGTGTGTCCGATGACGGAGACGAAGGATATCCTTCGGTCACTGCTTAACACGTTAATCGCCCAAATGAGACAATAAAAATTTGTCTCCCAGGCCCCCATTTTGTTTTCTGTAATTTGCTCTAGTATGTGTTGAATTAACATATAATGTTGTAAAATTGATTTCAAATGCATTTAGTAAAAAAATACATTTTCAAAATGAGAACTGGCATTTGGGTCTCGGATCCCCTGCATGGTTTTAGCCGTGTGACTACATGTCGTGTCTCGCGTTTCTGCATGTTTCTGACTTGTTTTTATGCTTATTATTACATTTCTGCATTTCACCTACGGTGGGTAAGTGCATTTTGATACTCCCTAAGAGGTTAGGAAATGAGTGGTGAATATAAAAGGTCAAGCGCATTTGCAAAACTGTGGAATGATATTCTTTCTGAATCAGGATGAAGAACCTTTGAAGGTGGTTCTTCAGATGAATTCAACCCTGAATCCGAGAGTGAAAATTCTTCAGATGGAGCTCATTGTTGAACAGAAAAGAATGATAAGGTAAGATTTGTTTAGTTTATTTCATGAAAATATAAAAAAAATATGTTCTGAAAAACTAATCACTCATATAAGTGTTATGTTTCTAGATATTTAGTTTTCCGCTTCATTTCATTTTTGATATTGTTTTCTTTATCAAAGGTCGAGATTTCTGAAGAAGTTGGACCTAGCAAAAAGATTTGACCATTTTTCCTTCAACCCTAGGCAATCTCCTCACCTTGAGAATGTCGAATCCTCGATAGAAGATACTATAGAAGGGGCGATTTCCAAATATTGCACCATAGATGATTATGAGAGGAGGAGAACGAAATGTGGAAGGAATAATTTGGTCACATGTTACAGGGACGTCTCTGAAAACATTTGATTACCTAATCGATCCTGTGGGCCCCACAAATGAAATTAGTGAAACCTTTTTAGTAAAAGGTGCTATTGATTTCTTCAACATATTTTTCAGTGAAGATGTAGTCAGTCTCATTGTTACTGAAACAAATCGATACGCACAACAAGAAATAAATGCAGAGATTCAACAAAATTCGGGACTCCATAGATGGAAGGACACTGATGAAGAGGAAATAAGAATATTCTTTTTCTATCTTTTGTGGATGGGCCTAGCAAGATTTCCTAAAATGGTGGATTACTGGGAAAGAGCTCATTTATATACAAATAGAATATCTGGAAAAATGTCTAGGAATCGCTTTGAATTACTTTTACGTGTGCTCTATTTCAGCAACAATGAAGATGCGAATCCTAGTGATCGTTAGGCGAAATTGAGCCCTTTGTTGTAACTACTGACTGATAAATTCAAAGAGGTTTATATCCCAGAACGTGAAATTTGTATTGATGAAACCCTAATTAGAGGACGCCTCATCTTCAAGCACTACATAAAAAAATAAACGGTTCAAATTTGGCATAAAACTGTATAAACTTTGTTGAAAAAGGAGGCTTTACTTATTATCTAAAAAAGTTTATTGTGGAAATGATAAAGATCCAATCGTAAGTGCATCAACAAAAATTGTATTGCAACTTATGGAGCCAGTATTACATCAAGGTAGAATTCTCTTCACTGAAAATTTTTTATACAAGTTTTTCCCCTTTTGCTCAAGAGCTCCTGAAACGGAGAACTCGCTTGGTGGGGACCCCTCAGAAAAAATCGAAAATTTAATACTACTGACGTAACAACGACAAAAACTCAAGAAAGGCCAGATTATCGCGAGGGAACATAATGGAGTGGCAAGACAAGCGAGATATTCTTTGTCTTAGTACAAACCACACAGCGGTTAACAAAAGTAAAAAAATCGAGGCGAAGAAATAGACAAACCCACTATTATTTGTGTTTATAACAACAGTAAATCTCTCATTGATCTATCTGATCAACTAAAACTTATTCAACGCCTCTAAGAAAGGGTATAAAATGGTATCGTAAACTTGCATTTGAGTTATATTAGGGCTGCCCTTGGTGAATGCATATATTCTATATAAAAATATAACTAGAAATAATATATCTATAATAGCATTCAAAGAGCAAATAGTTGAAAGTATATTGAATACTGTAGAACCATCAGCTAATGAAAATGAAAAAATGTTTTAGATGAAGTATTGCCAAAAATCGCCGTAGATGTGTTATTTGCTACGAGAAAATAAGCATCAATGAAGGAAGGAAAAAGGCAAAGTTTTATTGTTTATCGTGTTTCTTTGAGGTTCATAAAAGTAACAAATAATTTGAATCTTTTCCAACTTATTTCTGTAGGTCTACGTGCTTGAGAAAATAGAAAAGTTATTTTTGAATTAATTTTTTTGCATTATCCTTGATACAGAAAGGAAAAGTTTTAGGCTCAAAAGTTGACCCAGAACCCACATTTCCAATATTCCCAAGCTGAAATGTAATATGTGATCTTTACGGAGGTTCACAGAGCATAAAGTGAAAGCAGGTAGTGAAGCCCGTATGTCATGTCACAGGGCCTAGGCGGCTCTTTGAGTAGAGAGCAAAATGTCGGTTCACATGACGACTAACGTATTAACCTATAAGTTCATTCAGTATGATAGAAACATTCAGAATTCATTTACTTGGAACCCAGTCGATCAGCACTTCCGAAAAGCACTGGAATATCTTCATAGATCCTGAATACAAGCTAATATCAAATTATTGCATTTTTTTTAAATTGTACTTATTACCACGAGCTTTCTGACTATTTTTGATTCAGACTTCTTTTCAGCAGACACAATAAAGTTATCCTACCTTAGAGGTTATCACACATTTACAAAGGACGTAACGATAAATTTCAGGCGATTTCTCCAGATACGACAAACAGGTTGCTATCATTCTTCTAGACAGGATGCCATCGCGTTCTTCTTCGGTAAGCTCTAGATCTTCGAATTTTCTCAATTTGATGAATAGTCGCTTGTTATCCGACCAAGATTCGTCTTCGTATATTTGATCACCACTGGCAACTGTGGAGACAGTTTTGGATTAAGGACGTCATGAACATAATTAAAATCCGATGGCACGTCCAGTCGGAAAGGTAGATATCAGCATGTATTTATTGATTATGAAATTGTCATCAAACCTGCTGACGAATCATGTGTCAGAAAAATAGTTTCATTGGAAAACAGAAAACAGTCTGATCAACAAGTGCAAAATGGTGTTAATTATTGAGAAAGTTCCTAAAATATAGAGCCATAGCTCATTGATTCGGAATGACTTGTACTAATACATATTTCTACACGTAATGATGATTTTACAGCACATAAAAAATGGAAATTGTTATTAACAAATTAAGAGGAAAAAAATAACGCATTTAGTTTTTCGCTAATAATTCAAAAACTATTTATAATTGAGAAATTTGAAAAGCAGATTCTCAAAGAGGAAAATTTCCCAATTAAAAAGTCTGGACTCCCAGAACTCTATCTCCATTATTTATAATTTAAATTTTACGCCGAAAATAGGGCTATGCACGGCAGTTACGGCACGGGCGCACCGCCGCTGAAGACAGTATACCACATGAAATAATTTTTTTGTAGTATTAAATATAAATTCAAACATTTGAAAAAATTATGCTGTCATCTTAACACTTGAAAGAATAAAGTCCGTTGGAAGAAAATTCTTATGTTCATTTTTCAAAAAGTTATACAATTGTAACTAACAAGTTTTTTCCAACCTCCGTTTTTACAGATGGCGACATAAAAGTTTAAATAATTGGCTTATAAATTTTTTCTTCTTGGAGCCTCATATGTATATATTATATATATATATATATATATATATATATATATATATATATATATATATATATATATATATATATATACCGTGTGTAAAGGATCATGGTACACCCCCCGTATCTCCTTTAGTTTTGGAGGTAATCGATCGAAATTTGAGATATCCCATATACATAATAAGCGGCACTTTTTGACCTACAAATGATTTTTTTTTCACTTCCGGTTTCGCCAGAAGTGATACCTACTTTCGATTTTTGAAGAGAACACCCTATATATCATTACATTTCTGAGATCTGCATAATTTTCTGAATCCAATGATACTACATAAGTGACATTTCAAACGTCAATATTTTTAATAATTAAATTTTTAGTTTTCCATTTAAGTGTGCCATGATGGTTCCGATTTATTCCAATTCACCCGTCTAATGCTAGAAAAATCGAAATCCCGTCAAAAATACTAAATTGCGTTTTTTATAAGCAAATAAAGTTCATCGTAATCGATTTTGGGGTAAAACTCAATTTTTTCAAATGGAACCATATTGGTACCGTGGTACCATTTTTATATTTAATAAGGAAATTCATACCTGCTAATAAAAAG